>CM053597.1:17703559-17744471 GCA_028646575.1 Pseudocheirus occidentalis | reverse complement strand
GGTGTTGGAGGAGGGCATAAAAGGGATCAGATTGTGGGAAGGGTCTTACAGTGGGATCAATGTTCTGGGCTGGGGGGTAGGGGCAAAAAGGGGAGAAAATTTGTAACTCAAAACCTTATGGAAATGAATGATGTGACCAAGAAAATACATTAAAATTAAAAAAAAAATGTAAACAGTTTTAAGACTGACTCATGATTCCCACTGTAGTTATCAGTTCTCATCTGGAGCGGGCTGGGCACCTGCCCCTGCTCCCATCCCCATCCCCACCCGGCCCTGCCTACTTAACTGCCCAGGTCACTTCTCAGGTCACCAATAGTATGTTTAAGCTCAGAGTAGGGAGAACAGCAGAGAGAGACTGACGGATAAGCCCTGGGAGCCCAAGACCAACCCACTCCGATTCTGAATACCAGAAATCAGGCTGAAATAAAGACTGCCCCCACCAAGCTAAAAGGGGCTTTGGATAAGTGGTTGTTTTGGCATGATTTGCTTTTCTTATCTCCCTCCTCTACCACCCCTCCACTCACTCATGCCATGAGCTGGGCTGATTTCACAGACTGTCTTTCTAGAGATCAGAACCTCAGAGGCCACCAAGTCCAACCCCCCTCCTTGAATCCTAACCCTGCTCAACAAGGGTCCATGGGGCCTAGTGAGGAGGCGCATGAGATGACAGCCACAGAAGGAAAAGAAACCCCAGTGGTCACATACTCCAACCCTCCCTCCCACATTTAAACAGAGGGAATTAAGGCCCAGAATAAAGTGGTAGTCTTCTTCCTTTCCCTCCTAGAGCTCCCCATATATCTCTAGACATGACATGAAAGAAAAGGCTGATCACAAGTCATTCACAAAATGGAAGAAACAAATTTCCATATTAAAGATTTTTCTTTTCTAAGGGCCAGAATTTCTATCCTTAAGTGTCTGTGAGTCCCAATCAATCAATGGGAGGTCTCCCAGAAGCAGCCAGAAGCCATTCAATCTTCTGAGAGCCCTTGAATGTGGCGCCCCAAGCACGGAGTGAGGGCATGGCCTACCTCTCGGACGTCATGGAGCTGGGCAGAATACTGACTCTTTGATCTTCGGGCAGCGGCAGGCGACTTGTGGTGGGTGACGGTGACCACGCTGGGGGGTGCGGGGGTGAGATGTCTCTGGCTACTGGGGGATGATGAATTGGATGTTCCGTGGGGGAGCAAAGTCAGGCTTCGGCTCCGTGAGCTTGGAGGGCTCTAGAATAAGCAGAACAGAAATCTTTTAAGAGACCGGCACATGAGGACAAGCATGTGGAGGGAGGTGTTTCAGCTTCGCATCAGGGATGCAAGCATATATGGGTGTGTGAGTGAACAGGGAAGGGAGGTGATGAGTGGAAGCTATTCTAATGTCTTTAATAACTTAAGGTGAATGAACCAGCCTATGCATTAATTCATGTCTAGTGAACCAGCCTATGCATTAATTCATGTCTAGGCAGCTAGATGATGATGTGGATAGAGCCCTGCATTTTTAATCAGGAAGACCAGAGTTCAAATCCTGCTTCAGACACTTACTAGCTGTGTGACTCTGGGCAAATCACTTACCCTGTCTGCCTGCATCCCCTCATTTATAACATGGTGACAATAATAGCACTACCTCCCAGCGCTGTTGTGAGCATCAAATGAGAACATGTTTTAAAAGGTTTTTATGAACCTTAAAGCATATAGAAATGTTAGTTATTAACCTTTAAGAGTGTTTTTAAAGTACTTGCTGTGTGATTAACCCCTTTCAGGACAAACTGATCACTTCCATCTCACCGCTATCTCTCAGCCTCTTCTCCCCTCTGGTTGGAGACCTGGAGAATATAAAGCCCTAAGTTCCTCCCAAAGCCTTTCCCTCTTAGAGGGCAGAAAACGGATGTCCAGAGCAATGGCTGTCCACCTTCAGCACTCCACAGAACTAGGTAGGTGCCCCCATGCCAGGTACCCCCCCCACACCTGCTATCCATCCCCTTCTCCACCTTCTCCAGCTTCCTTTTGTGTGTCACCTGCCCTGTTAGATAATAAGCTCCTTGAGGGCAGGGGCTGTTTTTTTCCTTATTTGTGTCCCCAGGGTACAGCGCCCAGCACATATAGGTGTCCAATAAATGTTTACTGAAATTGAACTGAATTGCCCGGCACTGTCCTATGTGCTGGGAATGGAAAGAAAAAGAAAAAGCAGCACCTGCCCTCAAAAAAAGAGAAATGCTAGTGAAGGTTGAAAATATATAAAAACTGGAGCACACATGAGAAATACAGACCCCAGGGCTTCTCAGCTCCCGAGGGCAGAAGGTCTGCTCAAATTCAGCCGACATTTATCACAATTACTCCTCTATTATTCAAGCTTCAAGGGCTATCATGCAGAGGGCAAAAATGGGAGCGCCAGGCAGTCTACTGGAGGTGGGTTTCAGAGCCACACTAGGGAAAACTCTTTAACAATTTGGAGCTGTCCTCAGGGACAGGGTGCTGAATCATGAACTCTAAGCCTACATCTTGCCACTGCCACTAACACACCGGACCACCAAATTTGAACAAGAAGAGACCTCAGTGGCCATAAGCTCCAACCCAATCCTGACTGGAGTTCCCTCTGCAACACCCTAGAAGTGGACCACCAGCCTTTGCTTAGACACCTCCAGTTGCTTTTCCCAAGGCAGCCTTCTCCAGGTTTTTTGTACAGTTCTAATAGAGCAGCTGAGTGCTGCAGTAGCTAAGTGCCTGGAAAATCTGAGTTCAAATTTGGCCTCAGAAACAGTAGATGTGTGACCCTGGGAGAGTCATTTCATCCTGTTTGCCTCAGTTTCCTCATCTAAAAAATCAGTTGGAGAAAGAAATGGCAAACCACTCCAGGATCTTTGCCAAGAAAATCCCAAACAGGATCACAAAGAGTCAGGCACGGCTGAAATAACTCAACTATAGCAACAGAAAAGACTAAATAAACTGCTTTGTAGTTTGACAGAAATTAAGCTCAGACCATTTTATATAACAGATGAATACAACACAGCATCACTGCACTGTTAAGAAATGCACTGGGGGGGCGGCTAGGTGGCGCAGTGAATAGAGCACCGGCCCTGGAGTCAGGAATACCTGAGTTCAAATCCGGCCTCAGACACAACACAAAAAAACTAGCCGTGTGACCTTGGGCAAGTCGCTTAACCCCAACTGCCCTCCAAAAAGCAAAAAAAAAAAAAAGAAATGCACTGGGGGCAGAGTCAAGACGGTGGCATAGAAGCAGGAGAACTCCGCAGCTCCCCCCATAACCACCTCAAATTCCTATAAAATATAACTCTAAACAAATGTTAGAGCTACAGGACCCGCAAAGTGACAGAGAAACAAGGCTCCTGCTGAAGACAGCCCGGCAGGTGGGACAGGAAGGGCTTATCACAGTGCACTGGGAGCCCAGACCAGTCCCAGCTTCAGTCCCAGAGCCGCCAGGACGAGCAGCTGGGGGAGCTTTCAGGACAGTCGATCACCGGCAACTGTGGCAGTTTCCAGAATTATCAACCCATATGAAACAAGGACTAAGTGAAAGGTCAGTGGAACTCGGCTAAATCTGGGGGAAAAGTGGGTCCAGCCAACTGCCCCTAGGGTAAAAAAGTAGAAGAAGCAGCCCCTGCAGCCACCTCTACAGCCGCCTCTATGTGGCTGCTTCAGAGCTCCTGGCCTGCAGACTGCAGGGGGGCCAGGCAATCATTCAGAGGCCAAGTGCTCTTGCTTTAACCTGCCTAGATCTAGATCACAGTCTTGGGTGGTGTTCCTAAAGTGTGTGACCAGTGAGCCAAAGCTGGTGGAGACCGCAGAGACGGTGGCCCCCTAACATCCCCAACAATTGCGAAAACCCCAGCAATTTGGGACAAAGTTCTCCCCTCTGAAAGCAGAGCTCTAGTTATACTGAGTCCAAAAGTCAAGTAATTGACTGGCTACATTACCAGGCAAAGGAAGTAAAGCAAGCTCAGCAATCCAACTTTAGATTCCTTTTTTTGGGGACAAAAAGGATCAAAGCATGGAACAGGAGGAAGACAACACAGTCACAACTCCCACACCAAAAGCTTCCAAGAAAAATGTAAACTGGTTATAGGCCATAGAGGAGTTTAAGAAGGATTTTGAACACCAGAAGGCATCACAACCCTGGTGACTCAGGGTCTAATTAGAAATTAGCAAAAGGTGTAAAAAAAAAAAAAAGCCTTCCTACAAGCAAGCTTCCCTTAATGGGCATGAGGCCTATTAATGGGCTGGGGAAAATCTTACCAACCCATTAACACCATACCAGGTGACTCCCAGGTATCAGAGCCCCAAGCACAAAATGTGCCTTTGTGTCTCCTCACTTCAATGACTTAGCTCTCCCAGACAAGGAAAATAATGATGGGAAAAGAGGCGATTCAAAGAGAGAAGTGGGGTCAGAGGCTGGGGACACTGAGAACCAGGTCACTGGAACCAAAGCCAGGAGTAAAAGCTGTGCATCTTCATATTTTAATTACAAATGGACTCGTTTTACAGAAAACCTCACCACAAGGCTCCTTAAAATATTAAGCTCTGCTCATACATATTAAATGAGAAACCATTTGCAAACAAGTTTGCAGGAGGCCATACCAGTTGTGGTGAGTTTTCTGCTGGGCAGAGGAAATGCATTAGATTCTATAAATTACAAACAACAATAAAAATGATGAACATGAGAGCACATATTTACAGGGTGTTTAAGGTTTTCAGAGCGCTTTCAATCCATCTTTTGAAATAAAAAATCAAGGTACAAATTGAGCCCATCGATGGACCAACTGGTCCCATTAACAAGAACTGGAGAAATACTCATCAAGACTTACTGTGCTTGGAGGAGAGAAGGAAGGAAGGCTCGGTGCAAGGAGAGTCTCAGCCCTTTAACCTGGAGGACAAGTTCAAAAGCAGAAAGAAAGACCCCTACCTCAAGCCAGAATTCATTGCGAGGGGGCAAAGAACTGCAAATAAAGTCCCAATCCATTAGTCAACAAGCAGTAAGTGCTCAGGTGAAAGAAAAGACAGTCCCTGCCATTGGGGAGCTCCCATTCTAATGGAAGGTGAAAGGTGGAAGGGATGAGTTTGGTGACACAAGGGCATCCGACACGGGAGCTTGGTACAAGAAGGGGGGGACATAGAAGGCCTGGATGCTCCCCTTCCATGGTGGGTCGAGGAAGAGCCATTCACTTGGTGGGAGAGGACGAAGGGATGGAGGACATACCCAGCGGGTGGATTCTATGACTGCAGTGAGACTTTGGGAAGAAGGGTTGGGGCAGCGTGGAAATCTGGGGTGCAGGCTGGAGACAAAGGGCAGAACACACAGCAACAAATGAATGAAACTGAATGGAAAATGGTGTTGTCCCAGAGGAAAGGAAAATTGAGAGAAGCTTCAAAGTCAGCTGGATGCCAAATGATATACGCAGAATCAGAATAACTCGATGATCTCAATCATGCAAATGAAAAGAAACCAATTTTGAATGTAGAGGAAAGATGAAGAAAATGTACCTTCCTCCTCTGAGAAGAGAGGTGGGGGCCCGCTAGTGCCAAATGGTGCATACACCATCGCAAACAATCAGGCATCAACCGGCTTTACTCAGCCATTTACTGGGTTACAAGGGAGGGTTCAATGGATGGATGGATGGATGGACGGATGGACGGATGGATGGATAAAAGACAGCATAAAAACAAAAGGCATTAATAAAGATTATTGCTAAAAAAGGAAGACTCAATACATAACAAGTACTTAATAAATGCCACTAAAATTTAATTTGTATGAATGATGGCTACTTCCCCTCTAGAAAAGGCTTCTGGAAGACTGAATGATTAAAACTTCCATTTCTAGGGCGGCTAGGTGGCACAGTGAATAGAGCACCGGCCCTGGAGTCAGGAGTACCTGAGTTCAAATCCAGCCTCAGACACTTAACACAAAAAACTAGCCATGTGACCTTGGGCAAGTCACTTAACCCCAACTGCCCTCCAAAAAAAAAGCAAAAAAAAAACCTTCCATTTCTAAAATTCAGCAAACTGACTATAAAATAGAACTGAAATGACATTAATTTTTTTTTTGTTCCACTTTCTTGAAGCCTCCCAAGAAACATCTTTAATGACATTTCAAAAGCAATAGCCAGGACCAGTTGAGTTGCATGGTTTGCTTGGCTTTTTAAAGCTACCCACCCAGGACAAAGTGCACGTGCCCTGCTCATCTCCTGTTCTCCAGGATCAACGTGCCATTTCTAAACATGAGGATGCCAGGACACCAAAACACCCAGAGGCAACAGAAGGGACCTTAGAGGAACAGAGGGAGGGATCAGGGGCGACGTCCATCGAGGCCCCTCCTGACAAGTGGCATCCAGCCTCCTCCTGAAGCCTTCTAACAAGGGGACAACACACAGAGAGCCAGAAGGAGTTCAGGGGTTATTTTGTCCGACTTCCTCATGCTACAGCTGAGAAAACCGTGTCTCCGAGACAGGAAAAGAATCACCAGAGATGCCCCAGGCAGCACACGGCAAAACCGTGGTATGAACCTGGGTCCTTGCATTCCAAACCTAGCCCTCTTTCTTATGGTACCATAAGGGAACTGTATTTACACACAGAATGCTGAGACATCCTGGCTCACGTATGAGGCAATTCAAGGTAACAGAAAGCCTTCTATATCTGGAATGAGAAGGCCTGGGTTCAAACCTCACCTCTACCTTTATGTGACTTCTCGGCAGGTCCATGCACCCTCCCCCCACTCTGGGCCTCTGAGGCTTCCCAGCTCAGCAGGCCAAGTATCTTAAACAAAGCACCCCAAAATCACTCTTAAATTATACAACAAAAATCCAGAAGATGAGGGGTTCTCACATAAAAAATGTTTTGAAGTAAAACATCCTGCATTTAAACAACCACTTACAGTTTACAGTTTACTAGTACTTAATGTTCCAAGAAAAATGGGTCACTCTCAGACCATCATCTAGGGGAGCGGGTCTCAACCTGTGGGTCACGACCCCTTTGGGAGCCGAACGACCCTTTCACAGGGGTCACCTAAGACCATCAGAAAACATTTCCCACAGTCTTAGGAACTGAGACACTGCTCCTCTATCCGTCCACATGCAAATACACCCACACATGAGTATTAAAGGGTCATGGCATTAGGAAGGTTGAGAACCACTGGTCTAGGGAATGGTCTTGGTACAAGGCCGAGAATCAAATCCTCAACCTCATCTTCTTAGCATCTCGTCTCAAAGCAAAAACCAAGCAGGAACTAGGATTAAAAACAAAAATAAAATGGGCGAGACCTCTTTCTGAAATCACTCCTATTACTAACATCATCAAAATTATACAAGATTATTTAAATGTTGTATGTTTTATATAATACGTATACACATATGTATTATGTTTATGCATTTTCCTCTACATCTCTATATATTTTATTTCATGCATTTTAAAACGTTATTCTGAGAAAAAGCATCACCAGACTGCCAAAGGGGTCTTTGACATAGAGTTAAGAACCTAAGATTTGTCTTTACTTTTCCTTTATTTATTTATTTGTTTGTTTGTTTATTCATTTATTTATTCAGTTTTTATTTATTTATTTGTTTGTTTGTTTATTTGTTTATTTATTTTTGGCGGTGCAGTCTGGCTTAAGTGACTTGCCCAGGGTCACACAAGCTAGTGAGTGTAAAGCATATGAGGCCATTCTTTGATTTTTTAAAATTATGATTTATTTTATTAAATAAATGTTTCCCAATTATATGTAAAAATTAACAATCTTCTTTAAAATTCTAAGTTCCAAATTCTCTCCCTCCCACCCCCCTCTTGAGAAGGCAAACGATCTAATATTAGTTATAGATATAGTCTTGCAAAACATTATTTTCACATCAATCATGTTTCCAAAAAAAACAGAAAGAAAGTAGAGGAAAGTCTGTTTCCAGGGGCATTCAGAGTTCAGCAGAAGAACCCCCGACAGTCATCCTTTGAACTCATCCCTTGGTCCAAAACTTCACCCCAAGTTGCCTCCAAAATTAAAAAAGAAAAAGAAATGGTATCAACACCCAAGTCAGAATTTCCCAACTAGAAAGACCCAGCTGCTTTTCTGAGAGCAGAGCGCACAGGGACCTCATCAACGAGCATCCGAAAAACACCAAAGACTGATTACCCAGCACAGAAAAAGTGGACACAAATGACTTTATTTTATTCTCTTTAATTATGTTCCCTGCATTCGAACAGACCAATTGAAGATGAAAAACCCAAAGGGATAATAAGAAGAATCCAGTGTTTCTGTGCTCAACAATTTAACAAACACCTGTGAAAGCTCAGTGAGATGAGCACAGGGCGAGCTGGGCCATGCCGTGCACCATGATGGAGGCTGGAAGGAACCAGGAGGAGGGATTCTGGGCAAAGACTCTTTCTAAAATGAAGACCCATTCTGCACCCAGCTCCTATCATACCCGGGCTGCTCTGTGAGGGTCCCATGCTCAGTTCCCTTCTGGACAAAACACAATTGTTTGAAACCCTTCTCCTAAGTCACTAGCAATTTTTTTTAAAAGTCTCACTAATGTTTTCTTTACAAGCTACTTCTCCATAATATCCCAGATACCAACAAATCCTCTTTATAAAAAGAAAAGTATTAAAACCAAAGCAATAGACACAGACCACACCCAACGAGTGTATACCACACTCTGCTCCCATGGTCACCCTACTTCTATACTGAAATGAAGGCAGAAGACAATGTATTTCATCATTACTCCAGGAATCCCTATTGGGTTCACAGAGGCAACTCGATGCATCAAGCATCTATTTCTTGCTGACAGTGACCTAGGGTACTGAGTTAGGCTCCAGATACATAAGGATCAAGAGGAAAACTGTCTCTGGAGCCCAAGGAACTTAGGGGCAATAAATCATATAGAGATCAAAGGGGAAGAGAGTCCTAACAAGAAAAGAGAAGGGGGGAGGGAGCCCATGCTCCATACCAGGACAGACAAAAGCCAGTATTGGAAGAGATGGAATGCTGAACCATGTCAAGTCAATAAGCACTGTATGCCCAGATCACAGACCAGGCAGAGCACCAAGCCAAGTTCCTGGCCCACACCAATGGGGGAAGACAGTACAGAAGAAAGGGCTGGAAAAAGGGAGGAAGGGGAGAGGAGGTGGGGAGCAGCATGCTGGCCACTTGGAAATACAGCAATGATTTTTAAAGCATCCAGTCTTTTATTTTAAATACACCTAACTACATTCTTCCACTAATGTGCTTCTCCAATGTCTAACTGTGGGGAGGGGACGCAAAGGTCCTGAAGGCTGGGCTCACAAAGCATAAGGTCCAATGGGTCATGCCTCCCACAAGCTGGAGAGATTCAGTGCCCTGCCTGGAGACAGACAGGAGATAGAGTCTCTCTTCTGAGGGATGAATTTAGAGAGGATGAATCACTTCTTTAAGGGTCTGGAGTGGTCACATCACAGACGCACACCCTTACCAATAAAAACGTGGATCACTGAAGTAATAAACTCTAAATTATTGCCAATAACAGAAGGTTGCAATGAGCATCTCTGCCAAGGGCCCCAGAGCAAGGACTCCAGCCTCTGACTCCACACACTTATCACGTTATCTCAAGTCTCCTCTGCCTAACAGACTGCATGGTCCTCAAGGGCAGAGACAACACTTCACTTGCCTACTTTTCCTCCCAAGAACCTAAAAGCAAATGATGTTAAAAAAAAAAAAAAAGCTCCCAACAGGTATAACATTAGCTGTTCTCTGCCAAACACAGCAGTAGAAAAGAAGAGGGAGGGAAGGAGGAGGAGGTTGGGCCTGACTGAAGTGGTTCAGTGGGAAGAACACCAGATCTGGAGTCAGGAAGACCCAAATTCAAATTCAGCCTCAGCGGCTTACTGGCACTGTGACATTGGGTAAGTCACTCCCCCTCTTGGAGATGTTTTCCTTACCTCTGAAATGAGGAGGCTGGATTATTCACAGATTTCTAACATTCCTTCTAGCTCTCCACTCCCTATACTCTCAGAAATAGCTGTCATTCCTCGGCCAAACCAGTGACAATTCTTGAGGCTCTGGCTCTGTGGGCAGTCCATGCCCTGGCAAGATCTATGTAGGCTTACAGTCTATGGGCATGACCTTCAAGCACCCCCCCACCCCAAAATGCATGAAGTACAAGGGTATTTTACCAGACAAGGAAGGGGCATCTATGGGTAATCATTGCATGCCCAACCATCCTCAGGTGATTTCAAGGCTTCACTTCATTTTTTCCTAATGAACAAAAATCTGTTTTCGCTCCCTCCCACCTTCCCTCCACCCACCAGGGGAAAAAATCCTGCATTAATCATGTCCAAACACTCTGTCTCCTCCTGTGTCTGGAGGCTAGGTGATTTCCAGGCTGGAATTTTGTTATTGCCACCCTAGAGAGGGTCACTTCTGGCTAGCATTTCTTTTCCACTCTCCTTTGTAGACAAGGGCCATCCCAGATTATCTCCATCAGAAATACGGGGCAGGAAAACAACCAATTTGGCCAGGGTAATTCTGCTCCCATTCAAACCACAGGAGTATTAAAGTTAACTGAGGCATAAACATTTCCTGTTTTACAGAAAAAAATTTTGTGTAGCCTGCTCCTAAGTGAAGCTGGCCATGCAGTGAAAAACCTGCTATAATTACCAGCAGCCAATGAGACTGGATGATAATCAATAACCCCTCTCCCAGAAGCACTGATCTCCCCACAGCAGACGCCGTCCTTCTCACGCACTGGGCCACAGGCGTTTAAGGCTCCCTCTTTGGATCATTTTGGACTGGGGGTGAGGGGGAGGCCCCACCCTCTGGTCAGTGGAGCCAAGTATCTGGAATTTGTGAAAGTAACCCCACTAATGATCCCTCTGGGCCTTGAGGAGCTGATGGTAGTCGGGAAAGGGAGGCTGAGGCCCGGGAGTAGTCCATAGGGGGGGGCAACCGTCTGTGGGGCCGTGTGGGCACCAGAAAAGGCAGGTCTGGAGGGAGGGAGGCTGTATCAGCAGGCGTATCATGCCACCAAGTACTTTGTGAGCAGCCAGGTTTCTCTGGTATTTATTTTCATGGCACATTTCTTTTAAGTGATTGCACGCACGCACGCACACACACACACACACACACACACACACACACACACACACACACACACACACACACCCCTTTCATTCTTTTTACTCAGATGCACTTCAGGATACACTGTAAGGCTAAATGAGTCAAGCTTGGATTTGCCAGCTTTATTTCTCAAAGGTGGAGAGGAGCAGGAGGTATTGGGAGTCTCAATACCCCACTGAGAAAGGCTCCTAACAAGGCCGGGTAAAAGAGCTTTGCCTCCAGGGCCAGCATGGCTCCACCACACCTGGAACACTGGCTCCTGCTCACCTCCTTTTCCAGGATCCTCAGCCTCCTTCAAAGCTGACCTCCAGCACCACAGCCAACAGAGACCTCCCCAGACTGACAGAGGGCCCAAAGAGCTGATTCCCTGATCAATAGAGGCCAAACCCTGCATTTTGCCCATGAGGACACACCAACCTTACAGGTCAAGGTCTGTGACCACACTGGGGAAACCAAAGGCTGACTCTTGGATCTAGGAACACCACTTCCAAGTGTGCGGTCAGAGCCAATGCCCTGGGAGAGGCGAAGGATCCATGACATCATCACCATCATGGAGGTCTCCAGGAATGGACACCACTGCCGCCGCCATCCCCACCCCCACCCCCCACATCAACAGCAGCAGCAGCTAACACTTACAGAACACCCTCAGGTTTACAGACACTTTAAAACATTCTCATTGAATTCTCACAGGAGACTGAAGGGATATGTGCTATTATTATCCCCATTTCACAGACACAAAAACTGAGGCCAACAGAGGCCAATGAGCCAGGCAGGGTCGGCCTCAGGGGCCAGATTTAGTGCTCTGTGGCGCCCCCTTGCAGGCTCTAACCAGCCCTGAAATGACTCAAGAGCCAAGGCCTAAAAGGCAATCACAACTGACACACAGATGGGTCCCGTGTCCCTGGGAGGAACAGTTTAAAGTGGCCTCCGGTCCTCTCCCACATTAAATGCTTTGTTACATCCAATCCAATGGGATCCTGCATGTACAAAAACCCTTCCTCCTTCTGTCCCTTGGGTAAGGGTAAAGACATCTCCTACTGTGGAAAGTCACCAGTGAGAGCCCTCCTGTTCCCTCCCAAAGATGCCGTGATGCACAGAGGATTCTCATAGAACACAGAACAGTTGCAAAAGGGGAAAGGAGATATACAGGTCCGTATTAATTAAGGCTCTCTCCACTACCCTTTTCTGGCACTAATAAGGCCTAAGATTTTTCTTCCAAGCCTTGGCGTCTTTCCCACCTTCAGACACCCTAGGAATTGATCCTTCTGCACCCTCTTGAAGAACTGACCCCCCGGCACAGATCTCCCCTTGGCTGAACCTTGATGCTTTTCCCATCTTGGTTCTATTTAGAGACATTTCTACTTTTGCTCTAAGTACATTTTTTTTTAAATGACTGGGGGAAGCAGGGGGGAAGAACCAACTGGTGCCAGTGACCAAGTTATCAAGTAAAACTGCCCCCTCCAAAGCCTCCGATGGTCTCCCTGTGACCAAATCCAAAGGTCTTCTCTCAGGCTCTTGCTGGAGCCCAGATGGGATTTGTTCTACAATCCTACAGTTCTGAATGATCCACATGGAGTCGGAAACACCCAAATCCAAAGCCTCTTCCCCTGGACATTTACTTAGCTGAAATGAGATAAGCCTCAGTTCACTCAGGTAAAGTAAGAACACCACCACCCACAGCACCCACGCCCAGGGCAGGTGAGAGATTCAGATGAGATGTTTGTAAAATACTTTCAAACTTAAATGCACCCATACTGTCAGTCAAAGCCCAGCTCGGGTCTTTAGAACCTTTGACCAATGCCATGTGCTGCTGCCACAGCAACAAAATCCACCATCTTCCTGCCACGTTTCCCATTAGCTGAGACTTCTAAATCGAGGCTCAAATCTCAGCACATGTGAAAATTAGCCTCCTCTTGGATTCTTGGCAAAGAAACACACTCTCCTATGATGCTTCACTTTCAAATCCAAGACTCTGGTTTTTTTACACACACAGGACTAGAAGGCACTTTCTCTTTTTCCCAGGATAGAATATCAGCCCCTTGAGGGCAAGGATTGCCGTAACAGGTGACATTTATACAGCAATTTAAGGTTTACAAAGTATTGTCCCTGTTCTCTCATTTGACCCTCACAACAACCCTGGGAAGTGGGAGCTATTATTATCCCCAGTTTATAGCTGAGGAAGCTGAGGCGAACAGCAGTTAAGTGACTTGACCAGGACTGCACAACTATTACGTGTCTGAGGCTGCATTTGAACTCAGGTCTTCCTGACTCCAGGCCCAGCGCTGTGTGTGCTTCTGTACTCCCTAAGCTGCTTGATTGTCTTTAGACCCAGTGCCTAGATACAAATGCACCAGAACTTAATAAATGCTAGGGCTTGGTGACATATTCTTCCCCAGTAATAGACATGCAGATCCCTCTTCTTCCCTGTCCCAAATGCTCAAACTGACAGAATTTCTTATTTGTCCCCCACAGAGTCTTCAACCCTGATCATGCGGCAGATGAAAGAGCATGATTAAAAATACCATGATTTGGTTTTACTGACTTGGTTTTTTTCTCTTCTTCCTCTCTAAAATTAAAAAAAAAATTATTTGGGGACATTCAAAGAAATAGAGGACTTTCAAGCGTTCCTGATGAAAAAACCAGAGCTCTACAGAAAATTTGACTTTCAAATCCCAGACTCAAGAGAAGCATAAAAAGGTAAACAAGAAAGGGAAATCATCAGGGATTTGATAAGGTTAAACTGTTTCCATTCCTACATGGGGAAATGGTATTTATAACTCCTAAGAACGTTCCCATTACTAGGGCAGTTAGGAGTATACAGAGCCAGAAGGCAAGGGTGTGAGTTGAATGTGATGGTATGATTATCTAAAAAAAAAATTAAAGGATGAAAAAGAAGAATGCAGTGGGAGAAGGGAAAAGGGAGAGGCAGGATGAGATAAAGAGTGTCTGAGCGAGATTTTACAGCGGAGGGGAAATGGGGGAAGCAGGGAGGGGAGCACATGAACCTCACCAGAATTGGCTCAAAGAGGGAATAACATACACACTCAGTTGGGTGTAGAAATCTGTCTTACCCTCCAGAAAACAGGAAGGGAAGGGGTAAGAGAAGTGGGCAGGGAGCTAATAGGAGGGAGGGAAGTTTGGGGGAAGTAAAGGTCAGAACTAAAACACTTTTTAGAATGGACAGGGTAAAAGAAGAAAGAAAAAGTAGGATAAACAGAGGGAAAACAGACAGAAGGAGATATGTAATTGGTAATCATTACCGTGAAAAAAAAAACTTGCAGTGAGTTTCTCTGATAAAGATTTCATTTCTCAAACATACAGAAAACAGAGTCCAACCTATAGAAATAAGAGCCATTCCCCAACTGATAAATGGCCAAAGGTTACAAGAGGGCAGTTTTCAGACAATGTAATCAAAGCTACTTAGAGTCATTTGAAAAAATGCTCTAAATCACAACTAATGAGAGAAATACAAATTAAAACCACTCTGAGCTACTGCCTCACACCTGTCACATTGGCTAATATGGTAGAAAAGGAGAATGAGAAATGCTGGAGGGGATGCGGGGAAAATTAAAACACTAATGGGCCACTGGTGGAGCAGCAGCATACTGATTCAACCAATCTGGAACCATGCCCAGAGGGCTACAAAGTCCTGTATCCCCTTGGACCTACTAATACCACTACCAGGTCTATATCCCAAAGAGATTAAAAAACAAAGAGGAAAAGAACCTACATGTACAAAAATATTTATATCAGCTCTTTTAGTGGTGGAAAAGAATTGGAAATCAAGGGGATGCCCATCAACTGGAGAATGGCTGAACAAGCCGTGGTATGTGATTGTGACGGAATACTATTGGTTCCATAAGAAATGATGAACAGGAAAAACCTGGAAAGACTTATATGAACTGATACAAAGGGAAATAAGCAGAACCAGGAGAACACTATACACAGTAACAGCAACATTGTATCATGATCTACAGTGAATAACTTAGGTGTTCTCAGCAGTACCATGATCCAAGGCAATTCTGTGGGACTTATGATGAAAGGTGCTGTCCATCTCCAGAGAAATAATCAATGTCTGAATGCAGATCAAAGATACTTTTTCTTTACTTTAGTTTTCTTGGGGGATTTTTTTGTCTGTTTTCTTTCACAGAGTAATTTACATAGAAATGAATTTTGCATGATTCTACATGAATAACCTATGTCAATGATGAGGGGGAAAGAATTTGGAACTCAAAATTTGAAGAAAAAAAGCAAATGTTAAAATTGTTTTTACATGGAATTAGGAAAAAATAAAATATTAAAAAATTCTCTGCTCTAAGGAATGGCTCTCTGGAAGAGGGAGAGATATAGGAGAAAGCCTAGGAGATATAAAAACAAAAGACAGACATAAAAATCTACTATCAAAAATATTTAAAGTCTCCCATTTCAAATGCGAAGAAACATCAGCATAATCACTATACCAGACAATGGCCATTCTTAATTAAACCTTTTAAACCTAAATTCTCCCACTTCATATATCCAATTAGACTGAAATAAAAAAAAAAATCTAAACTACTTTTTTAAAGACACCAAACATGATTTTACTCCAAAGTCCAAACAAACCTCAATAATGTCTTAAAAGTCTGACTTCACACCAGAATGAACTAGAGGAAGCCAATATCACCTTATGAGCAGTTTAGAGTCAGAGGTCCCAGGCTTACTTCTACTTATTCAATTTTGGACAATTAATATGCCTGGACCTCAGTTTCCTTTTCTGTAAAATGAAGAAGACTAGATGACCTCTAAGACCCCTTTCAACCTGACATTCAGGATCCTATGAATACTCCTCCATCAGTTGACCGAGTAATAAGCATCTACAGGCATTTACCAGAGACCAGGTACTGTGCTAAGAAGTAGAGATTGACAGACAGACAAAAAACACAGGGCCTCCCCTCAAACCACCAGGTATAGATAGAGAGCAGATGGAGGAAATGGGAGAAGGTAAGACATTAGCAGCAGGAGTGACCAGAGAGAGCCTGCTGCAGAAGGTGGGATGTGAGCTGAGTCTTGATGGAAGCCAAAGAATCTAAGAGACAGAGGTCAGAGGACAGAGCATTCCAGGCATGGGGCACAGCCCAGGCAAAGGCATGAAGATGGGAAATGAAGTCTTATATTCAAGGATCAGCAAGAAAGCCAGTGTTGCTGGATCAGAGTATGGGGAGAGGAGTAAAGTATAGAAAGACTGGCAAGGTAGGGAGAGGTCAGGGATGCCAAATGGGATTTTATACAGTATTTGATCCTAGAAGCATAGGGTGCCATTGATGCTTACTGAGGGGGAGTCAGCCAACATAGTCAGACCTGTGCTTCAGGAAGAGCACTTGAAAGTTAAGCAGAAGATGAATTAGTACAGGGAGAGATTGGAGGCAGGACACCCATGGGCAGGCTTCTACAAGGGTCCAGCTAAGAGAAGAAAGCCTGAATTGGTGGCTGTATAAGAGATGTGGTGAACGTAGGGATGATGAGATCTGACATGACATTGTGTATAGGGCTGGGATGACAGAATGATCCCAAGGTTTCCGTCCTGGGGGACTTGGCAGAATACTCAACAGTAACAGGGAAACTGGGGAAAGGGGAGGGTTTGGGGGAAAAGATCCTGAGTCCTGGGCTGGCCATCATCTATTACTCCTCTGTCATGTTATGTGAACAGCCTGTTCCCTTTTCTCTCTAAAATCATTCTTGACCCCCTTCCCCCAGCTGTTTGTACCATCCTTCCCTGAACCATTTTGTTTATGTTCTGTGTTGGTTCTATGTATACTGTGCAATGTATAATGTGGCATGCCCTTCAAGGGAAGGCTCCTACATTCCGACTACCGCACGCCCGGAGTCTAGCCCAGGACTGGGCACAGATGACAGTAGGTGCTTAACAAATAACAGCATATGGACTGATTTGTTCCACCAATCCCCTTCTAGTGTGCTCATGCCCACTAGGAAACCCTCCAAGTCTGCTTACCCCAACCTGGGGGGTACCCTTGCAATTGTGACTCCCCCGAGTCCTCTGTACACAGTGGGGAGCCCTGGATTTACTCCCCAGCATTTTCAGTTACACCCTGAATTTTATTTCAGGCACCCATACCTCTTACAGTTAAATGGGAAAACAGCATCACACTGTCCCCACATTATTCTTGAGTTTCTGGGAAATGGAATGACGTCAGTGATCTCTTGGAAGATGCCTGGTTTACCTGTGTTTTAAAAAAATACAAAGGTCACCCCTGCTGTTCATCTGCCTCAATCTAGGAAAAAAATCAGGCAATGGAGAACTTTAAACATCCCCCCGCTCCCCACACCACAGAGCCCCGTCTTCTTGGGGACCAAACCAATTAGCCAAGTCTCTACTTATCTGACCTCTCAGAATTTGGGGGGATGTCAGGAGAAGAGGTTCTGCAGGACTCTAGACCTGGCATTTCTCCAGCATGTGGAATTCCCAGGAGAGAAACTCTCCCCACAACACAGGCTGGAATAAGCATCCTCTGTGATTATTCCAGCATTCCATCTAGGAGCTCCTATGCAACAGTCAGTCTGAGAGGGCTGCTCTCCCCACCAGCTGCCGCACCCCCCCCCCCAGCTTCCACCAGGGGCACAGGGAAGTTCAACAAATGCCTGGCGGCTGTGAGGTGGACCTGCTGACCAGTATACCACACAACCTCTCATCTTCTCTACAGGCCTGAGGAAGCCAGAATAACTAATGGTAACTGCTAATCCTGGACCTACCCACCCTTCCTATCAAAGAGTATATTTACCATCACAACATTCTTATGATGAATAGAGACATTATTTACATTTTCCAGACTGAGAAACAGAGGCAAGGGCCATTTAAAGGGGTCACTTAAAGATATACACTCAATGTCAGCAAGTATAGAGCCCAGGTTTTGAGAGCAAAAAGGGCTCTTTGGTCAATACAGAACCAGGAAACCTGGGTTCAAATCCTGCCTCAGACACTTTACACTCAAGCTGTGTAAATCTGGGCAAGTCACTGACTCTCCACGTGCCTCAGTGGCCTCATCTCTAAAATGAGGGCTAGCAGCTCCATCTATGACTCATCTGGCCCCAGCTGCCGGCTCTCTTAGGTTACTTCCCAGAACACTTTTATCAGCATATTAAAGATCATTGTAAACACTAGTTATCATTCAGGTTTACTTCCAAGTCCATTTAAATTGAAAGTGGTTAGAAACCAAGAGGATTTTCAGCAGGGAAGTGAAGCAATCAGGCAGAAACTGAGAAGCCTTAAAGCCTCTGTCTGAGGAGGATTCAGGGGCCCAAGCCTCCCAAAGCAAGGAGCTGCCAGTCACAGAGAGAAGTCCCGTGTCCCCAGCATTTACCTTACACGCCCTGGGAAAGGGCAGGTGGCAGGAGCCACTGTGCTGCTGCTGAGCCTCAGAGGACGAAAGCCCTGAAGAGCAGCTGTCCGTCCTCACCAGGGATGAGTCACTGCAGCCCATCGGGAGGGACCGGGATCCGGCGGGCCAAGGCAGCCACTCTTGCCCAGCCCTGCCCCACACGCCACTCACCAGGCAGTCAAAGTACAGCCAACAGCAACAGACTCATCCCTTCTCAGAGATGGCAGGCGGGCATACGGAAAAGGGGGAGGGGCGGGGAACCTTCAAGGAAAGGCAGAATTCGCTTCTTCAGCAGAAATGAGGGCTGGAACATGCATTAGAGCAGCGCCTCCGTCTGTGCATAGTCACGATTAGAAGGTGAGGCACAGGGGGAAAGGGTCTGGGGGCCAAGGAAGCCTCCATCCATCACACCACCAAACACACGTCTCCCATACAGGTGGAGAAGATTCATCTGGGCCAATGGCCTCCCACCAACACCATCAGAGAAACATTCTCTCTGCTTCTACTTGTAACTCTAATGCGGAGACATGTGAACGTGGGTCAAGCAGCTTGACAGACTGGGCTGGACAGAGGAGCCGGCAAGGGCCAGTGCCAGGGCTCACTGCCTCTGTGAGGTGTGCACATGCACGTGTACACATGCACATGCCCATGCCCACCCCCCCCCCACACCATCCAACACAGCCTTCTGCCCACCCTAAGGGCTCAAGGAACAACACGGCAGGGCAGGTGAACAGCCCCAACTCAGAAGCGAGAAGGCCTCATTCCAAATTCTGCTCAAAACACCTACTTGCTGGATGGCCCAGCCCAAGTCCCCTCAGCTTCCTCGTCTTTAAAATGGGAATATTAATGCCTGTAACAGTTATCTGTGAGGCTCAAATGAATAATGTAGCAAAGCCCTCTTGATACTCTATAGCATAATATAAATTACTAAAATCATCATCATCATCATTAAATGCAATATACCAACACTGACCTTTCCGATCTAAAATTCCTAACCTGTTTTAGGTGACAGGCCCCCTTCCCAATCTGGTGAACCCCACACATATATCTCTTCTCAGAATCCCCCCCTGGAATCTGTCCACAGGCCTGGGGAGCCCGGGTTAAGAAGCCCTCCTGCCCCGAAGCCCCATGCACACAGAGGAACTGCGGGCACTGCCGCTGGAGGGCAGGGGGATGGGGGGAGATGCCTCCAGGATGTGTTGCCAGGCAGTCAAAGAGAAAAAGAAATTATCTAATGCAGCCATCAGGGTGCGTTTCCAAGTGCTGAGGCAGGCTGAAGCAAGGACTGGGAGGCGTGTGCCAGGACTCAATGTGCAAGCAGAATCAGCCCTTAAAGAGACGCCAGCCTCGGGAAGCTGGACGGGACCTACGGTGCAAGATCTGGAATCAAGAAACCAGGGCTTGAAGCTTTGTTCCAACATTCACCGGCTGGGAGACCCTAAACCAGTCCTGTACCCTCCTTCTGGGGCAGCCAGATGGCACCACAGTGCACAGTGTCAGGCCTGGAGTCAGGAAGGCTCATCTTCCCAAGTTCAAATCCAGCCTCATACTCTTACTAGCTGAGTGACCCTGGGCAAGTCACTTCACCCTGTCTGCCTCAGATTCCTTGACTGTAAATGAGCCAGTGAAGGAAACGGGAAAGGATCTTTGCCAAGAAAATCCCAGATGGGGTCAAGAGTCAGAGACGACTAAAACAACTGAACCACAAGGACCCTCTTTAACTTTCACCATATCTCACTACCTGACATTCAGCCGCCATCTTGTCCACCCACAGAGACCTCCTCCCTCTCCTTCTGCTCCGCCTCCATGGGAGAGACCCCCTTCCACGAACACCAGATTCCACACTTCTTTCCAAACCAGAAGGACTGGCCACCAGGAGCCTGGGTCAAGCTGGAGTGGGGCTCAGAGGCTACCGGAGCCCACCTCCTCCTGTTAATGCTTCAGGTGTGTGGAACGGGAACTAAGCCCAGGAGAAGCCACCAAGGAAGCGAGTTTGTCCTTAGACCTCCGTACCCTGCTCAGCACTCAGAGACTGAGCTCTGGCTGCCTCATACACCCGGGGGGCGGGGACTTCCAAATTTAAATCGATTTGTTTCTTCAGTCTGATGGGCTACCCAGGACTAGTCTCATCCCAGAGAACCAAAGTCCCATCAATTGGGAGCTGGAAAGGACCAGAGAGGCTGCCAGCAAGTCCCACCTGCTCATGAGACGAACGAGAGAACGGTCACAAAGGGATTAAGCGGCCTTCTCAGTCACACAGACAGTGGCCAACGCGAGATCTGAACTCATGTCTGTCACCAAGTGTAGCCCAGAGCACTCCCTTTCATTGTCATTGTGCAGTCACGTCCCATGCTGTGACCCAGCTTGGGACGTTCTTGGCAAAGATGCTGGAGCGGTTTGCCATTTCCTTCTCCAGCTCATTTCATAGATGTGGAAACTGAGGCAGACAGGGTTAAGTGACTTGGCCAGGGTCACACAGCTAAGAAGTGTCTGAAGCCAGATTTGAACTCAGGAAGATGGGTCTTCCTGACTTCAGGCCTGGCATTTTATCCACTGCCCATGCAGCTGCCCTGCAGCAGCCCCCAGCAATTTATTAATTGCTTAATTAATTCTTAAATTAATTAAATTCTTAATTTCTTAAGCCTTAAATTCTGAATTCTAAAACTGTCCCTCTCACAGCCCCACTAGCTTTGAAATGCCTGTTCTTCTATTTGACAAACATTGACTAAGGCTAGATACAGGAGGTACAAAGGAAAAAGTCTCGAGCACTTTACATCATAGCAGGATAATACATACAGATAATCTCAGGTAATTCATGCTGAGGTGTGGATGACTGATGTGTACCTTAAGATTTAAACCTTCTAAGGAGGATTTATATGTTTTAAGGAGTTAATCCAAAAGAATCTTTAGTCTGGAAAATCACTGATGAAAGAACTTCTGAGATTATCTAGCAGAATGATTATCTGTGAGTCAGAGAAATGAAAGGAATTCTATCTTTTATCTGGGCAGGAATTCCCTCTACATTATTCCTCATAGGCAGACAGCCAGACTCCACTTGAAGAGGTCCAGAGACTAAGGACCTACAGAGGTAGGTAAAGCACTGGTTTTGAGGGCAGGAAAACCTGAAATCAAATCTGACCTCTGACACTTACCAGATGTGTGACTCTAAGTCATTTAACTTTTGGCTGCCTTATTCAACTGGAGAAGGAAATGGTAAACTACTCCAGTATCTTTGCCAAGAAAACCCCATGGGCAGTAAGGTCTACAGGGTCACAAAGAGTGGGCCACAAGTGAATGACTCAAGAAGACCAACTTCAGGCCTGGCCCGTCCTGCGGCATAAGATGGGAGCTACACAGTGCATTAACCCATTCCTAAAAGATCGCTATCTTCTCACAAGGAAAGCCAGGCTACTGTTCTCTGGAGGTCTGGTGCACTTTGACCGCACCAGAGCCCCACATGATGGATGCTTGGGTGACTGAAGTGAGGAGCTGAACAAGCTGACCACAAAGCGTAAGCCTGATTCATCACAGGGCGTGGCCGCTGGACGAAGGCAGCGCCAGCCTGCCCAGAGCTCAAGATGGGCGCTCACACACAACCTGGAAGGAAGATTCAAGGAAAGCGCTTCTTGAACCCGAGAGCCTTTCTTGCTCAGGGCAGAGGAGAGTATGTATTTCCTAGACCAAGTCATCTCTAAAATCTGCGGTTCTGGCAGAGAACAGAGATGTCTGGTCGTTTCTGACACTTTCCCAAACCCCTCCAAACCTAGTCTGAGGCCAAGATTGACACGGGCCTCCTCCAAGGTCACTGCTGTGCCTGCTTCACACGAGACTCAGGTTTGCTCACAAGGGATCTCCTTCTGGAATTCAGCCTGGATGAGGAGCAGGGGCAGGCATTTAGTAAGCACCTAATGTGTACCACACACTGGGCAAATCAATGCTCCTTACAAAAACTCTCTTTAGAGAACAAGCTCAATTCTCTACAGGATTGGGGAAGAAAAAAGACCCCAACAGGAGAAAATATTTGCTCAAGATTTCACAGCTAATAAGCCTGCTACCCTCCTTCCCAACCAATGCTCCTCGTGCCACAGGTGACCTCCCTCAGCATCTTAAAGAATGATCCAAAGGAATGATGTTTCCAAAGACTTGTGGACAGTCTTCCTCACCTCCACCAACGTTCCCATTCAAAGAGAGCGGTCAGCACAAATAATTTTTACAATAATGCTTGAGAAGGCATACAACCGAGCAGTACTTTATGAAGACAATAAAAATCTCTATCATTTTAATAAAAGCTTATTCAAAGCCTTTCTTGAATTGCATTTTATTTAGGTCATTGGATGGCAATGTTTTACCCTCAGCTTTTAATACTAAAAAGGTAATTATCTGTAAAAAATACCACAAGAAAAATGACAGTGAATTTAGTATAATAGGAAAGCAAAATTGCCCGGTATCAAAAAACTCTAAGGTTGCAGGAAAAGGAACACTAATATCCTCCAATAAACCTGTCTAACTAGATTGATAGGAAATTTCATTAAGCACAGGCCCATCTGTTCCACTCTAAAGAATTTCTGCCCAGGACAATGGGTATTATAAAGACATCTTTTCTGTAACCTGAAGCAAGAGCCCCTTAGGATGGGCTGACCACACAAAGCACCATGGGAAATTCCACAGAAGATACCCTCTACCCTTGCAAGCCAATTACATTTCCTCAGCATCTTTTCACACCCCTCAAAGCTGACACACAGCAAAATCTAAGTCATTCAAACCTATGACTAAGTTAGGGATGAGCCTAACATTAGAGAACACAGCCCCCAAAGTGTGATTTTAATATTTTCAATCTTCTACAGCAAATTGAACAGGGATTAAACAAGACTGTTCAACACTTCAGTCCTTGCTGAACAGAAAGGGGTCTTACCCTTAACAAATCAAAGACAATCCTCAATTAGCTTGACAAGATACCCAGAAAAGGTTCACTGAAGGACTAAGATCATTGAACAAAGAGGATGATACATTGTCTTGTTCTGCTTCCTTCCTTCTCCTCTGTCAAATAACCATAACTTCAGCTAGCTGAAAAGGTTGCCTTTAGGAGGTATTTTTTAAATGATATTTTATTGTTTCCCAATTACATGTAAAAACAATTTTTAACATTCTTTTAAAAATATTTTGAGTTCCAAATTCTCTCCCTCCCTCCCTCTCTCTGAGATGGTAAGAAATCTGAAGTAGGTTATACGTGTGCAATCATACAAAATGTATTTTTGAGAACTATTTTGGCATCATATGGAAAGAACGGTCCATTTTCAAAAAAGCTGTTTACCATCAATAACCATACAAAAGAGCGTACCAGATCATGAGGACAGGACGTAAAAATCAAAACAATCTTGACATTTTGCCTCACACCAATCATCTTGGCAACGGTGACAAAAACCATAAGTGGCAAATGTTGGTGGGGTTGTAGGAAGACAGAACATAAATATACTGTTAGAGGAGCCTCAAATTGGCCCCATCACCATGGAAAACAATTTGGAATCAAGTATGTCATTAAACTATTTCTTATCACACCCTTTGGCCCTGAAATACCAATACTGGGCATGTCCCTTGTCATAAGAAAAGGCTCTGCTGGGGGATGAGGAGCAGGCAAGAAGTGGGGGCAGGGGTCGCTGAGTAGTCACAGCAATGTTGGTGGGGAGAAAAGGAAAGTAATTTCTAAAACAGCTGAAATAACAAATATTCAGGAAATCTGAGTTCAGGTCTCCAGGGTCACAAACTAAACTACCTCTATGAACCCAGGAAATTCTGTCAACTCGCAGGGTCTTTTCCTCTGTGACACATGAACTTGTATGTTGCGAGGGGCCAACAAGCTTATGCACATGGAAATGTTTGAGCAGGGTGAGGAAAAAGCAGGGTACTAATCTTTATTGAGAAGAGAAAATTATGAGGATGAAGGCATTCTAGCAAGAAGACCTGAATGCACTGAGTTTCATTTATTTCCATCAGAACTAAGATAGTCCCACACTTATCAGTCGACTTCACAATGTGACTGTGCTACTTGTTATAGATCAATAAAAGCCTAATCTAGAATCACCCAAGCCAGGAACTACGACAACGACCACACTAGCATCATTACCTCTCATCTGAGGACAATGGGGTCTCGAATTTAAGAGTCCCAGCCAATGGTCCACCACATTGCTTCCCTTCTCCCTAAGAATTCCTTCACGCACCCGATGACTTCCCAGCCACTCCATCCAACCCCTGCTACTTACTACTCAAGTACCACCCTCAAGTCATGTCAGCAAACATTTATTAAACACCGACTGTGACAGACTGTATACAAAGCCCTGGTGATACAAGGAAAAGCAAAAGGCAGCCCCTGCCCCTACGGAGCACGGAGCCTAACGGGGGAGACAAGTAAACTACTGTGCCCAGACAAGATGCAGATGGGATACGTTAGACACGCATCCTCCAAACAAGGCGTCCACGACGGGCTGTAGTGGAAAGAGCCAAGTCTGAATTTCACTAACACTTAAATGTGCAAGTCTCTGTCTTCCAAAGAAACTGGAGATAGTGCTTTTAGTACAAATCACCGATTAAGATGTGGAAGGAACTTTGGATGACATTAAATCCAAGCCACCCGCACCCGCACCCCTACCCCAGACATACACATTTTACAGCTAGGGAAACTGAGGTACAGGACAATTAAGTAACTTGCCAGGGTCTCACTGCCAGAAAGCTTCAAGGTGGAAAGCGAATCCAGGCCTTCCGGGATTCTAAGTCCAGAAACAAAGGCCCTCAACCATACTGCTTCTCCTGGTACTGACCTGCAGAGGGTCAGATGTGATCAGAGATAACAAATGTATTTTGCAAACCTTGGAGCACCATATACATAAATGTGAGCAGCTGTTCTTATTTAGAGATCAGCTGATAGCAGAAGAATTTAAGCCCCCCCCCCCCCAAAGACACTGGGCACATAACCTCTGATTAGACAGCAATAGAACATTCCACCCAAGAAGACTTGAGAGTATGAACAGCACCTATCCCCCTTCACGCTGCTGCCTTTCCCCTCCATCAGACTGTGGGCTCCTTCAGCACAGACAACAGGTTCCTGTCTTTATTTTTTTATTGTTTGTTTCCCAAAGCTTAGCACAGGGTGCAGTATGCAATAGGTGCTTAATAAATGTTTGTTTACTTCACCAAAGCAAAGTTCCAAAACCCTGAATGGCCAGCAGTACTTCAGGAGGGTTTTTGCCCTCCCCCCTCCCGCCCCGGAACTTGACATTCCAATCATAAGTAAAATGGGTGCATTTCTAATTGTCCTTTAAAAACAAGTCCATTGGATTGTAGATGAATGATCCTAAATCTTCCTGGTAAACAGACACTTCAAACTTACTGCCTCTCCCACATCCAGACTTCTTCCCTGCTTCCACGTGTGACCTAAAGGTCTGCCCTCAAGTCTGTTTGTCTTTCAACCTCTCCCCCACCCCACTGCTTCAACTATCACCTCAATGCCAAAGAACTCCAAGTCTATATCAGCCCCCCCCCATATCTCTCAGCTTCCAGTTTCCAATCTCTAGCTCCCTGTAGAACATCTCCATCTAGACCAGTGGTTCTCAACCGTCCTAATGCCACAACCCTTTAATACAGCTCCTCATGTTGTGGTGACCCCCCAACCATAAAATTATTTTCGTTGCTACTTCATAATTGTAATTTTGCTACTGTTACAAATCCGATATGCAGGACATATTTTCATTGTTACACACTGAACATAACCCACAGGTTGAGAACTGCTGTTCTAGACCTCAAATTCAACCCAACTAAAACTCAGCTATCTGGGTATTAAAACAACCACTGCCACTGCCCAACTCCCTTAGTGAGGACACGGCTGCCATCCTCCCAGTAACTCAGGCAGAAACCACTAACCTTCCTCCTTTCCCTTACGTTTGATCAGGTGCCAAGTACCGTCAAGCCTACCTAGGCAACTTTTAAGTCTGGATGTGGAAGGAGGAGGTAAAAGAGAGGGAGTTGAGAAATGAAGAGAAAAACAGGAAGAAGAAGAAATGTTTCACAAGCTGCAGACAAGCTCTGATTCTCCTCCAAAATTTCAAACGAATGAAATTGGTCAGAGGGACCAAAAAAAAAACAAAAAAAAAAACCACTGAAAGACAAGAAGCAAAAATCACCAGGCTTCCTGGGAAGAAGGTCAAATGAAGTACTTTGTTCAGAAGGCTAGGGAATATACCTAAGTAATGTTTCACATGGTCCCTGGCAGGAGAAGAGAGAAGAAAAGCAACGGTGAGCCAGCTGGGCAGTGACCTTCCCACAGGGGCTACATCTGTTTTCAAAGCAAAGAAAGAACAGAAAGCTGCCCCAGTGGGTTATCAGATTCATCAGCCACCATCTAATGGAGCCAGCTTTGAACCGGAAGCCTCAAGGGGACTGCCCCTGCCTTCATTAACCCATCCTTCAACCCTGATCCTTCAACAGGTACATACAGATCCCATAACCAACTTCACTTTTAAATCATTTAAACTGTTCAAAAAACAATACCCAGACTTCTTTTCACCACAAACGTGGGAATGCCAGTCATGTACCTAACCCCAGGTCTCTAACTGAAAGGTTACTACCATTTAAAAAAAAAAGAGGAATGAAAAAAACAGATTGAAAAGATGAACATCACCTGCAAGGGTATAATGATCAGGTTTGGAATAGGCTGTACTTAAAGCGCCATGATGGCGACATCTGTTCTTGACTCAAAGCCTTGGACTAGCACAACTCAGGGGAAAGTTATCCCCTTCACAGGGCAATTAACACTTCCTCAAACTGCCAGCCTGGGAAATAGAATGGTGGGTCCCCAGAGGCCGTCTGCTCCCAGCATCCTAAAGGAGAGCTGGTCTCCCTGGGCTCCGCTCCTCCTCCCCGTGGGAAATACACACTTCTCTCCTTCCCTCCTTACATCTCTGAGGATGTGGGGCCTCCACAGATGAAGGCAGGTCCCCTGGGGGAATGGAGGCCAGGGACATCAGCTCATCCCCTTGGGCTCCTCTGCTCTTTTTAACCCAGATGACAACCCTGTGTACCTCACCCATGGGCACCTACCTTAGAATGAGCTTCCATGTGGTACTTGGCACAGTTCTGGAGCTGAGCCACCCAACGCTGCTTTTCTTTGGCATCAGCAGCTGAAAGAGGGACAGGGAAAGATAGGGTTGGCAAGGACCACCCACCACACCCCAGAACACCTGAGGCCGGGAAGGCCATCAGAAGCACCAACAAAACCCCCTGCCTGGTGTCCAGACCCCCAAACCCAGCAGGCTGCTGAGAACTCAGACAAGCCCCAAATGAAACATTAAAAATGTATCCTCAATATCTCACAGAGGGGGAAGAAAAACTGCCCTTTTTCTTGCCTTCCAGGAGTCACTTTTGCTCCTTTAAAAATGCAAGAGAGAAGAAAAAAGAGCACTTAGTTGAAAATGTTTCTTTACCACATGTGGCTAATAGAGGTTTTAAAGCCCAGCTTCTCAGGGCCCTTTGTTATATAACACAGAGCTTACAGTGGGGTTATTAACATTTCAGAATCAGCTTATGGCTGAATTACCATTTTAATATGTATTCTTTGGGGGTTTTATTAAGATGGGGAAGGATAAGGTACAGAAGAAAGCCTCAGAGAACCCAAAATGAGTGCAAAAGGCCATTAAAAGTTCAAACTGCACATTTCTTGAGTTTCTTTGGCCATTGGCAGGTTCTCCTGGAGCCCCCAAATATATGGACTTGGAAACATCCTGCACCTAAAGTGTGCACACTGGAGACCATGTAAGGAGATGTTACCTACAGGTCAATGGTGAATAACACAGCCCAGATCAAATCCGCCTGAACTACTGTTACTCAAAATAATGTGTGTAAACACTGTTGTTATCATTAAATAAGACCTTCCCATTTAGAGCCAGAACAGACATTCAGAGGTCATAGGAACATCATCAGAAGGAACCTTCGGGACCACAGGAACACAGATTTGGAGATAAAAGGCACTCTAGAAGATGTCCGCCCCCCATAGATTCAAAGCCAGAAGAGGCCTTAGAGGAACATCTGGTCCAGCCTTTTCAGAGGTCTTGACTCTGTGACTTGCTCAAGGTCACACAGCAGGAGAGATAGGATTGGAGCCCAGGACCTCCTGACCCTCAAAGCGGGGGCTTCAGAGAAGCTCACATACAGTGAGTGTCCTGCAGACCTCAGGGCGCCGTCTAAACATGAACTATGACGTGACACTGCTAATACTGAAAGGGCGAGTCTGGGAATTCCAATATCATTTTCCCATCTGGTGCTCAGAGGTGGCAGGATTACCAAATTATCTGAAAGTCTCACAAGATCATCTGCAAACTATGCCCTACGGACCCGCTGCCAAGGGCCCGTGACATGAGAATGCCCCTGGCACACACCCAAGGCCAGGCGCTGGGCCCAGGGAAAGCAGGAGGGCCCGGGCCGTTTCCTTTTTTGTCTACAGATCCCTAGCTAGGGGGTGCAATGGCTAAGAGCTCTGAGTCTGGAGTCAGGAAGACCCAAGTTCAAATCCAGCCTCAGACACTGTGTGCCCTGGGGCAAGTCACTTCATCTTGCTTCCCTCTGTTTCTTTATCTATGAAATGGGCTGAAGAAGGAAATGTCAAACCATTCTGTCAAGATAACCCCAAATGGGGTCATGAATAGTCCTAGCAGGCAGTGGGGGCTCCCATATGTTTGAGGAGGGACTGCTTACCAAGTCTTGCCCTCCAGACGCTCTGCTGGGTGGGATCTGTGCCCCAATGCTGCTGACCACAAAGGAGCACCAAAGTCGGCGTGGTCGAGCACTGCCGCTTCCTTCAGCCCCGTGACCACTGCCTGTCACTAACGCAACTCTAATTTAAAGTTAGCAAATGAGGTTTTAGCAATCAATGGTCTTTTCCTAACTAGAGGAGAGACCGTGCCTGCTCTCTGGTCAAAATGATTGGGTTTTTCTCCCATGTGGCTTTTGTCATTTTCGTTTTATAAACTGCAGGCAGGAATAAGCGCCGGCAAGTTTTCCTACCTATTGTTTCTGCTCCAACAATTTATTTAGCAATAAACCAGCTGGCACTGCCCGGGACCATATAAATCTCGGCAGCCAGAGAGGTTGCTGCATGAATCTCAAGAAAATGTAT
This sequence comes from Pseudocheirus occidentalis, assembly GCA_028646575.1. Taxonomy (NCBI): domain Eukaryota; kingdom Metazoa; phylum Chordata; class Mammalia; order Diprotodontia; family Pseudocheiridae; genus Pseudocheirus; species Pseudocheirus occidentalis. Next base: position 17,714,861 of record CM053597.1, on the reverse strand, counting down.
TCATCTCGCCCGCTTTCCCTCCAGAGGCTTCACCCTTGCTTCTGAAACTGCACCCATTTTTATTTTATTGGTTTTTGATGGCTTTATGGAGCTACTTCTAGAAATATGATTTTTAAGCAGATAATAAAAAACATTAACTACTTTCTGGTAGACAGAGCAATACAGCAGAAAGAACCCAGGGTTTGGAATCAGGCAACTTGAGTTCAAATTCTAATGCTGTTAAGTCACTACACAAGTGATCCTCGGGTTACCTAAGCCCTCTGAGCCTCAGTTTCTTCATCTGCAAAAGGAGGGAAGAGGGCATAATAGCCCACTCCCAGGGTCACCCATTAACTGGCACCACAGCAGTGAATGAATGGCCCAGAACAGGCCGTCTATTGGGCCCCTCAGGGTCCACCACCAAGACCAGAACACTCCATCGTCTGGGAAGTGGCCGTGGTACCACTATGCCATCAAAACACCTCAGCATTTAAATACAGGCTTTGCCACCTACTGGCTAGAGGAACTGGGTGAGTCCAGCACAGGCAAATTCAACTCAAACAACATTTATTCAGTACTTGCTGCTGAGCTGGGCACAGGAGACAGAATAACAAAAAGGAGTTTATCCCTGCCCACAAGGAGCTTACGCTCTGGGAGAGAGATATAGTGTGTACAAAAATACCACAGAGACCCAGAAAAATGCACATTGATTTTGATGGGAACCCAGGGGACCCAGGACAGGCCAGGGAAGGGCACTCAAGAGATTCTGTACCCTAGATGGGCTACAGAGAAACAGAAGGAGAACACAGGGCCTTCCCAGGACCCAATGCTCCCTCTCCCAGACCCTGATCCTTCGATTTCTGCTAACTTTGGGCAGCACAACCTCTAAATCTTGTTAGCAAAGCTTGAGGAGGTCTCACGGAGCAGGATTTCAGAGGAATGTGAGAAAGCAGGCATCCCTCCCCATCAGGGGAAGAATCCCTCTGAAAGTTCTAGAACAGGAGCTCTAGACCCGTTTTTTTGGTATTGTAGACTCCTGTGGTAAAGCCTGCAGACCCTGGCCTCAGATACCAGCCGTGTGGCCTGGGACAAGTAAACCATCCTCAACTGTAAAGTGGAGATAGTAAGAGCATTTACCACACAAGGTTGTAAGAATCAAATCAGTTGTTTGTGAAGAGGGCTCAGTCCAGGGGCAGGTACAAAGGAGGCCATACAGAAATACTTATTCCCTCCCTCCCTTCTCAGGATGATGGGGGGGTTTTTAGATTCATAATTAAACGAAATACTAAATTTCAGTTAGAAGATGGTGAACATAAAATGTGATCTTCCCCCCACCCAAATTCACAGACCCACAGAGATCTATCCCCAGGACCACTGGGGTTCCATTCACTCCAGAGTGAGAACCCCTGCTCCAAAGGGATGTAACAAAGGAAGATTCCTCAGACGTGAAGGGATCCCAAAGAAGCCACTGGCAACAAATAAAACTGTAGGGAAGAGGTGGCTTTGGGATCACTTCTTGGGAAGGAAAGTCCTTCTCTTTTGCGTTTTAATTACTTCCCCCCAATTACAAGGCATTTACTTTCCCTCTTGCTTCCCTACAAAACTTTTGTAACAAATATATATGGTCAGATAAAAACAAATGCCCCAATGCCCATGTTTATAAATACAGCTTCTGCCACATCCACTCCCTAGCTAGGCGGATGGCACATAAGTCCTCTAGAATCATGGCTTATCATTGCCTTGAACAGATTTCTTGGTTCTTTCTGAGCGGCTCATTTTTACAATGTTGTTATTAGAGAAGGGGAAGGGTCTTTCTTCTCTCAGGGTAGTCAAGGGCACCTGTCTCCATCCTTCCCACATCTTCACCTAATTCTGGTGGGGAAAAGAAAGCCGTAAGGCTGGGGCTGCAGCCCTCAATCCAGAGCCCATCCAAGATGAGTACAGGAAGGGAAGAAGGGAGAACATCCCAATGGCCCTTCCAATGCCAGCGCAGACAGCCACAGCGAGACAGATGACCATACCTCTCAGTTTGTACACCTCTCCATTAGCAGAGTACACTACCAACATGTGGGGGGCTTCGTCACTCAGAGACACTATGGCTCCAGCTAAAGACAGGGCTCCTCGCGGCTTCTGGCTCTTACTTTGTTCATTCACAAAATACTGCAGAATCCCAGACTCGAAATCCAGCATAAAGTACCTGTTAAAAGAGACCACGAGGGCATTACTGTTTTCTCCTAAGAAAAGGGAGCGTTGCTAAGGCCCTCCAACCTCCAACAGCCCCAGCAACACAGAAGAGCAAATCAACTATTAGCTCAAAATCAAGTTTCCACAATTCATTCAAGTAAAAAATCAAGACTCTCCCAGGTGTTTCACCAAAGGCGGCTCAGAGATGGTGGACACAAGTTTCATTCTGAAACTGGAAAACAGTCCACAACCATGACTCCTTAAGGGCAGGGGATCCCATCATTGTCATTTCTTGGTGCCCAAATATGAAAGCAACAAATATTTGTATTAAACCAAGAGTAAATGCTTAATAAATGTTGCTAGCTTCAATCTAGGGTGGTGAAAAGCCAGGGAATGAATTCATTCTGCCACACCTTGATGCCCACCCTCCAGGAAGATCTCCCAGAAGTACCTAATATTTGTCATGAAGTCTCTGACAGTCTGACCAGCCCTCGCCCCCTCCACCCAGACAGCAACAATTAATTAGAAAAAAAAATAATCATCCTCAAGAATGCCAGCCAGTCCCTGCCCTAGCAGCTAGGTGCTGCCATATTGAATAAAGTACCAGGTCTGGAGTCAAGAAGACTCACCTTCCTAAATTCAAATCCTGTCCTAGACTCTTACTAGCTATGTGACCCTGGGCAAGTCACTTCACACTGCCTGCGCCTCAGTCTCCTCATCTGTAAAATTAGCTGGAGAAAGAAATGGCAAACACTCCAATATCTTTGGCAAGAAAATCCTAAATGGCATCAGGAAGAATTGGAAATAACTGACAAATGATTCAATGACAAAAACTATTATTTTTAAATTATTATTACTGATTTGGAACACTGCTACATACAGTGGTTAACTGTTAACAATTTTTCTGAGAACTGTTAATATCCTTCTGGTTTTATCTCTAGGTCAAAGGATCTAGGCAACCTAATAACTCTTTAGGCATCATTCCAGATTGCTCTCCCAAATGCCTGAATCACTTCACAGTTCCACCAATCAAGAATTAAGTATCCTACTTTTTCCACATCCCTTCCAACAATTTTCATTTTCCCCTTCAATCATTTTAGTCAATCCAGTAGGTATAAAATCTCATCTCAAGGTTGTTTTAATTTGCATTTCTCTAATCAATAATGATTTAGAGCGTTTTTATATGACTATAAATTGTTTTGATTTCTTCATTGGAAAATTGCCTATTCATATCCCTTGACCATTTATCAATTGGGGAATGAGTCATAGTCTTATAGATTTGACAGAGTTCTTTATATATTTGAGACATGAGACCTTTTTCTGAGAAACTGCCCATAAAAATTTCCCCTCAATTTTCTGCTTTACTTCTGAACTTGGCAGCATCTGCAAAATTTATTTGTACATTTGTAATTTAATGTGATTGAAATTATCCACTTTACACCTATTTCTCCTGTTTATCCATAAATTGTTCACCTATCTATTAAGTCTGATAAGTAATATGTTCTATGGTATAAATTTCTTGTAACATCTCTCTATATCTAGGTCATATATCCATATGGACCTTATCTTGGTAAATGGTGAAAGACACGTGTACATTGGTTTACCAATACCTGGTCTACTTCCAAAGGTGATCAGAGAAAAAGGAAAAGAAATCTATGTGCTCTAAAATGTTTATAACAGCTCTCTTATAAATACTGTTTATAACAGTGACAAAGAATTAGACATTACAGGGATGCCCATCAATAGGAGAATGGTTGAACAAGCTGTGGTACAGGACTGTGATGGAAGACTACTGTGCTATAAGTAATGAAAAGCAGGCATACTTCAGAAAATCCTGGGAAGACTTACATGAACTGATGCTGAGTGAAGTGAGCAGAACCAAGAGAACACTGTATACAATGGCTGTGCTGTGAGAACGACTTTGAGGGAATAAGTCATTTTAGCTATTACAAATATCCAAATTAACAGCAAAAAGACATATGAAGGATGCTATCTGCGTCCAGAGAAAGAAGTGAAAAATAGAAGTACGTAGAGAAAAATTTTACACACACACACACACACACACACACACACACACACACACCTCTCTTTGTATCTAATGGTAGCCATGGAGGGTGGAAGGAAAAAAAAAAGAAAACAATTATATAACTTTATATAATTTTATATATAATTATAATAATTTATGTAACTATATAACTTGCTATTCCTTGAAAATATATAATTTAAAAGGAATAGAAAGTTGTACATAACAGATTTGCAGTTCAATGGGAAATCATCTTTTTTATTATACTGTTATGGAAATGCTTGTTTTATTCCTTAAATTAAAAATGAAATAAATAAATGCTAAAAAATAATAATAAAAAAGGAAAAAAAAAGAATGCTTGCTAGTAATATAGAATTATCTATGACTTGGTGGTTAAATCCAAGGAAACTACCCCAAGTCACCAAAGCAGAAATATCTGAGGAAGATTTTGAACTCAAACCTTCTGACTAAAAGCCCACACTCCGCTCACTATATGCCACAATGCCTCTATATAACCTATGTGGAGTTATTAACTTGGGGGGAAGGGAATGGGGTGTCCTATGGAAGATTTCAGGAGTTAAAAAAAAAGATGTCTTTATTTCACTAACTTCTAACTGAAATGTGGCATTCCCGTAGATAATGAACGCATGCCACAAACCCCAATGGTATTGTTAATAATAACTCTGACTCGGTCACCAATAGAAATCCTCACTATTGTCACACCACAGCACACTTATTACAGATATCTCAAAATATGGTTTGCATTCATCACTATTTCAAAATCGCACGATCGCAGCCTTCCTGTCTGTAGCCTAGAGGCATCATGGGTTTCCTTTGCAATTCTGTGTGTTTTATTCTATACACTTAAAAATATCATTCTGAGAAAGGGTCCACAGATCTTTAAAGACCACCAGTGGGGCAACAGGCCACAGAAACAAAATACCCTCCAGTTTTTTTCTCAGGCAGAGACAAGCGGTCAAACAAAAATCAAGACAGAAAGTGGTCAGTCTGTCACTCTGGCTCTACAAACAGTCAAACTGATCAAGGGCCGGCCGCTGCTTGATTCCCTAAGTGACTGTTTCCACCCCGGCCCGTATTTCATGTCAGAGTGATGACAGCTGTACCAGAATGATTTCTACAAAGACAGAGCAAAGCCAGTGGGAAGAAAAGACAAACTCCAGATCTACCTGTGACTGACTGAGCAGAATCACCCATTCTTTGTGGGGGGAAAAAGGAAAAACAGTCACAGCCAGAGAGATCCCAAATGAGAACCCAGAAATGTGCTTCCTAGTAAGAAATGAGAAGCAAGAAAGTGGATTCACCAACCACGGAAGGAACCAGCTCGTCAAGGAGCTGGGTGCAGCATTCTGCTGTTCATTAAACGGCATCAGGCCAGCCGCTGTAGGCACACACGTGGGCCCCAAGTCCCTGAAGGTTCTTCCAAAACTGGGCAACCTCCTGGTCTCCCTCACTGGATGCCCCCAGTCCTCCCTGCTCAGACTGGGCAATTAGAGGTACAGACCCCTGCCTGAGAACAGACACCAACCACATACACAGACTCTGCTCACAAAATCCATTATTCAACAGATGGTACAAAGGGATTAATTTAACACTGATATTTTTCAGTGAGAATCAGGGGATAGCCAAATTCAATTTAAGGCATGCAGAATATGGGCATCCATAACGATGGCACATTCTAACCTTAGGCCTTCTCACCATTCATAACAGGAAGGTCTTCAAGGTTCACTGTGCACAGGTTTCTGGCACGCTTTGGGGGCCGGGAAGGTACAGGAGCCATTCAACAGGCACTTACTTAATATCTACCATGCCGCAGGCACTGAGGCAAAGACCCGACCCCACCCCACCCCAGCCCCCCAAAAATAAAGTCTCTGACTTTGCTTACCTGCCAAAGTTTTTCCTTGACACCATGGAGATTATATTAAAGACTAAATAAAGTGTCCATGTTTTTTCTACTGAATTTTAAAAACAAATTTTAAAATCCACATTCAATTCTGTATCTACCAGAGTCCTAAAAGTCTCAGTGTAGTTTTAAACTTTGGAGGGGGGAGGGGGGAGAGGGGGCAAGCTTGCTGCCCTAAGACTTTTGGGACACCCCGCCTTTGGGTATGCCCTGCCCTGTTAGAACATAACCACCCTGAAGGGAGGGATTGATTGTTTCATTTACTGTAACTGTACCCCTAGAGCCTAGCCCAGCACCAGGGACACAGGAGCCTTTTAATAAAGGCTTGCTGATTCAATGACTTGACTGAGCCTTAAACCCAGGCACTTAGGCTTCATGATTTGCTAAGATCCAGGTTCAAATCCTGCCATTAATGCTCAGTTACTGTGCAAGGAGGAGCTCCTCCTCTCTGGGGCTCATCGCAGTCATAGGCAGGTTTACCCTGTCCTTATCTCTTCATATTTTGTGGTTTAGATATAACTGGTCTCCCCCTGAGACTGTGAGCTCCCATAGTACAGGGCAGTACCCGTAGGAGCTTAGTAAGTGCCTGGTGACTGGACTTGGTTCATTAAATCTCATTAGGTCTCTTGGTTCACTAAATGCCTGAGACACTGACCAAAGCAGAGGTCATTTCTTTCCTTTTTATCCTGAGATAAAATGGATTTTTTTTAAAAGAACTGAGGAATGCAATTAAAAATGAGAGATTTATATACCAGAGTTGCTTCATGAAGAGGATTTAAATCACCTTAAGCCCCATTTTAAAAAAACTCAAGGTACTAGACACTTTCGGGCTTCAAATAGAGCACAAGTCCCTGTCTTCAAGACACTTCCATTCTCTGAGGCCCTTAAATCTTGTCAATATGTAAACTCCCCCTCCCTCCAGCCTCTTAATAATAAATCAGTTCATAAGTCAGACCACCTGGAATCAAATCCCATCTCTACCACTGCCCAGCTCTCAATTCATGCTCCTCTGGTTCTCTTGCCAGCATGACCCTCACTGGAAGGTCATTAACTTTGGGCTGCCTGTCTCAAGTCCTGGGTCTCCAGCTCCCACCAGCCCATAGGAGCCAGCCCTGCCTGGCTATCCGCATAACAGCCAGGTAGAACAGAGAGGCCTCATCACCCCTGGGGTGTCTTCCCTGTCCTGCATACTTTGTGACTGCTAACATGCTCACCTGGCAGGTGCCCGCCTGCCAAGGTTTGCTGGCATCATGCTAACTGATTCCAGAGGATGCACTCCTCTCCTCCCACAAACATTTAAAATATTACCATTCAGAGATATAGACCTTCCAAAATTCCTCCCCTATCACAGCTCAGAAATGACTGAAAGAGGAAGGGGGAAATCCTGCGCAAATGAGGTCAAAGAAGGGGAGAGAGAGAGAGAAGGAAAGGGAGAGAGAGGGAGAGAGAGAAAAGAGGGAGGGAGAGGGAGAGGGAGAGGGAGAGGCAGACAGAAATATACACAGATATAAGGATTTTAAGCTTTATTTTTAATTATTTTCACGAACACTTCCCAATTACATTTTCATCTGGTTCAGGTCTCACTGGGGAATTGTGTGCAGAGGCCTCTAATCAAGAAAACTAGAGCAGAACCAAAGCTTTTGGACTGTGGTGCTGGAGAAGACTTTTCAGAGTCCCTTGGACCGCGAGGAGATCAAATCAGTCAATACTTGAAGTAGCTCAGACTCTTCACTGGAAGGTCAAATGCTGAAGCTGAAGTTCAAATACTTTGGCCACATGATGGGAAGATGGAACTCGTTGGAAAAGACCTTCATACTGGCAGAGGTTGAAAGCAAAAGGAGAAGGGGACGGCAGAGGGTGAGAGGGACAGACGGCGTCATGGAAGCAGGGAGCGTGAGCGTGGACAGGCTTTAGGAGACAGTGGAGGGAGAAGGGCCTGGCGTGCTGCAGTCCGTGGGGTCACAGAGAGTCAGATGTGACTGAACAACAAGCTGTCACGAGAGAAGAGGGGACGACAGCACAGAAAACTGAAGGTTAAGTAATTTCTCACCGACCACAGGTCCAGCCCCGTCAGACAAATCTGGCCTTCTCTCCACAGGGCCTCAGAAACAAAGACATTTGGGATTGCGCCCCAAAGTCCTGGGTTCAAAGAGGAGCTCTCCTTACTTCTCAGGTGACCATGGGTATGTCTATCTCCACACACCACCTCAGTTTCCTATAACATCAGGGGGTTGGGCTAGATGACCTCGAAGGCCATCGCCATTGATCCAACGGGAAGAGATCGGTCAGACCAGAGAAGAAGCAATGATAAATTCAAGTCGCTTAAATTTGTGTAGAGAGGAGGGAGTTAATCAGAGGAGAGGGTGGTCCACAGAGTGAGAGAGCCAGAGTCAAAGGTCACTCAAGAGAGACCCCAGACCTTGAGAGACCACTGGGAGGCTGACCTCTCCCTTTTCAGAACAGCGTTTTTGACAAAATAAATTATACTGAAACACTTATAAAAATATTTAAAGTTTTCTCAGATAAAATGTTTTAAAATGTATAAGATAAAATGCTTTGGATTTCAAAAGAAACCAACTGTGAAATAGTTATTAAAATAAAACCAAAAACAAAGCAAGCTCCTGGGCCCAGGTTAAGGATGGCTCCCACTGGGAAGGGCTTGCATGAACCATCACAGCAATAAAACAGAAATAAGAATAAAATACACACAGTGACTCCAGGAATGCAGGTGGAAGGTCACCCAAAGAGAATGGAGGCAGAAGTGGGGAGGCCAGAAAACAGAGACTCAAAGCTAGAAATTACCACCTGTGTGAGCTGGGGTAAGTCACTTAACTTCCAAGACTAGGTTTTCTCTTGTGTAGAATGAGCTCCCTGGCCCAGATGGTCCAAGTTCCAGACCCTTCTCTCTCAGCAGAGGTGGTGGTCTCCAGGGGAAGAACGGCGCATACCTGGACAGATGCTGTTACTGTATCGGCTGTTTTTCTATAACTGTATTCTTTGTGTTTCAACCGAGAACGGGGGCAGATTTCTATAAATAAATGACACGAAAAAATCAAACATCCTCAAAGCTGTATTGTTTGCTGATGAAAACCTTGGTGGTGATCGGGTCCCAATGTGCGGAGTAATGCACTTAACTTTGGCTTGGTCTGGATCAGCGAACGTCCACTTATTCAGCAACGGTGGACCAGACTGAGCTTCTCAGCTTTGTGGTTTTAAAAGGAGTTTCAGAATGAAGATTAATTATCAATTTCTAAAAGTCACGGAGCAGAGAAGGAAGCAGTCTCTTAATGATTGCCGCATCCGCTTTAGTCCTGGGGGGTACAGAGAAATCCCTGGCCACTGTGCGCACCAGCAGGGCCTGACCAATGCAGCAGGTCTAAGTAAATGATGTGCCTCTGGCCTCAATTGCTTTTTCAAATCAACTCAGAAAGCAGCCCCAGTAAGTGAAGCCCAGTATTTCACACCATCTGGAAGGGAGAAAGCTGCATTTAAATTGGATGGCCTCTGTCTCCACTGGAACAGTCGCACCATTAGGTTTGATTTCAGAAACTGGATGATATACTACAGAAGGCAGGAAAAAGTATAATCCACCCAATGTGGCCTAAAAGGGGCTTTTAATCAGGAATCTGTGGAATTCAGAGAAACACAGGGAGACAATGATAGACTGAGGCAGAGGGAAGAACACAGGCAAGAAAATACTAATAGAAATATAAAATATATAAATTTTAAATATGTTATATATTTAAATATTTAATTAAAAAATTTAGTTTTATTTAAACTATTTAAGTATTCTAAACATAAAATATATAAAATACTCTAAATATTAAAAAAAAAAAACCCAACCGTGAGAGTTCACTGCGCTTGGGAGAGTCCAACCAGCCAGCCGTGGCCCCAGAGAATCAAGAATCACATTCCCTTCCCTTACCCCCGGGGGAGTCCCCATGAGCCATGGTCCTTCTGGTAGCTGGCTTTACTTAAATGTTGTGTTTCTTCTTCCTTAGTTACAGGATGAAGACAGGTTTTTGGCTTCTCAGCCTCACTTTCCTCATCTGTAAATGGAGAGACTGGCCTAGATGAAGCCTGAGGGTGCCCTTTCAGACTCTGCCATCCATATCTCTATTTCTGTAGAACCAAGGGGATTAAAGAAACAGAAATGACATTTCCAAATGCACCCAGAAGCTGTTAAGTGATGGCCTGGCCAGTAAATTAGGTTCATGGCGTTTGCCCTAGACGCTTAACATAATTTCCTGCAATCCAAGTGGGGCTGTATCAGAAGAAATGCCTCTCTTTGGTCCTTTCCAACATGCCACAGAAACATCATTCGACAGAGAATCCATTTCCTGCTGCCGCTTAATTCTGCTGGCACCAATCAGCCTAATGCTTGCAGAGGGTCCACCACTCTTTCAGACACACCAGCTCCAGTCCTGCCCCTAAACTTTTATCAACAAGAATTTACATTCCCCTACTGGAGAGATTACATTGACCCTCCCTGCAATCCTGGGTTTCTTGGAACCCAGGGCCCCCTCCCCCTGGGAAGAGAATCTCCCTCCAACAGCTTCTCTGGGCCTCAGGGTCAGCAGCTATAAAACAGCACGTGAGACCAGTGGATTTCCAGGGCCCCTCCTGGATATTACTGTCTGTCACTGATGATCTAAGGAGTCAGTGCTGTGATGAGAAAATAGCTTTTCCTGTTTTGCAATCAGCTCTCCCACAACACATCCAGTTGTTTCCCAGCTAGCCTAGGGCTCCCTCCCAACAGCTGTGGACAACAGGGGGGCTCTGTGGGAAGACACAGCTTTGCTGGATGTGTAATGACATGCAATTCCTTCCCCCTCCCTGGACTAGTGGGACCAAACACACCTGCTTCTTTTCTACTCCCAGCTACCTTTCTAGGCTCCCTGAGGACCAACGCTGGGAATCCCATCAACCCCAAACATCTCTAAGCAAACGACCTCCAGATCCATACATCCAGCACCAATGTCTCCTCTGAACTCTAGCCTAACCAAGCACCTATCAGGGAGGCAGCCAAGCAGCCCAGGGAAGAGAGAACAGGACCTAAAGAAAGAAGATCCCAGCTGCATTCTGCCTCAAATACTTACTAGCTGTGTGACCCTGGGCACACAGGAAGTAGGGAAATGAAGAGAAGAGAGAGAGGGGAGGGGAGGGAGGGAGAGAGGGAAGGAATGAAAGAAGGA
>CM053597.1:17673279-17703059 GCA_028646575.1 Pseudocheirus occidentalis | reverse complement strand
ATGGGCTGCAGACAGGTCAAAACAAGACTGTTAAACAGACATGATATGTCACCTTTGGCTAACAGAGGTGCTCTGTGGTGATGCGTTCATGGATGGCCAGGTAAGAATGGTTTTCAAGCCGAATATTCAATGTTTGCAAATGGATCTTCCAAAATGCCTAAGGGGGACAGGGGTCCTCACAACAACCCTGGAAGGTAGGTGCTATTATCCCTACTTTACAGAGGTCAAGTGCCATGCCCAGGGTCACACAAATAGCATCTAGAGATAGGATCTGAACTCAGGACTTTCTGACTCCAAGACTGACTATATAATTTGGCCCAAAGATCGGTGCCAGAAATATACCTGAAAATGTCCACAGACAAAAAGAAAGGCTCCACATACACCAAAAATATTTATAGCAACATTCTGTGGTAGCAAAGAACGGGAAACAAAACAGGGGCCCATCGGCTGGGGAATGGATGAACAAGCAGTAGAACCTACAGATAATAAAAGAACATAGCTGAGCTGTGGGAGCATGGGAAGAGTTACATAAACAGACACAAAGTGAAGTCAGCAAAACCAGGAAAACATCACAGGCCACGACTTCAACAGCGAAAACAGAACCACCACGGAAAAATCAAAGGTGAGTGTGGCCAAATCATAAGGAACAATCTTGGCCCTCAAGAAAAGCCTTCGCCTTTGCAGGAGGGAGGGGGTACATGGTTGAGGAATCATGCGTTTAACATCTGATTTGGTTTTGGGGTTTTGTTTTGTTTTTTTGGATGTAATAACCCGCCATGATTCCAGAGAATAGATGATAAAGCATCCTGTCACCTCCCAACAAAGAAGCAATGGACACGTTTAGGGATATGGCCAAAAGAGGAGATTTGTTTTGTTTGACTCTGAATATCTGCTACAAAACTTTTCAATGGGAGAAGGATCTGGAAGGGAGAGGAAATCCACTTTTATTCACTGAAAAAATAAAATTTAATTTAAAAAAGATTAATGGGCCTAGCTGAGAAGTGCTTTCGGAGCTACAGTGTTTTTACATATAAGGTACTTACAATTTTTTTTTTTATGTTTTATAAATTTATCACATACCACAGCCCCAGAAATTTGGGAGTATTCATGGCAGTAGATATAACTGTGACATCTTACAAAAATAAGATGATTTTTTAAAAAAATAACACTGATTGCTCATAAATCACCAACATTCTCATTTTAGCAAAGGTTATCTCTTTATTTATTACAAAACATACATCCTTGGGAACCTTCCAACCAGAAAGAAGCAGGTTTAGAAGCTACTGCAGCATGTCAAAAATACTCAGAAGGGAACGGCGTAATTTGTGGGACATCGCCTTACAAAGTAAACACAGAGATAAACCAGTTTTACTATCAGAAACCAAACTGCTTTTACCAGCACAGAAGGCAACTCATTCAGTCCTTCACCAGACGAGCAGGGGCACTCACTCTGCCAAACTCCCTGCAGGACCATACCCCCTCCTTGAGGGCAGGCATGGTGTCATTTTTGGCACAGCAACCCCAGCAATATGATAACTGCTTTGTCGATGGACAGATGCTCCTCAGGAGCCCCCAAGCCGACTGCCCCAGGACTCCAGAACTCTGCCACGCCAGAGGCTGAGAAGAGCTGATGCCATCACCTACAGGCAGCGCCTCTGAGGAAGGAATAGTCCCAAAGACCCTCATTTTGCAGACAAATTGGACCATGCCCTCCACATCTCCTAATTCTGTCAGACTCCATCTACATGGACCAGAGCATGATTAAGCAGCAGAAGGGACCTCAGAGGTCACCTTCTCCTATTTTTACAGGTGAGTAAACTGAGGCCCTCTCTGCTTTCTTCTTTGGAGTACACTGCGGCTCATTTAACCTTTCCTCGGAGCTCCAAGGTCACAGTACTTGGATATTTTAACAGGTCTGCAATCTCATGGATGTGTAAAAGACAACATTCTTTTATAGAAATGCCCACAAGAAAAATCCCTGAAACTCGCTGACCACGCTTAATGCAACTTCTCGAGCCTTAATTCGGAGATATTGATTTATTTTTTAAAACAGGCAACACATAACAAAAACATCCTGTCCATTTGGCATCCAAACGCTAGTGGATGAAAAAACCACTAATTGAGGAGTTTCAGGAACTGATAGCCCACCAAGGTGACTTTGGAAGGGCCGAGCTGAAGACACGGTGTATGGTGAGGGGATTGGGGGGATGCCTGGACAGGCACCAAACCTAAAGAGTGTTTGCTGCCTCCTGCTTCAGCTCAGAGATCCGGTGTCTCTGGGACACATACACACGTATACAGATACACATATACAGACACGTGTGTGCACATACACACACATATATGTAGGTGTATAGAGACACATATGTGTGTATAGATACACACCAACCTGAGGAGGGGCTGTTATGATACCCACTCTACAGATGAGAAAACTGAGGCAAACAGGATTAGGTGACTTGCCCAGGGTCACACAGCTAGGAAGACTCTGAGGGCAGATTTGCACCCGGGTCTTGCAGACTCCAAGCCCACCAGATGCCTCATGTAAGAAGATAAAAGATAATTTGAGGGGAAAGACAGCAGTAGCCAGAGGAAGGATCAGGAAGCACCAGAAGCAAGAAGGAAATGGGAGACGCAAACTCTTGTTGCTAAAGTGACCCCGAAATAACTGGGAATTTAGCGGTAAAAAAAGACCAAGGGCTAAATCTAATACAATGATCTTGTGCGATTCTGGAAACATAACCATTTATGAAAATAGTCCCAGGGTACGCTAATATGTCATTAATAAATCAATTAGCCAATAATTCACTTACAAGAAAATCCATTTAATTTGCTTTTCATGTGACCCAAACAACTCAAGTTTTCAACAGAAGAAAATGGCTTAAGAAAATCCCATGCTCAGGCATTTCTATTCATCTCAGGCTCAGTGAACTCTCATCTAATGTCCATGTTTACAGAAAAGGAAACTGAGGGCCCGGAGAGACCCCAGGGTCCTGGATCTGGAAGGCGGAGGGAGCTCAGAGGCCACCATATCCAACTCTCTGATTGTACAGATCAGGAAACTGAGGCCCTCAGAGGTTGGATGACTTGACCAGGGTCACACAGGCAGTAGGATTTGAACCCAGGTCCTTGTAGTCCAAAGCCAGTGCTTTCCCCCTGTCATACTCCCTTATGAAAATAATTAAAGAGAAATAAAATAGCAGAATTTATCATGGAGAAAAACCTCCTGAGTAAAAATATCCAAAGCATCTCTTCACCATATGACTCCCACTCCCACCCCCCACTACAGGTAATGCATAGCTTGAATCTGCTGTTGTGGCCTTCAGAGTCACAGCCAGACAGCATTGCCAGGTGAACATTTAAAAGATGGGACTGTATCTGAAAAAAACAGCTAAGGAATCACGGAAAATATTACATGACTTCCCAAGAGCCACCCAGCTTGCCCTCTGCCTCCCCGTCCATTCTGGGACCAATGCCCTATCTACCCACCGTGTCTGCTCCACATTACATACCAATGACTAAATTCCTTGGGCTGACATCCCTCTGCCCGCCATGGTTCAGACATCCTCCCTGGAGCTCACCTCAAGGTCCACCCAACATGCTGGAGGCTTTACTTGATTTCTCTCAATGCCACCTCACAAGGGGAATGGGGGAACCCCTCAGCCGTCCACCTGTCGTCCTTGGCTCCAGGCACACAGCCAGCCCACATTCTCTACCACTTAATTCCTTGCTAATGTCCCTGACACCTGTTTTTCCAAGGTTCTCATACCTCGTCCGTGGCAGGCTGCTGACCCCCAATGGCCTTTGCCACTGACTTCTATGTAATCCTCCTTTCCAGTTATCTGTCTCGTGTCTCACCCCTATGTAGGAATGTGGGTCCTACGGACAAGACGGGCATTTTTAGGAGACCTGGAGGAAGTAAAAGAGCTTTGAAATTTCCCTGCTCTCTCCTCAGTTCTGACCCCAGCTCTTGAAGGCCCATTAGACTGACAGCCCAGCTCCCCTGTGGTTGGGGAAATCTCCCATTCTCCACTAGCTTTCCCGTGTGGATGGACAGCAACGTCTTGGGGCTTTCTACAACAATACAGTGTTGCTGGAGGACCCCCAGTGCTGGATGCCGCCCTGTACTAAGATCCTGTCACTTTTTCCTGCTTTTCAGGTATCTTCTCCACCCTGAGACACGTTGTAGAACAATCCCTCAGTGGTCTCAAGATCGCATCCATCCCAGCATGGAATTCCTCAGGGCACGTCCAGTCCAAATCAGTAACATATCCCACTACTGTGTGACACGACATCATCTATCTCTGCGGCGTTTCGTATTGAAAGCGTTTTCTGAGCCAGAAACTGAGATCTGGGGTCCTCGGGGTTTTTTGCTGGATGAGGCAGTTCCTGGGGTCTTCCGGCCTCCTCCTCTTTTGTGCTGACTTTAATAGCTGAAATTGTATACAAAATAAGCAATATCTGCCTTTTTTTTTCCATTCCTTGGTTTGTCTCTCATCAGTGGCCCGTTTAAATCAGTTGGGATGAAGCTAACCCAATTTTGTGCACTTGGCTTCATCTCAGCTCAGTCATTTCTTCTGATCTGATATTGTTGGTTTTTACTTTTGCCCGACTGCTCCGACTGCCCCCAGAAAGGTGATTCTGATTGGTCTCTATTAACAACACACCAGCTTCAACGGTTGGGAATGTTATTTGGTGTTTGCCATAATAACAAAGCTAATATTCACATACACTTCACTGATACCTCATATTATCTTCACAACTACCCTAGGAGGAAGGTACAATCACGCTCACTGTATAGACAAGAAAACTGGGCTATGCAGAGATTAAGTGATTTGCCCAGGGTCATACATCTAGTCCATATCTGAGGCCGGACTTGAACCCAGGTCTTCTGCCTCCAGGTCCAGAGTTCTAACACTGGGCCAAGTCCAAGTATCTCATGAAATGATGTTTCTTCTTCTCATTGAGAGAGGTAGCTTCATCACACTCCCATATTTCTCTTTCCCCAACCTGTGAGTGATACTAATTTCTTTTGGCCTTCTGACTACATTAAGGAGCTTCACACTCTTCCATACTATGTCAGATTACTGGTCCTTGAACAAACGCATCATATTTCAGAGTATCCATAAACACGCATGGTAGTGGGTCTAAAACCTCCATAATTAGTGGTACCCTTAGTCCACCTCTGTCACCGCCATTTTCCTTGCCCAGCTGGTTCTTGGGATGTCATGGCCAAAGAATTCATTACCAGTGGCCAGCTTAAACTGGTGGATAAGTCTCTCTAAACTTAGACAGTCTGTGTACTTAGACTTCAAGTCTTGAGACCAAAAATTCAGTAAAACAAAATTAGAAAAAAAATTATTTGTTCTATGAGATGAGTCTCTGGAAGAGGGAAAAGGAAAGGGATACAGGGAAGAATTTAGGGGATATAAAAAATAAAAAACATGTTTAATAATAACAATAAAAATAAGATTTATAATTATTGAATTAGATGTTGGCTTGGTGTTAGATGGTGGCTTCCTTTTTGAATCACAGTAAATATAAACTCCTGTAAGGGGGAGGCTGAGTTCTCACCTGAAGCCTCAGCGCCTACCACAACCTCATACCTTATTGTAATGAATATTTGCTGATGGATGAATCATCTGAAGCAAAATGAACTGATCAGAAGAGTTATTATAGACACTGTTCAAAAAACAAAGTCAGGACTCAGGTGACACTTCAGGCTGAAGCTATTTGTAATCACATTTGAGTAAGGGAGGGTTTAACATCATTTTTTTTTAAAAAAGGGCTCTTTTAACATTAACTACTGTCATCTGAAAAAGAGGCATTTGAAAGAGAAGTGTTGAGTTCCTGCCCAATGAAAACTCAGTGGAAAGGGTTAATAAGCCGTCTAAAAATATATCCAAGGCAACACAAGGGCATTTTCCAAATGGCAAACAAGTCTCATAAGAAACATCTATTGTGTACAGGGAGGCGTGTGGTATACTGGCTGACAATAATGTCCTTGGATGAATAATGGAATAAATGAGAGATGGACGGGTCAGTGCAGTCTGTCTCGGGGTCCAGGGTCCAAAGCCTGCTGCTCCCTCTCAGCCTGGGATGCTTCACTTGTCCTCTCTGGAACTAATTTCCTCTTCAGTAAAACGTGAGATTTAGACCCTCAAGTTCTCTTCCAGCTCCAAATCTATGGTACTATATAGAAAGAACAATAGTTAATAAGGATTAGGGGAAAAAATCTGATGGGAGAGGATGGGGTGGGAAGCGAGGAGAGCAGGAAACAAATCTCAGAACTATGGTTCCAGGCATGATAAGTAACAAGGAAATGGATTCTGGGGAGGAAAAAGAAAATATATTGCTTTTTAAAAATAAGTCAATGGAGATTTAAAAAAATTCAAATAAGAAGGGTAAAGTCTTAGTAATTATTATAAGATGTAGAATTGTGATGGATATGGTTTTAAAAACAACAACATAGCATTTGTTCAAATTTGTTGTTTTCTGTCCCCACAGAATTCTTGGATGTAGAAACTCCTTTCCCCTATGAGATTTCCTTCTCTGCCTGATTTACAGTCACAGATAACCAGGACACACCAGCAGCCAGACTCAGACCTGCCCTTCCAGACTTCAAATGAGCTCTCTCCACCGGACCATGTTCTCTGGAAAAACAGAGTCAGGCTTTAAACTGGTCTAGCTCAGATCTCTCATTTCATTTGAAGTCACAGGGCTCACAAGAAAAATTCTCCTTTCTTGTTATATATTCACCTACCTGGGAACTAGCTTCACCCCCTTCCTCAGCCACTCCTTCCCAGCCCCACCATCTTCACATTTAAAAGCCTGAGATCCAGTCATTTCCCCCATAAGACGCCTCCAACGTAGCCTTTCCACCACCCCCAATGGAAGGCCACCTCCATAGTCCCCTTCTCTGGCTTCCTCAGTTTCTCTAATTTTACTACCCTTCTCCCACCAACACGCCCCATGTGGGTCCAGCCAAAATGGTTCTCCTTAAGTCTTGTTACTCTTGTACTCAACATACGCATTCCTGGCGCTCCTGGGCTTAAATACACATGCTTGGGTCTGGTTTTCAAACCCTTTAAACCTTGCCCCAACCTCTCTTCCTAGCCTCATTCTACATCACTCCTCTTCCCAATCAATCAATAATTCCTTATCAAGCTCCTACTATGCGCCAGGGTCTGTGCTAAGCACTGGGGATGCACTCAAGGAGCTCATCATCTCATTTTTCCCCTTGGTGATATGGCACCCGCCACTCCATTCAGGTCCCATCTCCCTGCCTTTGCATTTGCCACGGCCTTTCCTCTGCCTCACCCCACAGGCCGTCAGTCTCTCCTTATCCCTCCCCCCCAATCCCCTGACCAGTGAACTCTTGGGCATCAATTATTTATCCTTTCCCCACAGACATGTTGAGTCAGAGACATCTAAGGAGACAGGAGGAAACTCCTAGGAATGCCTGCAAGGCTATAAGGGAATCTTGGAGGTGATATGGTCAGGGCAGGACACCCTCCCAGGTCCCTGCCAGCTCTGAGATTGGGTGACACGAAGTTTGCATAAAAGCATTTTTTTTTCTTCATCAGCTTTTGAGACGCTTAAAACTCATCCCCCCTGACTAATATCTGCAAAGCTTCATCTGTTATTAACTTTAAGAGCAAAACACAGCTTAGCACAATTAAGTCTGGGATAAATTTCAATTAAAATTTTATCTCATCAGTAAATGAAAAAGGGTGGCGAGGATCACAGCTATACTTTCAGGAGCAATTGCTTTGAAATGTTGACGCAGCATGGCCGAGCGGTTGGAACCTAGCCTTAGTCAGAAGGTGCTGGGTTCAGATCCTACTTCAGACACTTCATGACGGTGTGACCCTTGGCAAGTCGCTTTAACTTCTGTGTCCCGGGTCCTGTGTGCAAAATGGGCTGGGCTCAGTGGCCTCTAAGGCCCCTTCTCTTTCCAAATCTGTGATCCCAAGTTCAATGACTTCTTATCACCCTACCAGCTCTAAATCAGTGACCCACCAAAAACTGTTTCTGTGTTTTTTAATGCTCCCACAAAGAGGAGACTTTATACCAGCGGAGCTCAAAGCACTTTTAAGGGCCTGAGGTCTTTGCTTTTAACTCTCCCAACAGAGACGACCTAAGGAACCTGCCTGGTCAGCACCAACACAGGACCAATAGTACAATGCTGCCCATGACCCTCTTGCCCTGAGGCTTCCCCTGGCACAGAGGTGACCCTGGGCTCTGGCAGGTCTTAGGCCAAGCCAAAGGGACTTCAGGAACGGAGCGGCAGAGGGGCTGGCGGTGGGTGTGCTGGCCCTGGATGAGCCTGTTCAGGCCTGAGCCTGCTCCCTCTCAAAGCCCATCTACCACCACCCCAGGGGGCAACAGCCCAGGGAAGGCCTGATCCAACCAAATACCAGATTCTTTATGGATCCAAGGCCATGCTTTTCAGACTGCCCCAAACGGGCTCTCCTCAAACAAACCAAACAACACGGTTTTTGTTCTTCTTTAAAAAACGTCCTTTCAGTGATCTGTGTTTGCAGAACAGAACTCACAGAGGGAGGGGAAGATAAATATGGTACCACGCCCAAGACCTTAATAAATGCCTAGACACGGAGGACCAGGCTAGCTTTAAATCTGGTAAAAACAGAAAGGAAAAATAAAATAAACACATTAAGCTAATCCTTGCCCATGCCCAAGGACAAGAGAAAAGCCAGAAGAATATGGAAATCACCTTAGGTAAATAAGCAAAGCCAGGGAAGGCCAGCTGAGCAAAGACTCCAGTGACAACATATGAACACAGCCCCTTCTCCAGCTTCTTTCGTGAGCGACCAGCTGGGCTTGGCCAGAGAGCCCTCCCCGCACCAGGGGCAGCCACGGGGCTGAACAATGATCTGGAAAGAGACCAAGCTTCTGAGGAAGGCATCATGTCTAGACATCCCAGCTACCCAGGAGACTCATCTGGCCGCCTGCCTACCACGCTGACCCCGACCTCTTCCTTCCCATCAAGAGTCGCAGGCAGCTTGCTCAGAAGTGACCGTGCAGACAGTGGTGATGGATGCCCGGGGCCTCTTGCCGGCCGCCATCTCAGAGGACACCAGCTGTCCTTGCCAACCTAAGAAACTGCAGCTATGTATGACTTCCCAAAGGCCCTGGAAATCTCCAGACCAGGGCACTGGAAAATGGTGGTGATTTATGGCCATTAACGTCATGAACGGCAATTGGCGGCATTGATGACATTCACACGATAGCCTGGTAAAGAAGGAAAGATATCCCTGTTTTACAGATGAAAAGACTAAGTCTCAGAGAGTTGAAGAAAACTCTACTCAAGGCCATAGAACAAAGAAGGGGGACCTGCTTCTCCAGACCCTGGCTTCAGAGCTGAAGGGACCTTTGATGCCACAATCTTACAGATGAGTAAACTGAGCCTGGAGCAGACAAGGGCTTAGAACCCAGGCCCCCGCCCCCTCTATCTGCCTCCACTCCTCCAGTTGTCTGCAGGCTACTCCTTCCCGTTCTGTCCCCCTCATGCCTCTCGGTTAAGAAAGCTGAATTTCCAGACTCAAATTCCAAGTGGCGATGGGCATGGTGATGGGCACGGGGCTGCCACCCGCCACCTCTTCAGCCTCGGCCACAGTGAAACATCCGGCCCCTCCTCTGTTCTGGGCTCTTGCTGCTTTAAAGCACCAGCGCCTGACACTTACAGAATAAAAGGAAAAGCCAAAGATGAGATGGCCAAGTGCCAAAAAAAAAAAAAAAAAAAAAAAGGAAAACTCCCCAAAACATCCAACACCACGACATTTCTAACCCAAAATGGGGTAAGAAGCCAAGAAGCATTTATGAAGCTTCTACTATGTGCCCTTTTACAAATAATTCATTTAACCCCCCTGGAAGGTAGGGGTAATTCCTATTTTACAGATGGGGAAACTGATGCAGGCGGCAGCTAGATGACTTGCCCAGGGTCACACAGCTAATGACCACCTGAGCTTGGATTTGAACTTGGGTCTTTCTGACTCCAGGCGCAGCACTCCATCCTCTGAGGCTTCTTAGGGGCCTGTAAGTTGTCATGACTTACTGAACCCCACTCTGCCAGACGCGGACACTCAGAAACCCCAGAAAGCGGCCGAGCCTCCCACATCACACAGATATAAATTCTTCCCAGGCGAGGGGTTTTTTTGGTCTATAACCTAAATATCCAAACAGACGCCATGTCCTAAATCCAGCCACACGAATCCCAGATTTACATGAACAGATGCCACAGGACATATTGTGGACATGAGGAGGAGAGATTTTAAAAAAACACTTATTGACTGCAATATTTGGAGAGACCCACAGATCCTCCCGCCCCGGGCACCTTGCTCAGCGCAGTTCTGTACACGCCCTTCCAGAAAGCATCCCTGGACAACTTAACCTGCATGCAAGGGAGCTTTTGAGGTGAGGGGGGGGAGGCTATCGGGGCTAAGTAGCTTGCCCAGGGTCACCCAGCTAGGAAGTACCTGAGACTGGATTTGAACTCAGGTCCTGACTCCACCATCTAGCTGCCCCAAGAGGGACCTTTCTTAATGTTTCAGGGACCACTAGGGCAGCACTCTGGCTGGAATGATCCAGAATCAGGAAGATGTGTTCAAATCTTGTTTTGGCAACAAACTGGTCATGAGACCCTAGGCAAGACTCAAATTCGAATCCTGCCCTAGACACTCATGCATTAGTAAAACCGAGCACAATGGTACACTCCACCCAGTGCACAGAGCTGTGGTGAGGCCCCCGTGTGCTAACAGATGGACAGGCATTCTGCGGACCTTAAAGCAGCGCAGAACTGCACCCCCCCCCCCGACTCTCAGTCTGCTCACTTGCAAATAGGGATACATGCGGAAAGCAGCCCGGCACAGGAGATGAAGAGAGCCGCCTTGGAGTCAGGAAAACCTGGGTATCAAGTTCAGCATACACCGGCTGCATGACCCTGGACAAGTCACTTGGCCACTCGGTCCTCCTTCTGATCCCGCTCTCAGACTATGAATTGGGAAATCCTTGCGGAGGGAATATTCCAGGATCGTTGGCTCAGCACCAGGAAGGATCTCAGGTCACTGAGGGCAACACCCTCATTTCACACAGAAAAGGGAGTGACGTGCCCAGGGACACATATCAAGGGCCAGACTCAAACCCAGATCTCCCTGAGTCTCAAGCCCAGCATCCTGTCCCCTGTGACACACCACCTCTCGATCAAGGATACCACAAACCAAGGCATGGATAAGTGACGTGCATGGATGCACAGAGGCAGAGCCCCGTTACAGACGCGGAGGAATAAATGCGTGAACTGTAAGCTCCAATGCCATGATGCATGTAAATGACAATGACAACTATGACATCACGTGTGATCAAAGCCGGCGCTCATCCGGTACTCTAAGGCTCATGAAGCGCGGCACAAACAGGGCCTTGCCTCTGCCCTGGGAGGCACAGCCACTGTACAGGTGGGGAGACTGAGGCAGAGCGTGTGTGAGCCACTGACCCTGGGTCTCTGAGGTGCTGGGAGCCCAAGGCCGCAGGTCCCTGCTCTGGGCCCACCCCGACGCCTCTGCACTGCGCACTCAGACCATCCCACCACCTCCTTCCCAGTCACGCAGCTCTCCCAGGACACCTGACGCTACGCCTCCTGAGTCACCTGCATGGATGATGCTCCGGAGGGATGGAAGGTACCAGGACTCACAGCCACACCGAACATCCCCAGCCAGTCAGAGCCCAGGACCAGAGATGTGGAGCCAGAGAGGACGTCCCTGATGGGAACAAAAGTCCAGAGCTGAGAGGAGCCATCAGACACTGTCTCATTCAACCTCCTTATCTTACAGATGAGGGAACTGAGGCCCAGGACCGGGAACAGAAGAGTCCTACAGGGAGGAAACGACAGGGGTGGATGAGGATGTCAGAAAGAGGTGTGCGTGCTGAGCGACAGCCTGGGATCCACAGAGCTGCGCAGCCACCTCCCCAGGGTGATCCAGCCCCCTCACTTCCTCCGGTTCAAGCCTAGGTCCAGTTGTTCATCTGCCATGCTCACCCAAGACAGATGGACAAATGGGATGCCCATCCTGCCCGGCATGGCATACTGCAGACACTTAAGAGGAAGGAAGGAAGAAAGGAAGGAGAGAGGGAGGAAGGGAGGGAGACAGGGAGGAAGACTTTCCCCAAAATACATAACTAGGGAATAGAGGAAGAAAAAGCTGCCATCCACCGCCTCCTGCTGCCTCATTCTGGCCCAGGCTGTCTGGCCATAAGCCCGACAAGGTGCTGTCCAGCTGATCCCCAGGACTGCAATGGATGACCCAGTCCAAGCCCTTTAGAATGGTGTGACAAGCTTCAAAAGCCACTTGTGGGTGTAAGAAGAACTGGAGGCTCTGATGTGCTTCCTCATCCCAGTGCACATCATCTCCCTTCTCCAGGACCCAAAGATCCCAAGATCTGAGGTTGGGCAGGACCTTCAAGGTCATCCAGTCAAAGCTCTCACTGATGGCAGAGACACTGCACATCTCTAATAAAGGTCTGGAAACCAGGTCGGAAGCTCTTTCCCACTTAAAATTGAGGTTTCAGATTTGAAGCCTAAGGCAGGTCACCACTGGGGTAATTCAGTTTCTTCATCCGTAAAGGGGGGAGATGAGGAACTGGGAAAACCTATACGTGGTAAAAGCAGCTACAAGGGCAGCTGGGGGCCCCTGACCAAGGATCTACCTGACAAGGGCCTGTCACAGTGCCTGACATCTCCATCATCAGAGTCACCCCTTTAAGGCATCATGTCTCCAAAAAGTGCCTATTAAAATGCTCAAGAATCAGAATGCTGTGTACCCCAGTGGGGGGCAGGGGGTTCTTTGGTCCTTGGCTTGATTTAACTGGTTTCCTTTCTTCGGAGGGGAAGGTTCAATGGAAGAGGGAGGGGAGGGTACAGGAAGGAGCCATGCCCGATATAAAGGCCCAAAGCTATCAGCACCATTTAGAATAAAAAAAAAGGTAATGAAAGGGTACAAGCCTGGCATTGGTGAATATATCTGATGAGGGGGCCCTCCAGGCTGGGTCAGGAAAAGTCTAGAGAAAGGGGACAGAGACCCCACGTGAAGCCCTTCTCAGAATTGGGGTTTAAATGCACAAAAGAAAATGCATTGGCTTACAAAGGAAGCTAGAATAAATACTAAAAACAAAATTTTAAAGCTCACCAGCCCCAGATCTAGAGCAATGGACCTTCTGGGAAAGGTGGTCAGGCAACGGGGCAGCACAGAAGGGTCAACAAGAATGTGGGCACATGGGAAGGGCCCAGCTCGGACACTGACCCCCCCCCCATGGATCTTGGGCCAGTCTCTTCTATACCTCCCCTGGGCCCCTCAGTTTTCCCATCTGTAAAATGAGGGTGTTGGTTTGGGGGTTTCGGGAGGCCACTCTACCTCCAAAGCTACAAATTCACCCTCCTGCCCAGGGCAGGGCCTGAAGGTGAATCAACATCCCCAAGAGGGGCAGCAGGGTGGGACATCACTCGTTGTTGCTGAAGTAGCTGACATTTCCCATGTCTGCCAAGCTTCCTGGGTTCTGGGTTGGGACCTGTGAGCTGGTCAGCCGCTGTCTCTCTAGGCCTGTTTTCTCCTCTATAAAATGCAGGGTTTGGGGCGGACAATCTCCAGCATTCTGCCTGGCCCTAAATCTAGGTTCCCACCTTCTCGGTGACCGCTCAGAGCCCCCTGGGAAAGTCTCTGAGCAAAAAGGACTCCTTAATCACCCATTTTTCCAACAACTTCTACAGACAAATATTATCATATCCTTTAAAAACCCAGCTGGCATCCCCTGCCATTGGCTCCCCTTCCAGCCTCCTCAGAGACCCCAGCCGAGCACAAGCCAGGTGGCCCACCTTCCTCCCAAAGTTCTCAGGGCCTTGGAGGCACACTTGATAAAGTGCCATGTTTTACTCTGCCGGTCTCTTCCTGCCTCTGAAAGGTCCCCAAGAGGCCACTCAACAGTTTGAATTCTTGAATCAGCAAGCACGTTAGCATACCCAGGGCGGCTGCTAGCACAGGTTCTTAGATCTGCTTTTCTGAAGGAAAGCAACTCAAAATGGGTTAACAGTCTCACTTTAATCAATCAAACATACATCATTAACTTAGTTCAGGGGGAAAAGTTGACACCCTGAACTTCAGAGAATACAAACAGAAGTTACAAGCAGACAAAAAAAAAATACAGAGAAACAGACCAGCAGACAGGGCTTCCAGCCGTTACATCCGTACCTAGTTAGTTACAAAAAAGAAGCACCAACATCTGGGTTTTCAAAGGGGGGGAGGGGGGCTCAACAGCTTGCCAGAATCTCATCTGGCCAAATCACACAACTCTTTCCAAGGTGAGCCCCAAAGCAAGAACTCACATCAGGGTATATATATCCTTCTCCTGGCTCAGAGAATGTCACAATCCTCTTGAACCACTGCCCAATCACAAAGTAACAAGGCGTGGGCATTCCTGAAGAACAAGCCTCCTGCCACAGGCTCCACGTGACCACATTCAGCCTATCAGGGGGCAGAGTATATTTTCAAATCAGGGAAGGTTCTCATAGCCACTTAAGCCTATCAAAGGGCCTAGGGGCAGGGAAGATCTTCAGATTCCCATAACAATTCTCCACAAAGAACCTATCTCCCCTCTAAAGGCTAGGCAAGAAAGGTGAGGTCCCAGGTAAGACAGAAGAGACCAGAACCAGGTGGAGACAGATAGAAGGCCTGGGCTCAGGGTCCTGGTGCGTGGGCTCCCAGCCTCAACTCTACCCTCTCACCTCAAACAGCTGCCAAATGCTACTTCCTAGCCCTCATCCATGCCCTTCTCTTGACTTACCTGGGCACTCCACTGGACCTCAGCACTTTTCTCCTCCCTGACTCCTCTCTCTGTCTCTTTGTCTCTATTTCCCTCCTTTTCCTCCCCCTCCACCCACACACACACCCGACTGTGAGCTCCTAACAGGCCTGGACATTGTTTTTGCTACCAGAGCTTAGCACAGGGCCTGGCACGTAGGTGACTAGGTGACAGTGGTCACAACCTCCTATCCCATCTCCCCGCTTCTCAGCTCCAATCTATCCTGCAGAGATGCCAAGTCCTTCCTCCCAGATCACCAGTCTGACCAGGCCACTCCCCTGCTCCAGAAGCTCTTCTAGCCACCAGGACTAGTGAATAATGGCATGGCAGACCTATTCTTGAAATGTGTGTGAAGCCTGTTTGAATTGAATCCATCCTGATGTACGGGAAGATCTCCTATAATTTACCGTCAAGTACAGAAGCATAAACTCCTCCGATGGTTCTTTAAAGTTCTTGGCCAACTGGTCCCAAATGGTCTTTCCAGGCTGATGACGAATTAATCCATTTTCACTTTGTCACAGACTGTAGCTGGAACGCAGCAGCACCTGCTTCCCAGAGTTGCTCTTGTCTGGATCAAATAAGGTAACTGTAAAGCACTTAGCAAAGTGCCTGGAACACATCAGGTCTTCAATAATTGCTTATTTCTTCCCCGTGAAGTCGTACCTAACTCTCCTTGGTGGAACAGGATGTCTACTCCCCCTAATTTCTAACAGCAAAGGATATCCAGGAAGATGACAGGAGGAGCGATCCTCCTGAAAAAGCAAGCCCCTAAAATAACTCAACAGAAAACAGATTTGTGAATAAAGAAGGAAGGAGCAGATGAGGGGAGAATGGAGGAAAACCCTGTCCGGTCTATCTCAAGGAAATGAATGAGCTTTTCCCAGAGGCACCAGAACTACCAAAAACATACAAAGTGCCCAAAAGAACACAAAACTCCAACCACCCAAATACATCAAACAGCCAGAAGGAAACTGCTATTTGTCAAGAAATGTCCATTCAGGTTTGCCAAGATTTTTCCACAAGAATGAAAAATGACAGAAAAGGCTGGAACTCAGATAACAGTGAGAAACACAGGCCATAACCTGGAATGAGCCTCCCAGTAAAGCTTATTTTTGAAAACAAAAGGTGATTATATGGATTTATATTATATAACTATAGTAGTCTATTAATCACTCACTGAGTGATTCAGATACCTTGGGAGGGAAAGGCCACAGAAATAGGAGAGAAGAAAGAATGAAGCAATCCCAGAATAAAACTCCTATCTTTAACAATGAGACTAAGGTGTGGGGAAGAAGGAAAAAGACAGATAAGCAAAACTAATAAAGAGTTAATCTTGGATAAGTGACTGTTAAGATTAGAATAAAGGAGGAGGTGCTGATTAAGGAAAAAATGTAACACAATGGTAGAAGGTAAATCTAATTTAGCAAATGCAATCCTGAATTCTCACATCTTTTAAAAGAGAGAGAATTTTTAGAAACACACAATCCCACCAAGTTAATTTTCATACCAAGGATGCAGGAATTCTTGTGGTATTAGAAAAACTAGTAGTATAATAAATCAGATTAATAACAGAAACAAGAGAAAGAAGAAAGAGGGAGGGAAAGAAGGAAGGAAGGAAGGAAGGGAGGAAGGAAGGGAGGAAGGAAAGAAGGAAGGGAGGAAGGAAGGAAGGAAAGAAGGAAGGAAGGAAGGAAGGAAGGAAGGAAGGAAGGGAGGAAGGAAGGGAGGAAGGAAAGAAGGAAGGGAGGAAGGAAGGAAGGAAGGAAGGAAGGAAGGAAGGAAGGAAGGAAGGAAGGAAGGAAGGAAGGGAGAGAGGAGACAGAGAAAGAAAAAAGGTTTTAGCAGAGAACAGGTTAAAAATCTATTTGCAAATGACATGTTATATATTTAGAAAATTCTAAAGACAAATGGATTACCTCAATCCTTTGGCAGGATACAGGATAAACTCACAAAAAGAATCTACAGGGTTTTTTTAATAGATCAATAAAAGAAACCAATGAAGAAATACCATTTATCATAAGAAAAAGTATCAGGGAGGTGGGCAGTGGCCTACCAGAATCCACAAGACATCAATACAGAAACAACTAGAAACAATTTTGACAGAAATAAAGGCCTGGATGACTGGGGAGCTGGTTTAGCTGAAAATCAGAGTAAAAAATATCCATAGTGGATCCAGACTCATTTGTAGATTTAATGCAATACCAGTCCAAAAGCCAATCAGCTCTTTCACAAAAGAATAGCATTTCTGAAGAGTAGTCATCCCCAGAGGGCACTGGACCCACCAGGTAAAGCTGCCTGTCAGAGGCCACATGGAGGTGAGGGGCAGGGCCATAATTCAGAGCCAGGAGCTATCTCCGTCACTGCCCAGCCCAAAGCTCCAGTCACACAGATGCCCCCAGGTCAGAGCCTTGTAGCCTCCTCCCTACAACATTAACTTCCTAATTGGTCTCCCTGTATCCCCACTCCTCCCCATCTTTAAGGCATCCCCTACCCAAGCAGATCTCCCTCAAGCCAGTCTCAAGATGCTACTCTTCTACCCAAAAAATTCCAAGGTTTCCTATGGCCTCAAGGACAAAATCAAAAATTATCAGGTGTCTGGTCCCTACCTTATTCACCTTCCTTCCATCCACACTCTTTACACGCCTGCCCAAATGGCTGGCTCGATACTAACCCTGTCAAACAGAAAGTGCTTGACACAGTGCCTAGCATTTAGTAGGTGCCTAATAAACACGTATTTCCTTCTTCCCCTGGTCACCTTTACACAAGTCATCCCCATAAGCAGGAAGGAAGGAAGGAAGGAAGGAAGGAAGGAAGGAAGGAAGGAAGGAAGGAAGGAAGGAAGGAAGGGTGGACGGGTGGATGGGTGGATGGATAGATAGACAGACTTCAGAGGGCATCACAACCCTCCTAACCCACTGCTTAATTACAAAGTAACATAAAGTGTGAAAGCCTTCCTGAAAAATAAGCCTCCCCTAATCAAGCCTCTCTTAATGGGCTCCAACTAAGGTCTATTAATGGTCAGGAAGATCTTAAATCCCTTTAAAACATTACATATAAAGCACTTTGCAAAGTGCTACATAAATGCTGTTATTATAAACATATTATCACACTCACTATTTCACAATGCCTTTAGAAACAACCCTGGGATCAGAGATTTAGAGTTTCTGATCTAGACCAAGTCCCTTATTTTACAGAGGCCGAGAAAGGTGCAATGTCTCACCCAGGGTAGCAAACACGAGGCTGGATGAAACCCAGGTCTTCCTGAGGTCTAGCCATCAAGCCTTCCAGCCACCAGCCACCAGCCACCTGCATCGTACTCCCAAGAGGAAAGCTCAATGATGATACCATCTCCCATCGATACAGAGCTTTGTAGGTATCAGAAATACTTTCCTTTTTAGCATACACATTATCCCATCTGCTTCTCACAACAATCCTAAGGTGGCTGAGAAAGCTGAGCCTAGCTCGCTAAGTAGCCCATCCAAGGCCACACAATTAGAACTCAGGCCTTCAACATCTTCTACTGACATTTTCAACAAGACAGCTAGAGAACCCTAAAGCCCAGCTGCTTTGGAAGCTACTTTTAAAACAAACTCTTATTTCCTAATTAACTCTTGGAGTATCTGACTACCCAGAAACCATGACTTTCCCCAAGACCCAATCTCACCTGGGGTCAGCAGCAGCTGACAATTAAGTCCAACCTCACTCCTATAGAAGACAGAGGTAAAAACAATACTCACTAAAAGCTATGACTTGTGTCTCATACACCCAATTACGGACACGTGACCGTCTCGACAGCAACTAAAAAACAAGGACCAGAAATTATTCGGAACAAGAGAGCTACTTCCACTTTACAGTCTAGCCAAACCCCTTATTTAAGCCACATACCAGCCCACAGAGCATAGGGCACAATACTCAGGCTGCTTTATTTTGCAAAGAGTGGGTCCTCCTAAACTCACCAACAATCAACCTATCAACATCTCAGCAATGCTGTCAGTCAGCATATAATGCTTCCTACCTAACAAGTCACTCTGTGCATTGTCTCTCTCTCTCTCTCTCTCTCTCTCTCTCATATTCACACACACACACACACACACACACACACACACACACAATCTGAAACACTACCACCAGCAACACAGGTAGAAAAATTATATAGCCCAATGTCTCTTTTCTACCAAGTCCTTTTTCCTTCTAGAGGAAAGCTAGGTACCTACTGTGTTTCACATTTTTCCTCATTACTTATCATTCAGTTAAAGCAGAGTGGATTCCTGCTTAGGTGGAGAATCAGTCAAACATTTATTAGGCACCTATAACCTGAAGATCCTGGGCTTTGCCAGACACCCTACTTCTAAAGTAAACAAACCAATGAGAGAGTAAGATGAAAGCTTACATGTGGCCTGTTGTGTTTCTATTATTTCTGCTTTTGCCTTCTATGGAGTAAATGTTATGTTGTTATGCTTGCTTTTTCCTTCTAAGAGTCAATGGGGTCACTGTGACTGTGTAAATGGGAAGCACACCAGTGGGGGCTCAAAGTCCTGTAGTAGGAGTATACCCACCCACACCAGTTTCCTCCCCTGTAAAATGATTGGATTGGATTAGAGGACCACTAAGATGCCTTTCCAGCTCTAAATCTTGGATCAATCAAGTGCGTTTATTAACCAACTACTATATGTGCTAGGCACCAGGGTTACAAAGAATAAAACCACCCCTATTCTCCAGGAGATGACCCACCTAAGTTGTGTGACCCTGGACAAGTCACTAAACATCTAAGCCTCAGGCACTGTTAGCCTTAAAATCAGGATAATAATAGCTAGTACCTTGGCCACAAGGCCCATCGTGAGAATTAAATGAAATAACACTTTGCAAAGGACTGCCCACTTGACCAACTCACAGGCCAGATGAGAACGAAATGCCAAAGTACATGACTAATGACCAAGATCAAAGCCCCCTTCACAAAATCCAACAGCTGGAAGGGACCCCAGTGACCGTCAAGTCCAAGGTTCTCAGCTAGGATTTTATATACATATGTGTTTGTGTGTGAACACACATACACTTGCCTGCACACACATATACTGACAACTGCATGCCAAGATAATTGGTTTCATTTGTAATGCTGTGTGGGCGGTTTTTGCATTTACAATCATTCTAAGAAGGGGTCTACTGACTTCATCAGATTTACAAAAGGGTCCCTGATACATAAAAGGTTAGGAATTTCTGACCTGGTCCAACCTATGCCCAAGAGGAATTCCTTCTATAATGTCCTCAAGAAGGGGTCATCTAGCAGAGGCTCTGTCTAGAGACCTCCAAGGAGGGGATGCCCACCACCCCCTTTGACCATTAGCATAATAAGTATGATTTCTTTGCATAAGGGGACAAAAAACTGAGATTTTTCTGGGAAGATCTCTCTGAAATTGCAATCGAAGGTTAAATGAAAACAAGAATCGATATTCACTTAACACACGATTTTTCATTAGATTTCTTCAACTCTAATGCTCTGTAAAGTAAGGCCAACTTGCACGTCTAAACTCTCAGACTGTGTCTGAGACCTTGACAAGACCCTTGCCCATTGATCCATCCAAAAAAGGCTTCTGATTTTTAAAAATAAAACACGCCAGTAAGTCTCTTAAGCCTTCCCCAGCAGGAGAAAAGGAAAGCTGTAGTTATTATTTCAGTGACCAGTGAAGGCTAAAATGTTACTGAGAAAACTGTGAACCAGTCCCTTAGAATCAAGAAAGTCACTAACTCAATAAGCAGGCTGCTTAAGTGGTAAACTGAGGCCTCACCAGGATAGGTGATAACGGGACCTCAGGCAGCCCTCCAGCTTCTGCACAGTATGTACTTCCTGGTCTCCTAACAACCCTACAAAGCAGATGGCATAAATATCCATAGTTCCATTTTATAAATGAGGAATTTCAGGCCTAGAAAGGGGTATCTGGCCAGGATCACACAGCTTGGCCAGGTCTTCCAGGCTACACAATCCAGCACCCTCACCACCGTCCCTAGCTGTGGCTGCCTCTCAATTCTACCACATACATTTCTCCCCAGGCTTTTGTGGTACCAGAGACCACTGTGTGCCAAACAAAAGAACTCTGGCTCTCATGTTAAAATCCCACCTTCTACCTTAAGTGACAAGGTCAACAGGCCTCAGTTTCCTGAGCTGTAAAATTAATGCACTGGGCAAATCCTCCCTTCTCCAGGAACCCAACCAGCCAAGGTGTGGGGGGGTGGGGATGTGTGGCCAAGGGTGGGGAGGGGGGGTTGGCTACATCAGTTTTGGGGAATATGTTTCCTTTTCCTCTTTTTTCTTTCTTACAGAAGATGGTTCAGGTGGGGGAAGGGAAATAAGAGGCAAAAAAAATACCAATAAAAATTAAAGAAAAATAAAATGAATGAAAGGGTTAGACTAGATTGCCTCAGAGATTCTTTCTTCTAGAATAGGAGTTACAGGTTAATGCCATGCAGTTAAAACAAGATCGAACATTTACATATGTTGACAAATAGCTTCATCCTGTCTTCAGAGAGGCGGGGGTGCTACAGGTACAGAATGCTACTGTTTGGGGTAAAAAAAAAATACCCATTATTCTTAATTTAATTAGAAAAGTAAACACAGAGATGCCTTAGATAAGAAGAGGAATTTATTCCCTTTCCCCTGGGAAGAAAGGGGTGCCCCATCTCGGATTTCTTACCAATGTTGATCCATGAGGCTGACAGCTGGGAGAGAGAGAGCTTCAAAGATCAGGTCTAGGATTTTAAAGACCTAATTAGGACATCCCCTCTCCTGGCCAACTGCCTCTTTTCATTGGTGAAAAATTCACCTCCCCAACCCCCTCCCTACTGAGACTGCAAGGGGGACAGCCAGCGGGAAAAACAGACAAAGAAACATAAAAGTAATTGACAAGAGAAAGGGGGCAGGTACAGCACTCAGGAAAAAAATGTTACATTCCACACTGAGAAGCTTTCACGAATTCGTGTCCCACACACTACAAACTATAATCAGGGTCGCTGTATCTTTCTTTTCCTTGTAAACATGGGATGGTCCAATGCTGGGGTAGGGATGGGATGGGGAAGAGGGGAGGAGGAAAAGGGAGGCAGGGAAGGGACCTGTTAAAATCTGGAAAAGAAAACAGGAAACAAAATGTGAAAAGCCAGATGATGACAATGACAGGCTCTAACCATGAGGGATTAGAATTTCTGCCAGAGGAAGACGTCAGGTTACAGCTGTTGCTCTAGTCTAAGCAATTCTTCCTAAACCGGAAAAAATCTGCCAATGTGATCTTGAGGCCAAGGCTGAAGGTCTTAATCAATGAAGACATCTTGGGTTTGGAAGGGACACTCTAAAGAAGCGTCACACAAAGGACACAAGGGGACTCGATTTCCAAAATGGCACAGCAGTCAAAGGTATTTTGGGAAGGTCACTGTCATCCCCTCCTTACTCAGAGAGCCCTTTAAAATCTCATTATATTACATGAGATCACCAAAGTTCATTTTAGAGAGCACAATATGATGCCCCCAAAGTTTCCAATACTTCTTATATATAATGGAACATCCCAGACCTGGCAAGCCTAAGAATAAGTTATCATTTTTTACTTTGAATGCAGAGATGGATGCATTGAGTGGGCTTCAGCTGTTCTATAGAAAGTCCAGTAATTTGCCCGTGGCAAAAGCCCTTAGACACCTAGTAGTTGTGTGATCCTGGGTAAGTCACTTCACCCTGTCTGCCTCAGTTTCTTCCTCTATAAATGAGCTGGAGAAGGAAATGGCCAACCCCTCCAGTATCTCTGCCAAGAAAACCCCAAATGGGGTCATGAAGAGCTGGATACAATGGAGACGGCTAAACAGTGACAACAAAAGGATGTAAACTCAACCTACTCCTGGGTCCGGCATCACTCCAGCGGCCAGTTAGGTGGCACAGTGGATAGAGTCCTGGGCCCTCTCAGGTGAGTCAGGTTGTATGATTCTGAGCAAGTTTCCTCATCTACATAATAGGCCCAGTAATAGCACCTCCTTCACAGAGTTGGGATGAGAAACAACTGATATGCATAAAGCACTCTGCAAACTTTAAAACACTCTATAGAGGGCTAGCTATTATTGTTATAATTACAGGACAGAGGAATTTAAATGTTTCTACAGACATTGTTCATTTTTTTGGCCAATTTAGAGCTCTAAGCTAATATTTTTTAAAAGCAGTAGTTTCTTGGGTAAACAGAAGCCAAAGGACATTCCAAAAACTGAATAAACCGTGAAATGCCTACTATGTGCAAGGCTCTGTATGCCAGCTGCTGGAACAGAAGTCAAGAAGCAGTTTAGGGTACTTCCTGTGTACCAAGCTCTAGGCTAAATGCGGAGCTGGGGGGGGGGGGGGGTTCAAAGAGAAGGGAGGAAAAAATGCCCTTCCCTCAAGGAGCTCAAGGCTACAGGGGCCAGGAGCATGTAAACCACCATGCTGAAACCAAACATACAGAGAAAACTGGCCGTGATCTTGACAGGGAGGCACCAGCAGGAAAGGAATAGGAAAAGTTTCTTGCAGAAGGTGGGAACTGAGCTAGAAGCCGGGAGAACCAGGAGGCAGAGAAGGGGAGGGAGGGAGGGAGAGCATCCCAAGCACAGGAGACAGCTAGGGAAGATAGCCAGAGATGGGGGGGAGGGGAGCACTATGCAAGCAACCAGTTTATTAGAGTATCACCCTCCATATTATAGTCTAACTAAGCAACCAACCAGCACACAATCCCAGATGCCAGAAATAGCAAGACCAAACCATAATGTTTCAAGAATATTTTGGGTCCCTGTCCTCAGGGGCTGTTTTGCTTTTCTCTTTGTATCTGGAGGGCCTCCCAAAGAGTAGAACAGGGACCTGCAATATAACAGACTGAGAAAACCCTCAGGTAAAGTAAACACGGAAACAAAGCAGAGGGAATTCCCCTCTACCAATACAGGTTCACACCTGTTCCATGATCCCGGCTATGAAAGGACTGCCTGGTGACCCAAGAAATTAAGTGACTTGCCCAGGGATAAGGCCCCCATTTCAGAGGTAAAACTTGAAGGCCCAAAACTCTGGCCAACTTATCTGAAGACATTAGACACTAGCTAAGAATACTCTAAAAAAAGGTCTAGGAAATCGGAAGTCATTCAACTTTAAAATATAACCAGTCCTGGATTAACACCGGGCGAGAGCAGCCCTGAGGTTCAGCTCAAAGCTTGGGAAAATGTAGTCAGTGTGACTGTGAGAAGATGAAATCCGTCTGGAAAGGGGCATCGCTGCCAGACTGCAGGAGGCTTTCGATGTCAGAAGAGTCAGCCCCCGCCTTTGAAAGCGCCAAAGAATAAAAGAAAAAGGTGAGACTTCACGTTTTTGGTGCAAGGACTACACTGCATGTTGCCATCAGAGTCAGTAGGAGAGACAGGGACGGCGTCCCTTGGCATTAAACACGTATCAGTTTCCTGAAACACATGTTGATGATCAGGTGTCCATCCTGTCAAACCAGCCAGCCATCTGTCGGCAATTCAGGAGAAGAGAGTGTGTCAGTTTTAATACCATTTCCCTGCACTTCATGGGGCTCCCTGGAATCACAGAAACTAACACTTGGCAGAAAAAAATTTCCACTTACAGAAAATTCACCTTGAAAGCAGCGACTGTAATAATGTTACAGAACATTTTGTACAAAGGTATCAAGTGCAGATTTCCCATAAAACCAAACAGAAGCACGTTACTTAGACTAATAAAAAAACAACACATTGGCCCAGATCAGTGCAGAGGGAACCTAACCAGGAAAAATCAAGGTTACCCATTAGCTTCTCTCCAGTCTTTGTAGCAAGGTCATGTAAAAATGGGCTTCTCACCATCCGCCTCCTTCAGAGTTGGCCACTGGACCAGCCAGCCTGAGCAGGCTGTGCTCCTGAGCTGCCCAAGCTCAGAATGGAGCTGGTGTTCTTAAGTACTTGAACTCAAATACAGACTGCTAAATTGGGAAACGGAGGTGACTGGGATAGTAGAAAAAGAAAGGGTGAATCCAGGCTCTGCTCCTCACACCTGGGTCACCCTGGCCAAGTTCCTTCAGCTTCCTCATTGGTGAAACGAAGGGGTTCGAAGAGATGATTCCCAAGGACCCCTCCAGGTCCAATGAGGACGACGTACTTACTTCCTCTTCCACTTACACATCTAGGGATGCTCTTGCTGATTCCAGGTCATTCCAGGCAAACAAGGCTTTCCATTCCCATCTTATATCAACATTCAGGAGAGTTTGTGCAGTGATTTTCTTGGTCTTAGTAAAACTACCACCCTTGGCACGTTAGCAGTGCTGACCCCATTGGGAGGTGGTGAACCCACCAGTGCTTCTCCCTAATAAAGAGAACCCTGGGAGCCCTCCCCATAACATATTCATTACGTTGTGTCATTCTAGACAGGCATTCTGAGAAAGCAGATAAAGCTTCTCATTTTTACTGACATCTTATATTTTCTTTGAAAAAACCAGAGAAGGGGCAACACCTCTTGATTGGAGTTGGTTTTGTTTTTTTCATCTGGACCCCCAATCATCACTGACCCTAGGGAGCTCCCACTGAAGAAACTAACTCTCCTAATTCTACCAGTTCATATCAGCAACTATTCTGCCCCTAAATAGTGTTAGTTGGCTGGGGCACCAAGAGATTAATGGACTTGCCCTGGGTGGCATTGCCAGTGTCTGTCAGAGACAAGACTTGAACCCAGGTATACTCTGGCTACAAGATCTACTGACCAGGCCGTCTCTCTACTCTCATCACCATCATCATTATCTAAGTAGAATCTAAGCATTTTCTTCCTGGATTGGGAACCAAGTTCTACGTTGTCTGGGTTATCCAAAGACAAATTAATGAGGGGAAGGGGAGGTCGACATTTTTTAAATTTTTACACTCAGTTTTTGGTCCTAATCCATATCAGGTCAGAGCCAGACTAAGCGGGTCATTATGAGAACACAAGCTCCCAAGATCATTTCTGTTGTCCCCTTCCAGAATATGTCTGTTACCATTAATTTTTTTTTTCTGACTCCTCTGTGTAAGATCCAGGGTAGTCTTCATCATGGCCCCAGGCCATGGATCAAAGAAATTAACTTCCTCTTAATATGTGGCCAAGGAGAAAACTGGATTGAAAAGTGGGTGCCAATGACCAGAGAATGGTTTAACAAAAAGTGGTCATGGAATATTATTGCATTATAAGAAATAAAGAATATGAGGAATTGAGAGAAACACAGGAAGACTTGTATGAACTGATGCAGAGAGAAATAAGCAGAACCAGGAGGTCATCATACACAATAACCACTAATGGCATAAAGGAGAGCAGAGTCTAGAGGCAGCCAAACTCTGATGAACTGTAGTGATCTGAGTCCAAGAAAACTGATGACCTGTATTTCCCTTTTCTTAGTTTGAGCGGTGGGGTTTGTAGATACAGAATGGGGCAAACACTGCGTTGGTCGATTTTGCTTAAATGTTTTTTTAATATTGTAAGGGATATAAGCTGGGGCAAAACAAAATGAAGCGTGAGTAAGGACTTATTCAAAGGAATTCCTTACATTTTGAGGAGCTGGGGATGGGAACGAGAAATAAGGGCCAAGAAGGAGACTCCAAGCCTATTTTCTAAAGTCAGATCTCCAAGAGACCAATCCATCCATTAGAAGGTATTTATTAAGCATCTATGACAAAAGTTCTTCACTTTTTTGGTGTCATTATTTTGCAGGCTGGTCAAGCCTATGAGGACACCTTCTCAGAACGTTTTTAAATACATAAAATAAAACATGTAGAATTACAAAGGAAATTAATTACATTTTAAAAGTTATCAAAATATTTTTTCACTTCATGCAATTTCAAAGGATTCATGATGAAAAACATTATCCACCTCCAGAGAAAGAACTGATAGAGTTTGAATGCAAGTCAAAGCATACTAATTTTCACTTTATTTTTCTTGGGTCGGGTTTTTTCCAAACATGGCTAATATGGAAATATGTTTTGCATCACTACACATGTGTAAATATATATGAAATTGCCTATCTTTTCAAGGAAGGAGAACGGAGAGGGAAAGAGGGAGCAAAATTGGAACTCAAAATTTTAAGAAACAAATGTCAAAAATTGTTTTTACTTGTAATTGGGGGGAAAATTGAAAAATTTTCAAAAAACAAAGCTGATGGATCCCAGGTAAGAGGCCCTGGCCTAAAATGCGCCAGGCACTCTGCTAAGCACCAGGAACATAATACAGGGGCAAAAAAGAAAACATCTATGCTCTCAGAGAGCTCACATTCTATCAAGAGAGACAACATGGTCATATAGAAATATATCCCTGTATAGCCAAAGTCAATTCTTGGGAGGTCATGTTAGATAAACCTTGAAAAGGGAATTCTAGGGGCAGCTAGGTGGTGCAGTGAATAGAGCACCAGCCCTGGAGTCAGGAGGACCTGAGTTCAAATCCGGCCTCAAACACTTAAAATCTAGCTGTGTGACCTTGGGCAAGTCACTTAACCACAACTGCCCTCCAAAAAAAAGAAAAGGGAATTCTATTCATTTGAAAAAACAGCAAAATTACCAGTGAGTGACTGAGATGTATTTGGGGGTAACTCCCAAATCTTTAAAAGAGATTAAAACAAAAAATCAAGGAATCCTAAGACTGTAAAAATGTCTAAACTCCTGTTTTCCAGCTAATACAAGAATCCCTGAAGCAGCCTGGACAGATGGGGGCCCAGCCTAGTCTTACATACCTCCACAGGCAGGTAGAGCACCGAATATGGTTAAAATTCACGTCTCAGTAAAACCCACTTTCACCTACCTCCACGCCCACTCCAAGGGCCCAGAGGAGCACGCTGATCCCATTCAAGAACCAGCCTAGCAACCCAAGTTCTCCTACAGAAAGGTGGCTGTTGCCATGGCAACAGTTTAAGGGTATATGGGGGGGAAAAAGGAAAGGGTGATGGGGAACCTTTCCAAGGCTCCCATCAGGGACTGCTAGAGTAGGAAGTGTTTCCAGGAGAGAAAACACAGCAATGTAGCAGAAACCCACAAGGTAAAGGGAATAACAGATGGGCATTGCCTTAGCCTGGTGGAAAGAGTGATGGAATTGGAATGAAAGGACCCAGGTTCGAATCCCACACCTTGGCAGCTTCCTACTTTTGTAACCTGGGTCAAAGCCCCTCACCTCCACAGGCCACAATTTCCTCATCTCTTAAATCAGAAGGTTTGGCTTGATCTTTCTTTAAAGTCTGTACACAGGAGACCACGGGAAGAAGTGGGAAAATGAGAAGCCGGGGCTGGGATGAGATCCCTGGGATCTTGAGATCTGCATCACTCTCAGGGACAAAGGAGTCATGAGATCAGATGGGTCAAAGGCTTAATAAACAGTAAAATGCCACTAGTCTGTAATATTTTATGTTAAGGGAGCCAGCTGGTTTACATAGAGTTCTACCTTCATTTTTTTTTTTTTGCTTTTTTTGAAGGGGGGAGGGCAGGACAATTGGGGTTAAGTGACTTGCCCAAGGTCACACAGCTAGTAGGTGTTAAATGTCTGTGGTCGTTTTGAACTCGGGTCCTCCTGACTCCAAAGCTGGTGCTCTATTCCCTTCACCACATAGCAGTACCCTTCAAAAACTAAACACCCAAAAACAACCCCTCAAATTCATTACAGACTAGTAGCTGCCAATCCCGATTTTTTAATACCTCAAGGTTCCTTCCATTCCCTCCCATAGAATTTCAGGGCTGGAAGGGCCTTCAGATGCCACCTTATCCAACCCATATCTAGAATAAGAATTTCTTCTACATGTGACCAGATGAGAAGGAAGACCTCTCATGAGGGGAAACCCAGAGCTTCCTCAGACCACCCACTTTACTTTTGGACACACTAAGAGTTAGGAAGTTCTCCTTGGCTCCTGCCTAAATCTAACTCTGAATTGCTTCCATCTGCCACTCCAAGCCCGCTCCTAGCTAAGCCACCCTCCTCAGAGGCTCAAAAGAGCTGCAGACATGGTGTAACCAGCACAGAGCACATTGGGACCACCGGCCACCCGGTCCTGCAAGCTAAGACACAATGGTTACTGACTGACTCAAAACAGAATTTAATTTCAAAGTAATTATTAAAAAAAGTGACCACACGGTCCCTCCGCTTTTAGAAGGCAGGAGATTAAGCAGCAAAATCCAACGTTAAGACGATATCAACCTTCCAAAGAGGCTAGAAACCCACCACGCACTCTCCAGGGGAACCTTCCCAGAAATTCGCATCTTTAGGGTTCTGACCACAGGAAGGGTTTAGCTGGAAAATTCAACTGCTCTTCAATTCAGCTGTTTCCTGAATGCCCAAAAGGGTGTGTCAGCTGAATTAAGCACAGAAGGGGTGGAGGTGTCTATAACAATACAAGGCCTCCATGGGTCACCAGACAAGAAGGACTGACAGACACTCCAGGGGTTACAGAGGGAGTCTGCCTGGGAGTCATAGGACCTTGGTTCTAGGTGTGCTGGTCACTCAGCACCTAGGCAAGCCTTTTGAAGAAGCACTAATCCTTGTTTCTCCACCGCCACCCTCAGGCCCCAGCTCCCAGCTCTGGCTGCCCTACTTCCCTGGGTTTAGGGTCAGAGAAGCTCTGCCCAGTGTCACCTTGGACCAGTCACTGCCAATTTCTGGGCCTCATTCTCCTTATCAAAGGAGAAGAATGGTCTGTAAGGCCCCTTCCAGGTCTAGACCTGTTACTTTTCCTATCCAATGACAGGGCTCAGGGTTAGATGAGACCCTGGGGCCAGTCTAGTCTAACCATCTCATCACACTCTAGAAAACCTGGACAGAGAAAGCAAAAAGCTTGTCTGAGTTCACACAGGAAGCAAACAGAACCGCAAAACCAGGATTCTAAGTGTAACTACTGACAGCGACATGGTAATTTAAAGTTTGTGAACCACTCTACACCCATTATCTCATGGCG
>CM053597.1:17651364-17672779 GCA_028646575.1 Pseudocheirus occidentalis | reverse complement strand
CCAGGGGGGAATTCATACCTTTTCACCAAGGGAATTCACACCTTTTCACCAATGGACAGAGTTCTATACTTAACACTAGGTTACTAGGATCTACTTAACATCTGATCAAACAAATTAATTACCATTACACCTGTTTCTCCTTCATTCACAGAAGGACCAAAGTTAGGTGGGGACTAAGTCATACAAGGCAAAGAGGCATTGGTTCTGCTTTAAAGACCAACAGAGGAAGACCTGTCCTCCACCTTCCCTTGAGACTCAGCGGCCTGACTGATGGGGGGAACTTTTTTCAGTGTTTAATGCTCTGTACCGTTGAGGAATTCCTTGGGCATATTTCTTCCCTGACTGTAACTTTACAGCCTTGAGGGAGCTGGAAGACACTGTACCTTTTCCATAATCATTTTCCTGGTCTTTAAATGGCAGCGCATGAGATGTTCCCTCCAGCTGATGTGCCTAGCAAACAATGTTTTGGAAAAAGAAAAGTTAAGGAGAGAAAAATGCAGCCTCCACTCCCCAAACCCAGCAACCAAAACACCCAACCCTTGGCCCCTGTAAAAAAGAAAATAAAATCATCACACTCAGCATCTGAGGCAGATTGGGTTGCTAGGACTACTAGCAGTTCCCGAATCTTGTCCTGCTGTCACTCGCCTCTGTGTATCTGCACAGGCTGCTTGGTTACCAAGAATGAATGAATGAATGGAAAGGACATTTATTAATGACTAAATTCCAGGTAACTTGCTTGGAAAATAAACTTAAACCAGACAGCCCCTGCCCACAAGGAGCTTACATCTGAACAGGAATGCTAACACCCATACCATAGAAGGGAGTGGGAGCTAGGAAAAGGCATTTTGTGACACCCCTTCCAGAAATGGTGGAAGTGTTGAAATGATCACATTTCCAGGGTGAAAGGTGGAAAGCTGGGGGCGTCAGCCCACCAAGGCAGGGTGGAAGGTGGCCTGGGTGAGGGGGCCTGGTCTGGTCTCAGGGTCAGAGTTCAGTGGCTCAGTGTGGGCTCTGAAGATCTGCTGTCTGGATTGTCTTCTCTTCCCATCTCAGCCTTCCAGGACCCACCCCTCACTTAATGCACCATCTTGGATACTTGGTGCTTCATAAAGCCTTTCTCGAATCCTTCCCGACCAAAAGCATTTTTCTCTGCTGCTTTCTCCTCGTGGTTTACCTTGACCTCTCTGGGCCTCAGTTTCTTCATCTGTAAAGTCACAGACTAAAAGCTTGGGCAGGATGGTTCTTTGTCTGCGATCTGATGATGAATCACATTATTTAATGGAGGCCGTTTGTTTGGAGGCGTGGGTGGGACTGGCTGGACACATGGAAGCCTGAGCTGCTCCCTCGCATGTGAAGCACATGGGTCAGATGGAGTCTTGTAGCCTCTCCCCATCCTCAGGCCGTGTGGCACATACTCTGTCCCATTCCTCTGGGCATTTTCTCCTGGCACGGTAGAAGCTGCTGGGGCGCTGCGGCCTTGGCTTTTAAAATCCCAGGGTGTCCTCTCTATACCATGATAAGGCTGAAGGGGTTGGCTGCTGTGGGCAGAAAGTCCTGTGATGGGCTTTCCAACTTATCTTCTTAAAACAAGCCTTGCGGAGCTTTGAATCTGGTCACAGGGTGCGGCCTTTTTCAGGCCTGGCAACTCTGAAAGACCATTTACTATGTTTTTAATAGGTAGTGTAATGTGTGAAATGTTAGACCTGGAGTTAGGAAGACCTGAGTTTGGATCCACCCTCAAACTCTCACTGTGTATAACCTTGGGCAAGTCACCTAACCACTTTCAGCCTCAGTCTTCTCATCTGCAAAATGGGGGTAAAAAACAGCATTTACTTCCAGGGTTGTTATGAGAAGATATAGAGTGCTTCATGAGTGTTAAAGCAGTATATACATGCTAGCTAGTAATGTTATTATTAACATTATTAATACTACTGCTAAGCCATAAATGGGTTGCAGTCTGCATGGGTCAAGAGAATCCCCACAGTCTGGAATTATAGCTCCCCAAAATACCAAGGGGATTTCCTCAGATTCCAGCCCTGAATATTTTTAGTTTTTAGGTGGCACTGGCCACCCATAGAAGTAGGTGGGGCACAATGGTTGGCAGGCCTTTGGGGTACCCACCTCTAACTCTTCTCCACGTTTTCTCCCTTGAGGTATTCTGCGGCTTTTGGACTATGAGGAAGACTACGTATTCACCCTGCCTAATGCTTACGCCCGCTCGATTCTGACGTTCCCGTGGGTGGAGCTTGGTGGCAAAGTCACAATGAATTGTGCCAAGACTGGTTACACTGCGCTGGTCACCTTCCACACCAAGCCTTTCTATGGAGGTAAAATCCACAGGTAGGAGACCATGAAGGGCTGGACCTACCTTGGTGTTGCTGGGACAGGTTCCAGCTCATTTCCCTGGGACCCAGACGTTGTTCCCGCTTCCCATCCTTCTTCCCTCTCCTCCATTCAAGCTGGGATCCCAGTTGGCCTAGGAGAGAATTGCTTCTCATCTGTTTGTCAAATGCCACCGAGGCCCTCAGAATGAGA
Organism: Pseudocheirus occidentalis; assembly: GCA_028646575.1. Lineage (NCBI taxonomy): Eukaryota > Metazoa > Chordata > Mammalia > Diprotodontia > Pseudocheiridae > Pseudocheirus > Pseudocheirus occidentalis. Next base: position 17,670,244 of record CM053597.1, on the reverse strand, counting down.
CTTGAGATCAGATTGTTTACAATAAGTATTCTGATACATGGCCTGCTGTTTAACCCATAAAGGTGGCTCATCTTGTTAGCGGGGCTCTCTGCCAGCCCCTTCACCAAAGGCCGTCTTTCCCCCACCCTTCTCATGCTTAGCCGTGAGGCTGTCGGGACACCCCTTCACACATTCATTGGTTGGTAAGGAATTGGGGACACTGGCACTGAAGGAAGCTATCCCATTCTGTAGCTTGTTGGGGAGACTCGAGTCCTCCAAGGCCATCTTAGCCAACCCCTCATTGTAAAGATGGGGCAGTGGAGACCCAGTGCTCCTGGAGGGATGCTGGGGTCAGAGACTGGGTCTCAGTTTCCTCATTTGTCAAAAAGGATCGAGCGACTGTTCTGGGTTCTCCCCCTACCCCAGTTCCTACATTCTTTGACTTTAATGCATATTATCTATAAGAAGCTGCTGGATCATTAACTGCTTTCTGTCGTAAATTTGGACTTTGGGGCGAGGAGAACCTGTCTGCTCAAGCAGTGCACAGTCTTGGAGAATGGCCTGGATCGCTGTCCAGGGTTATGCAGTGGTATATTTCTGGGGGAAGAGGGCAGGACTCGAACCCAGGGCTTCCTTGGCTGAGGCCAGTTTTCTAGTCCCCTTCCACTTTGGCCGGTCCATCCCTGTCAGAGAATACAATGTTGAAGCCACATCAACTCTTGGGTTGTTTTTATGAGTTTATTCTATGAACATTACATGAAAGTAAAGCCGTTTTTTCCTTGTCCATGATTTGTCTCATCTGAGACAATCCACCCATGAAGGTAGCGATGGACAAGTTTTGGCCCTTGTGTGATTATGAGAAACTCCCAGTCGATGGAGCCAGATAAGGAGGCGCCGTGGTGCTGAGAGCGCCAGGCCCAATGTCAGAAACACTGCTCCTCATGAGTTCAAATCCGGCCTCAGGCACTGACAAGCTGTGTGACCCTGGGCAAGTCACTTCACCCTCTTTGCCTGTTTCCTGAGCTGGAGAAGGAAGTGGCAAAGCGCTCCTCCGGTGGGTCACAGGGAGTCAGGCAGGAACGAAATGACTGAACAAGACTCAGCTGATGAAGGGAGGAAGGAAACAGGAAAGGGAATGAGCGTTTGTTGAGTGCCTCCCATGTGCCAGGCACTGTGCTGAGCACCTGACACATGTCTCGTTCAGTCTTCGGGTAGGGGCTGTGATTATACCCCTTCTACATTTGGGGAAACCGAGGCAAACTGGGTAAGGTGACTTGCCCAGGGCAACACAGCTAGGAGGTATCTGAGGCTGGATTCAAACTCAGCTCTCCCTGACCCCAGGCTCAGTGTTTTATCCATGGAGCCACTTAGCTCCCTCAAGTCATTTCCATTGGGTTTGAGAATACATCTTATACTCTGTGTGTGTGCTATGGATTTAATAGTCCACTCTTCTTTTATTTAAACCAATGGCATGTGATTTGAGCTCCTGCCTGGGGGGAGGGGGGGTGGCGGCTCAGGAATCCCTGGGATTATAGGATGTCAGAGCAGGAGGAGCCTCTGGCCACAGGGTCCTTAACCCAGGATCCACAGACCCCCACAGGCTCCCAGGTAGATTTCAGGGGCTCTGGGACCTTGGATGGGAAACATGACATTGCTGTCTTTGGTCTCCTTTGTGGTCCTTCAAGCCATGTTTTATGTGTGACTCCTGAAGAGTCGCCCCTGGGTGGGGGGTCTGTGGCACCAGAGGCCCAGAGCGGGTGCAGGGTGCACCGGCAGCTCCAGGCGTGACTCATTGCTGGACAAGAACAGAGCATGACTTTGTGGATGGTCTAGACTGCACTTCAGCAGGGAACCTCTGAGGCTGGGGAGTCTCTGCCTGCATGATCCCAGGCAAGTCACCTTCCCCCAGGTCTCAGTTTCCTAACGTGTAAAATGAGGGGGTTGGACTAGATGGTCTCTTGAGGGCTCTTCTGGTCCTAGAGACATGATCCTCTAATCTCAATTCCATATGAAGACTCTCCTTTGAGACAGAGAGAGACAGACAGAGAGACAGAGAAGGGGGAGGGAGAGAGAGATAGGGAGGGAGGAGGGAGAGGGGAAGAGAGAGAGACAGGAGGGAGGGAGGGAGAGAGAGAGAGACATAGAGAGACATGGAGAGAGAGAGAAAAAGGAAGAGGGAGAGGGAGAGACATATAGGGAGGGAGGAGAGAGAGGGGAAGAGAGAGACAGAGATGGGAGGAAGGGAGAGAGAGAGGGGGGAGAGAAAGAGAAAGAGGGAGAGACAGAGGGAAGGAGGGAGAGAGAGAGAAGGAGAGAGATAGAGAGACAGACAGAAGGATGGGGGGAGAGACAGAGACAGGAGAGGGGAGATGGAGAGAGAGGACCAGACTTGCGGAGGCTGCAGCAGTTATCTGCAGATGGATAGATGGATTTCTGCTGCAGCCTGTTGGGAGTCTGATCATGATTAACGGTCCAATCTCTGAAGGCAGCTACATTCTGTGCCGGTTTACACAGTCCCCTCTAACAGCCTGAATGATCACATAGTGAGGCTCTGCAGGTGGGGGGGGCTGTGTGGGCATGCAGGCTTTCCAGGGTAGATCATAGACTCCCTAAAATTAGAGCCTAATTTCCCGTTTCCTGAGATATCGTAGGGGCCAGTTGAATGTGCTTTGGAGCTGACATGGGATGAGGCCTGGGTTTGAATCTTGCCTTAAAGGCAGCTTTTAACACTTGGAAGTTTGGAGCCTCAGTTCCTCATCTGTCAGATACGGTTCCCAGGGTGCATGTCCCACAGGGTTATTGTGGGGATGGAAGGAGAACTTTTCTGTAAATGATACTTTCTATTGCAGGCCCATTAAATTGAGTTGAGTTGAATTGACCACAAGGACACTAGCATCCATGCACATTATAAAAGACCAAGACCTGGTCAGGGTTTTGAGATTATGACCCTCTCATTTGACAAATGAGGAAACTGAGTCCCAAACAAGAGAAATGGTTGACGAAACCTATTGGCCGGCTCTCCCCCTGTCACGTTGTTCCAGGCCGTCATTTGGTGAGAACCGCTGGTCCTAATGAGGACACTGAGGGACACACAAGAGTCTGTTGCCATGATCTGGCCAAACCTGTGATTGTTTTCTTGGTCAGCTGTATGTTGGGGGAAAAGTGGGTCTGTTGGCAGGGATGGTACAGCAAAGTTTAATGATAAAATGTCGGTCTTTTCTAATCCAACAAATAAACATTTATTAAACTCCTGCTGTGTGCCCCAGGTACTGAGAAAGAGTCAGAAGAAATGAAGGGTCAAAGAGGTCTCTAAATGCTGAGGAAACAGTAAGAAGAAAGACAGCCCTTGCCCTCCAGGAGCTTCCAGTCTAATGACAGGAGAGAATGCTCAAAGGAAGGCAGGAAAGGGGGGGGACCAGGAGTCCCTGGCTTGGGGACTTCTTGTTCCACAGTTGAAGCCAGGCAGGGCAGTGGGTGTGAGGGGGAGTGAGCCGCCTCCAGGCTCTGCTTCTATAAAGGAAGGCACTGGGAGGACTTTGGTCCTTTCATAAGAACTCTTTTTGGGGATAGAAGACAGTGGCAGGACATGTCCTCCCCAGCGCTGCCTCCAACCGGCCAAGTCCCATTTGCTTTTCAGATGTGAGAAGGACGCTTTAAATGGGCCGACGAGGGGCGTGGGGGTCATAGGGTCATAGGTCAGAGACCTGCAGCTGTAGTAGACTTGAAACCGTCCCAGATCCTTGTGAGCAGTGTGTCCTTGGGAAAGGCTCCAGACCTTTCTCAGTCCCATCTTCTTCATCTGTGCAGTGAGTGGTGATCATAACAGAGCTTCGCTTCCAGGGTTGTGAGCACTGGATGAGATCTTGCTCGGGGAGCGCTTGAAGTGCATGATGTGCCTCCATCCTTTCGGGGAGTTTCCCTCCTTATTTGGGAAAGTGGTTCCCTTGTAAAACTATATGGAGCAGGGATTTCGTACTTTGCTTTTTTCTTTGCGTGTTACAACTCTGTTTCTGGTACTTAATAAGTGCTGTGTAAATGTTGGCTGCCGTTAATTTTATCATCATCATTATGACTTTTGTTGTTATTCCTGTCATTAGATTGGGAGCTCCTTGAAGGCAGGCCCGTCTTTTTGTATCCTCAGAGCTTAGCAGGGAGCCTGGAACGCCGTTGGTGCTTAATAAGTGTTGATTGATTTGGAATCAAGCCTCACATCCCTGTTTTGCTAAATCTGTGACCATGATCCATCCTTTACCTGTCTGGGACTCGGTTTCCTCAAATAAGTGGGTCAGGCTAGATGGTCTTGAAGGCCCCGACCAGCCCTTGATCTGATCTTTTATTGTTTGCATGGATGCTAGCAACCTTGTGGTCATTTCAGCATCCATTTTGTGCCTTATGTGTGTTGGGGACAAGGCTCTGTGCTGGGAATACAATGACAAAATGATCCCCTTGTGGCCCTTGAAGAGATTATGCTCTATTGGGAGAAACAACAGGTTTGCAAGATGAGTAACTTCATAATAAATGCAAAACCAAATGCAAAGGATGATTTTGGGGTGAGTGGCAGCCCTAGGAACTAGTCACAGCTTGTGAGTTTTCCTCAGCAAGCATCTGTCATGTTCCAGGCACTGGGCATACAAAGATAAACGTGAAATCATTCAAGCCTCCGATGAATGTACTGTCTGTTAAGGAAGCACAGCAAGACCTCTTGGGTAAATAATCACGTTTGCCAGGTGGCCCCAATGTTTGTGATGGAAACCACTTGAGAAAAGATAAATAGCTGGGTTTTTGTTGCTGAGGATTTCGGGGGAGCCAGGAGGGCTGGACTGTAGTGGGTGACCCTTTCTAATGACCAGGAGGCTGGAGGTTAGATGAAGGGCAGGTATATTGTCAAACATGTTTTTCTCTCTTTTAGAATCATGAGTGTTAAAACATAAGTAAATAAAAGACACAAAGAAATCAACTGCTGGGAGGGAAGGAACAAAAGCTGCCCTTCTCTCTCTGCTCCAGTTATAAAAAGCTTCCTAAAAGCAGATCTATTTATATGCACCAGCACTTCCCTTTCTGCCCTTTGGATTGGAAAAGTTTTGATTCCCTTTATATGGAGTTAAAGCAGACAGGATTGCGTAGAGCCAGAAGTCAGTTAAGGCTCACGTTGTGTTCCCAGAAAACTTGGTGGGGGTCCTGTGCCTCTTTGCACCAGGGGTCAGCCCACCTCTGGGGCTGTGGGAGTGGTCCTGGAGCTCAGTGAGAGGGCCAGGCAGGAATCAGAAGCTTCTCGATCATCTCGAGATCTCAGGCGAAGCCCGCCTCCCTCTTCCACCTTGGAATGCCCAGAATCCCCAAGGGAGCTGAGCAGCCTGAAAGGATCTTGGGAAATGGGTTTATTTTAAATCTAGGGTTTCCTCCAGATGCTGGGAAAGAGACAGAAGAAATGAAGGGTCAGAGAGCCCCCTAAGAGTCTCAAAAGACAGGGTTCATGTTCACATCCAGAGGGGGCATTAATCTAGGGCTGTGTGTTGGGGTCCGGGGCTCCGGGATCTGGATGTGGACTGTGTCTCTTCCCTCATTTTTCAAGATGATCTTGATCAGGAGCATAAAATCATAACTGTAGGGCTAGAAGGGAGACCATCTAACCCATCCCACTCATTGTACAGAGAGGGAAGCTAGGCCCAGAGAGGTCATAGCATCAGAGACTTGAAAGTGGCAGGGATGGATTGTAGAGGTCGTGTAATCCAACCTACTCAATTTGCAGAAAAGTAAACTGAGGCCCAGAGAGATCCTAAGAAGAGAGCCAGATGGCATCTTAGGCCAAGAGATATGAAAGCATTTGCTTCAGATAGTAAATAGTCTCTAGAGCTCATGTTTGACCCAAACTGAGAATGACCGCTTTTTAGTGAAAGGGGCAGAGCCCCCTCTCACCTTTTTTGTTGTGTAGCAGACTCTTGGTTTGGGATTTCAGTAGATTTGGGTTTTTATCCCAGTGGGCAGAGTCTGTCCAGTGGTACAGAGCGTGACCTCTCCATGCTGGCACATCAGGCCCCGCTGTGCATCCTCACGGGGGATCTCCCCCCGAGACAGAGTAGCCCTGCACCAGCTCTCCCAACGTTGCATAAATACGGCGGGTGGGGGGGGGGGTTCCTTGGCTCATCCATCACAGATGCTGCACAGGGGAGATTTGCAAGTGACTGAATGTGGAAAAAATCCCCACCCTGATCGAGTCCTGGAGTCTTTCTTCCTTCGGCCCCTTCCCACAGAGGGGAAGGGGGGGCATTGACTTTGGTGTCTGCTTGAATTCAGAGTCACGGCAGAAGTGAAGCACAAGCCCAGCAACACCGTTGTGTGCAGGGCCCAGGGCCAATGGAACGGCACCTTGGAATTTACATACAGCAACGGAGAAACCAAGCTGATCAACACAGCTGCTTTGCCTGTGTACCCCAAGAAGATTCGACCCATCAAGAAGCAAGGATCCATGGAGTCCAGGTGAGGGAAGTGAGCAGACGTGCGCACGAGTGTGTGTGTGTGTGTGTGTGTGTGTGTGTGTGTGTGTGTGTGTGCGCATGCGTGTGTGTGTGAGACTTGTGGAGCAGCAGGTGGGGGAAAGCCCCCCCCCAACCCTCAAGGAACCTGGAGAGGAAGAAGCCTGTGGCATTTGTCTTGTGCCTCATTGTTTGTTCTGTAACAACAGCAGTGATGAGTAATTAGTGACTACAGGTTTCTATAGCACTTGGACATTCACAAAATATTTTTCATTTCTTAGTTCCTTTGATCCTCACTGCAATCCCAGGACAATTATTGTTATTATTATTAATTATTATATTTTATTTCATTAGTTTTATTATTTATTGTTCATTATTTTTTATTATTCATTGCTATTTCATTATTATTTATTAATTTATTAAATTTAAGTGTTATTTATTATTATCCCATTTTATAGAGGGTCAGAGTGGCCAAATGACTCGCCGCATTTGGGTGATAGGTGCTTTCCTTATTCCCATTTCACAGATGAGGCTCCAGCTAAGCCTCTTGCCTTGGGTCATACAATGGCCAGCGCTCTCCTATCATTTCGTGGAGCTGCCCCTTCTCACTGGGTCGCATAGGGTTTCAGACTTGGACGAGGCATTATTCAAATGGAAACGGACTTGGGGTCATTTAGTCTGATGAATTCTGTTCAGCTCAGCCAGCAGTAATGAGGCCTCTGCTCCTAAGAGTCTCCAGTTGCTGTCCGAGGTGCCCGGGGCTTTTAAGGGAACAGTCAAGAATGAAAATGGCCTGCCCTCAGGTGGCTCCCTGGAGAGCAGGCAGGGTGCAGAGCTCTCCAGGACGGGGCTGATCCTAGGAATGTTTGTCCATTCAGTGCAGGGGTGTTGGGGACCTGGGGCCCAGAGGAGGATTCTCTCTCGTTCCTCCTCCAAGGATTCCCAAGTAACTCAGTAACGTTAGGTCACTAATGGTCCCTCAGGGAGTGGTCAGCCCGAGGCCTGACCATGCTGTGTCCCTCCAGGAATCTCTGGCGAGAAGTCACCAACTCCCTCAAACGGCGAGACATAAGCTCGGCCTCAGAATTCAAGCGGTTCCTGGAGGAGAAGCAGCGCAAGGAGGAACAGGACCGGGCTACCCTTCAAGAGGAGTGGCAGCCGAAGTATTTTATCAAGCAGGTAATGGGTAGGGGGTGGCCGCCCACCCCATCCCCGGGGCTGCAGGTGGCACAGGGCCCTGAGGGCTGGACCCTTGCAGCTGCCCCTCCAGGAGTCCCTGCTGCGATCTCTGTGCCCATTTTGCAGAGAGGGAAACAGGCTTAGAGGGGCCCTGCAGCTTAGCTGCAGAGGGAGGATGGTGTTCAGGTCTGGACGCTGTAGCTGACGGTGGGTGGGAGGGTCTCAGGACCCTCCAATGGTAGATTCAGAGGTGATCAGATCCTATGAGAAACAGAGGCCCATGGCATGAGTGACTAACCCAAGGTCCCTTAGCTAAGAAGTGGCCGGAGTTGGGAATTGAGCACAGGCCCTCTGATTCCAGATCCTTTTCTCTGCAGAGGGTCTGGCATTCAGTGCCATAGCATAATGAATGGGGAGGGGGCAGGAACAGGTGATAATTTTGTTCAGGCTTTTGGTAGGATTGTCCAGGGGAAGAGGGACTGTTTCTACTTGCTCCAAGATTTTAGATTTTAGAATTGGATGGACGTTTGGCCTGCCTTGGGCAGTGGCAATGGGCTCCTCCTTATTGGAGGAGGGGTGGTTTTGTTTAGGTGTGGGGTCTTAGGAGGCTCCATCTAGGGCTGGAAGGGACCCCTGAAGCCATGTCCAACCCCCTCATTTTACAAGTGGGGGAAATGAGGCCCAGGAAATGGCTTGTACAAAGTCAAGCTGGCTATGAGCATCTGAGGCAGGATTGGAACCCACATATCTGGGCTTCAGAAGTGTCTTTGTGCTAGATTGGGCCAGGAGGCAGCTACGTCCCTGGGCCTGGCACAGGATTCCGATGGCTGTCTCTCCTGGCTCCAAGGCTGGTGCCCCTCCCACCAGGAGACTCTTGCCAGAGGGTCCTTCTAGAAATCAGCCAGAGTTGTCAGGACTTGCTGTCCTGGGATGTCCTGGGATGAGAGTAGGGGAGATGCCCTGACAAGGGCCATCCAGCACTGGCAGGATTGAAGAAGGAAGGCAGCTTGACTTCAGTTAATGTCATTGGATCTGAATGCTGATGGTCTGGGTTCTAATCCTGGCTCCTCCACATTACCATACTAGGGGGCTCTGGGCAAATCAAGTCACATACCCCTTTCTCTCTAGTAAAATGAGGCTGATGGTACTAGAGAATGCTGCCTCTGAGGCTGTGGCATAGAAAGCCCCCCGGTTCCCCCTCAAGGGGGATGGTGGCATGGCAAAGTCATATCACCCAGCTTCAAATCTGCCCTTTCACATCAACTGCCTTTGTGACCTTGAAGTCTCTTTCCCTGGGTCATTTGGACCCTTCTAGTTCTAGGACCCTACTGGCAGGGTCTGGATCCAGCCATCCCCCTGTGTAGCAGAATCCAAGCTGGGGGTGACTTCATGTGGCTAGCAGCAGCAGGGTCAGGAGCAGAACTCAGAAGCCTCCTGATGATGCATTTATAAAGCTCCTACTAGGTGCCAACCTCAGGACCCCCCAAATGGAAGTGATTGGATTTCTCTTCCCAGTCCTCCAAATGAAGGTAACCACTGGATTGACAAGCATTTTACTAAGAAGCTATTAGAGGTTTACATGTGCTGCTAACAATAGTGCTGTGGAAGTCAGATGGCATTTGGAGTTAGGGGACATGGGGGGTTGAATTTTGGCTCTGCAACTTACTGCCTGTGTGACGTTTCTTGGGGCCTCATAAAATGGCAGGGTTGGACTAGCTGTCTTCTAAGGCCCCCTGAGCTCTGGATCTATAACAGCAGCCCACTGACCATGTGTCTGGGACTGGCGTGGCCACTTAAGTCCCCCTCCCGGCTCCCCATTCCTCCAGTTTGGTCCTGCAACATCAGGTCCTAGGTCATCGCTAGGACTGTTCTGTTCTGCCTGCTCCCCCTCTCTCTCTTGCTTCTGCTAAGTCCTCCTTGGGCAGCGTCTCTGTGTAACACCTGCCTTGTTCTCTTCTAGGGTGAAGGCTGGATGTACACGGAACCTCTGTTGAAAGTCCAGTGATGAGGATAAAATGCAGTGTTCTCCCAAAGTAGACCCATCCTTTTATAGGCATTAAATGATGCCATATAGGAGGTGCAGGTGGTACTGGCTAAGTCCTGTTGGGACAGTCAAAGGGGAAGACAGTTTTGTAGTTTTGTTTTCTTTTAGTTTTTTTTTTCCCCTAAGGAGAGAAAAGTTGAATGCTGTGAGTGACACCCCTTCAGACTGCTTCACAGTTGGATCCTCAGGAGCTGTTTGGGATATATGCATGTATATGTAGATAATCAGTGAGTGAGAGAGAGTGTGTGTGCATGCACACTCTTAACACATGCAAATATGGCTTCTGTGTACCACCAATAATTAGCTTGATAATCATGAGTACTTTTTTATGAATCAAGGTCAACGTTTTCTATTTCTCACTTTGCCTAAAACTTGTTGCACTTAAAAATAGGGCTTCCTTACTGGTGGTCAGCTCCATGTCCAACTCATGGTGAATTGGCTGTCCATCTGGCCATGTTGTATCCATTTGGTCCATAGAGCATCTTATTCTTTGGGGAGCAGGTATGGGAGTTGGAGGGGCCATAGGCTCTATGGTTTCTCCCATACTTCCAAGCTGCTTACTTCCTGCTGGGCCATACTGAGTAAGCAACACCATCCCCTGACCCTTGCAAGTCCAGGGATGGCCTTCCAAAGACTGGTTTCCATGTGACATGGCCAGTTGCCAGTCAAGTGGATAGAAAGGCCCTTGAGTAAGAAGACTCTGCTAGTGGAGGGATGGGGAGGGAGGAAGGGGGATGTGTCTAGGCCTTTCAGAGTGAGGATCAAGTGGGGCCCTTGAGCCCCCTTTCTTTGCTGATGATGCACTCTGTATTACCCATTTGATGGGTGGTTTTTCACCTGCCTCTGATTTTTAATTTTTGGCCATTTTTCTCAGAGAGAAACTGAGTCTAAACTTTCTCAGACACTGCTGTCTTCACAGTGGGAACTCAGTTATTTACAAACTACTTTTGTGGTTTTAAAAAAGGACTTTAGAAGACCACCAGTGGCCATGATTTTTTTAAAAGATTTGGTTTTTTGGGGGGGATGGTGAGGGAGAAGGGTAAAAGAAGGGTTTTTAAAAAATGCACATTTCTAGTTTAAGCTGAACTCTGCAAGGAACCACTGTGATTACAAATAAACTCAACCTGGAAACACACCAACATTATTCAACTTTTCATTGTATTTTAGACCTTCCTCCCACGAGGCTGCTTTAAGTACAAAAAGACAAATGTAGAGTAAATAAAAACAGGGAGTACAGAACCAATTGTTGTTTGAGGATTAATTTATTATTTTTTTTACTGGACTTCCCAGATATTTATGAGTGGTGTGAACACCCACTGCCCCACAGGACTAACTAACTTTGGGTCTTTTCATTTGTTCCCCTAATGCCAGTTTGTAGGTATTTTAAAAAATGCTTGAATTGAGACCTTTATCTCTTGCCTGTTTAAATGTTTATTTTTTAGTCCTTTGGACAAAGCAGTGGAGTTGCCTGTGCACACAGAGCCCCTGTACCGAGAACCTCCACTTTTTAACCTTCATTGGTTACATCTTCAAATGCAGATTTTCCCCTTTCATGCCACACCTGCCTGGGCACCAAGTGGCACCTGGTCTGGAGTCAGGAAAGCAGGAGTTTGGATTTTGCCTTAGACACTTAAAAGCTGGATAACCGGGGGCACATCACTTAACTTCTGTTTCCTAAACTGTGAAATGGGGGTCATGATGGCACCCACCTCCCAGGGTTGTATTGGGTCGCAAATAAGAGAATTATCAAGTGCTGCACCTAATATACAGTAAGTGCTTAATAAATGCTTATTTTCTCTTCTCCTTCCCTCCCCTTCCCCTGGCCCTTTCACCATGGCAGTGGTTGGAGTTCATTGGGTTGACTGGGATAGCAGAATCCTTTTCCCTGCCCCTTGAAAAATGGTTTTGTTTTTATCATTGTTGTTTCTCATGGTCGAGTAGGAATCTGCAGCCTCTTCATAAACAAAAGCACATTCTGATAACATCGTACTTTTTGACTGATTTGTTCCAATAACTTTGTAAGGCCGGGGTTGTGCTACAGGTTCCCCAGAGCTGATTCATTTCATGCTTTCAGGGTGAGTATTCACACCTCAGGAACCCCAGGCATCTGTTAACACTTGGTTTATTATTTTGTTGACTGTTTGGGCTTAAGAAAGTGATGGAGAAAATGTTAATGATGCAGATTAAAACCAAAAAATGTGCTACGGACATTCTTTTCTTGGAGAATTGGTTGTTAAATATCTTCCGGCCCATCTCAGCTATAAGTGGCTGGCTGGTCCCAATTAAATGCAACCTTAGTTGTTTACACAGGTACCCAGAGACAGACAGGAATGAGAGTCCCTGCTTTCAAGGAGCTTCTGTTCTGTATACTGGGAGTCTGCTTCCCAAGATCTTTATTGTGGTGCCTAATGAAAATGGACTCAGATCTACTTGGATGCCCATCTGTGCAATATTCCTTCTCACACTTCTGAAAGCTACAATCTCCCCTTCTCTGTGCTTGAAAAGCTCTCCCTCCTCACATCCTCTTAAGGTTTTGGGAACCACCAAGATACATGGACATTTCTTTTGTATGTGTACTTCATTCACTCATCTGTATATCTGTCCACGGTCCCTGAAGACTATCTTTTTATCTTCAGTTTTAAGAGTAGGTGAGTGAATTGAACATTTCAGTGAATAGAGAGGGCTGGGCCTGGGTTCAAATCCTGCCTCAGGCACTTGCTTGGTGATCCTGGACCTCAGTTTCCTCATCTGTAAAATGGGATGATAAACCCATTGTTTTGAAACTCAGATGAGAATGCAAGATGATGTGCAAACCCCAGAGCACTTTGTAAATGTGAGCTGTGGTTATTCAATAGTGGGATTGGAGAGAACCTGGTGCTCCTTCATGCAGAGGGATGCCACCAACCACAGGTAGGAGTGTCTAGTTCCAAATCTGGCCCAATTTTGTTTGCAGCCTCACGGTGTTTCTTTACTTGCTGCTTGCCTGGGAATATAGAGATGGTTGAATGCAGATGATGTTTGGATCTGAAAGGGATTGGATGGAATGAGTCCCCAGGAACCCTCTGAAGCTGCACTTGGAGGGAGAGGTGATGTCATGGTTTTCATGCCTTTGGACCCAAACAGAATTTCCAGGTTTGCTGTTTGCACTCAGGAATGAGTGACTCCCAGGACCAAGTCATGGAGACCTTTGTGGGAGAAGCACCATGTTGTGCTTCACCATCAGAGGGAGCCAGGATAGTTGGTGGCATCAGTAGGTTTCCTCCCCAATTAGCTTTTGCTTCACATTTGGGGGAATTTGAAGTGACACAGCACAGCAGGGGTCTCTGGTAATCACAGGAGCATCTCAGAGTGGGCACAGGGCTGCAGAGTTGCTTCTCTGGAGTCAACCAAGGGCCACTGTGTATAGATTCGGGAGAACACAGGGCCAGATTTGGGTGTCAGTCTTCTGCTGATACTCCCCTGCTCCCCAAAAAGACCTCAAGACCTCTTTACCATCCTGAGACTCTTGGTTAATCATCTTTTTCACCACGAATATTGCCTGATGCTTTAATACTGGTTGGAGCCTTCCCTGAGACTGTCCGTGCAACATTTGTCATTCCTTTTGGTCCCATGTGTGGCAGAATGACAACTGATTGCTTGGATGTGGGGCCCAACCTAGACTGATGACTCTCAAGTCCAAGGGAGCAGGACATCTGACAGCCAGGGCACTGTCACCCTGTTTGGGTTCCGACTGGTGTTCATTGATATTCTTAAAACAGCTGACCCCATCACTCATGCCTCCCTTGGATGATGACTTCTACTGGCTCTCACCACTGGGATTGGTTACAGGAGCCTCTGGAAACCCAAGCCATCACACGCCGGTCCCAACCTGCCTCTCCAGCCTGAGTCAGGCACTTGGAGCTGTCCTCACAGGTCATTCTGGCTTTGTGGCCTTGCCTCTGCTATCCATTCTTTGAATATGCTCCCTCCTCACCTCTGCCTCATGGTGTCCTCGTGTTCCTTCAGGGTTCCACTAAGACACCCTCTCTTCAGACTTGGTTGTGCCTCCCCTCCACTGCTGCCCCGTGTTTATTTGGTAGAAATCCTGTATGTACATGTTGGTGTGCTTGTTACTCCCAGTAGCACATCAGTGGCTTGAAGCCAGGGGGAGCCATTTCCCTTTGGTCTTTAGTAAAGTGCAGGGTGAATGCCGGCTGACTGTGTGGTTCACGTAACTATAAAGCTAAGGGTGCTTGACAACCAAGCCCAGTCTTGTGTCTCCATCCGCAAGATGCCTTTTCATTGATGAAAACTGAAACTCCTCCTTCTGTGTTGTGAAAGGACCTACCTGTTCTCACCTGGTTAGCATGAAGAAGGTAGCACAGATCTCTCCTGAACTTAGGTGAGGTTGGTACTCGACAGTGGAAGACGGATACAGGGGATATTGGCTTAGTGAAGACATGACGATGCAGAGATGAGGAGAAAGCCTAGGCTTTTTATCTGCTTAGTCCAGGGTTTGATTAGGAGGGCCTGGGTCTTCTGGGGCAAGGGTAGGTCCTGAATGACACAGGCTGACATCTTTTCCCTCATATTCATGTTTCTTGAAGTAGGGGGCAAGCATCTGCACCAAGTATTCTTGCACTTTGCACTATCAAATGAAAGGAATGCTCTCTATCTGGCCTCCTGGCCTTTCCTCCTTTGAATAAACACTGCTCGACTACTAGCTTTTAACAGACCACACAACAGCGCAGCTCGAGTACCTGCCAGAATTTTAGAACTGGCGTTGACTACAAGACACGTCCACAGAGATCGCAATTGTCACTTCTATCACTTTATTTCTTAACTCACTGATGTTTCAGTTCCCCTCATTTCCTCTGGTCCTAAGTAGAAGAAGCTGGAACCCTGGTGTCATAGCTGAAGGAAACATTTTACCTCGACGTGGAGTTTCTTGTTCAAGTTCTCAGATGAAGGCTCCACACCGCTCACTCCTGGTTTAGGATTCTGTTGGAGTTAAGAACCAGGCCAGCCTGCATGCACCATTCCCTGCATTTGAGCCTTCTACTGGCAGCAGTTCAGATGGGATTCCCATCTCCAGCTCAAGATTTGAGATGTTGGGCACAAGATGAAAGTCTGGCCCCATCGTGGGATGTCAGCTTTGTGCCCCAGACGCTGCCGGCCTTTCTAGCCTGCTTAGCATGAAGGCAGCTGTGCTTCCCCACCCCCAATTAGTCACCCTGATTCTCACTCAGGAATCCATCAGTTCAGCAGAGCTGCCTGCCTTTGGGTTACAGGGGCATTCCCATCTGTCTGCAACAAAAAGCTCCCATTTCTATATGCGCCTGAAAACCAGAGATGCTCATCAGACTAACCGCTCACAAGCAGGACCTCACAAATTCTCAGAAGTACAGGAGGGGTACACCCTTGTCCCAAGGAAGTTACCTGAAGAAATGATCCCAGGAAAACCCACTCAACATGTTTGCAGGTAGTGATGGGATTAGCCATGGCCCACCTCTAAATGCAGAGCGAAAACTGACAGTTCAGGCCCTTTGTCAGTGACAGTTCAGAGCAACATTTAGCACACACACGTACACGCACTCTCTCTCTCTAATGATAAGTGGTGACAAAAGCAGAGTGAACTGGGTGCAGAGCCTGCCTTGGATCCTTATTGGCTGTGGGGCCTCAGTTCACTCCCCAAGTCCCAGAGGTAAGAAGCAGCAGGTCAGCGTTGGCAGAAGGTGCTAACTACAAACCATAGTGATGTCATGGGCCAGAGGGGCTGGGAAGAGAAGCATGGTCACTGCAGGGGGAAGACAAGGGCTCAAGTCCCAGTGCTCCTGATTCGTGTGACCACAGCCCAGACAAGTGGAGGACAGGACAGCAGGATGATGTCAGAACTGGCATCCACTGAGCTCTACTTCCCCTTCCTCTCACAATGGAATTCTGAATGTTCCTTTGGTTCCTTCCAAGGTTAATAAATTAAAGGAGGTGCAGAAGAACACAAACACTTAACACAAAACTCGAATGAACTTTATTCCCCTCATCACAACGTGTCTGCATTGAGCCTTGCAGTAACCAAGAAAAACCAAATGACAAAACAAGGTGTCATAAATCCAGATCTATTTGTCTTTATTTTGTGAAAATGTTACAGCCATTTTTGTCGGTCTGTAAAAGAACCATCATCAGGGTCAAAAATGAGTTTTTATAAATCGAAACCAAACCCCTCCCCCCAAAACAAAACATTCTACACTTTGGGAAGGAAAGTCAGCAGTAACATTCTCACTGAAGGTTGTAAATGACATTTTTCTTCATAAAAGGTACATACTATTCCTCATGTTCCACTAAAAGCAGTGGTGTAAGTTATCATTTTTTTTTAATATAGATATGTATAAAACCCCCCAAGTAGGCCAGCTTGTGGAAGGAAGCGCTTTCCCTCAAGGGCTGCAGAGAACTCTACGTTATCCTCCTCAAGCTGCCAGGAGCAGGTAAGGGTGTGTGTCCCAAACCTGCTAGGTGTGAGCGCATGTCATGGGACAGACCTGTCACAATTTTTAAATGAAATGAAATAAGGAGCACCTCACTAAAGTCAGAGTGTTTCACCAAATGTTGGAGCATCCAGGAGGGGGATATTCCCCCCTGGGCCAGTTGTGGAGTGGGAGTTGCACATACAAAGGGGATGTGCACATGTCAGACAACTTTTAGAATAGGCTTTTTTCCCTCTGTTTCCTTGTGTAAAGAGTTCAATAAGGTTATTTTGCACAGCGTCCTTGGTACAGTTTCTACAACTGCCAAAGGATACCAATTTAGCCCTTGAATGAACAGCATGCACAGGAGCTGCCCTGTTGGGACCCCAAAGAAGGTGCCACTGGCAACAGCCTTGACAGCAATGTAAAAACGCCATGGGTGGTGGTAACAGCGGCAGCTTTTTTTGTGGAGAAAGCAAATCCTCAGAAAAATAGAAAATGCACATTTGATGAAACATTCTTTACATGGAGAAGCATGGAAATCGATTTCAATCAGGGCATTCCAGTTTCTAATAGCGGTTTCCAGATCTACAGAACTCATTTCCTAACTGTTTAAAAAGCTCATCATAATGTACAATTTGCATTTTACATATTGCTGTTTAGGTATCTCAAAGGAAGTGCAGGTCTTGTGAAAGAAGAGAAAATGACAAATAAATCTGCACGTGCCAGGGACCAGATTCGAGGGTTCTTTGGTGCAGTTAAGTCCAAATTCTTGGCGTGGAAAGAGAATATGTACCAATAAAAAAATCCAGTCTGCTGCTAGACAGCAGTGCTCGGCCTTGCTTCACATTACAAATCTAAAACAGCTGTTCTCAATAAGCCAATATTTTTAAATCAGACATTGCCTGAAAATTTTGTACATGAATCTGGACCAGTGATGGTTCTGTACCCTCATGTTGTTGTGAAACATGACTGGAATAAAGGCAAAGACTGGTTATCTCAAGGACAACTGCTCGCAATCAGTGCTCGCAACAGTCTATTTTAAACAGTCTTCTTGTTGGGTCTCTTGCCTTTCTTTAAAAGTAGTTTATTTTTAATGTAGCCACGCTTCCTCTTGGTAGTCTGAAAAGAAACAACAAGGGAAGTTAGGACTAGGACATACTGCTCATGCTACTTCGGATCACACGGCTTATGTTCCCTCCTCCCCCTTGATAGCAACATTAAGGAACATGGGGAGGTTACAAGCAAGCCTTTAGTTAACCAGGCAGTCTCTTGGGACTAGCAATGGTCCATCCATTCCCACCACTCCAGAAATACCTCTCCCTTCTCTGCCGTAACCCTGCCCTTAGGGGCAGATGGAATCTTGAAGTAGCCTGATCCAGAGCTCAAGCCACAGGCTGTGCACCAGGCACTGTGCTAAGCCATCCAGAAACTTAGATTCTACTGCCCTGGAATCCGATGATGTCTCCAGCCTGTTCTGGTCCCACTCTTTACCTGCCACGTGAGTCTGAGTAAGTAAGGATCATTCAGAGGTTTGGTGTTTTTTTCTGTAAAATGGGGACACTCACAAGGCCATATTAACTAATGAACGCATGTCCCAATTAAAGGGCTCTACCTACACCAACTGTGAAGGGGGCAGTGGGATAGGGCAGGGGCTGCCTTGGCTCTAAGATCCAGGCTTGCCAGGGCAAAGTCAGGCGTGCCACATCCCCACTGGAATTACCAGCATAAGAAAGCACATGCTGCCTAACCCTTTTCTGGGGGCTGGGAAGGAGATACGTGGTCTCCCCAGGCAGTTGCGTCAGACACCTGACTCCCAGAAAACTGCTTGAACCATTAGGTTAGTGTGCTGATACGTTTGTTTTCTCCTCAGAACGCACCAGAAAAGCCACCACAGTAGAGCTGCCCTGAAATCAATTCCCGCCCCCCCCCCCCAGGTTTTGTGGACACACCTTTTTTTCAGCCTAGGAATTCACTACCTCTCAGAATGTTTCTCTACAGTCACAGTCTAAGATGCCATTCTAAATACTCAAAAGCATCTTGTGCCCACCTGACAGTCCTGGATGATGAGGACAGTCTTTTAACTAGTGAACACTATTTCAATAGACTTTATGGAACAGATGGGCCATTTTGTTGCAAAGATTGTTCGTACTTTGTTACTTTAACAGTGGTAACAAACCATGGCTTTATGTGCCTGTGTGGATTCAGGTATGATCTCCAAAGTCCCCAAGAACCTGGGATCATCAGCAATGGGCTACCTGGCCCTTCTCTTGAGTAGGAAGGAGCTCCGCCTTCGCCCTTCTCACTGAGTGGGGGGGCAAGAGTACCAAACACAAGGTATGTTATCATTACCCTTTGGTTGGAGGGTGGGGTGGGAGCTTGGTCATGGAAAAAGCTGGAAGGAAACCTTCCAAAAGCAAAACAAACACCTGAAAGTCATCGGTTCAAAATGAGCCCCCCCCCCCCTCCTCTTTTCCCCTTTCTTAACTAGTAGAAATAAGAGACCAGGAAGGGTGCTTTTAAATGCCAGTCCATTAACAATGCCAAGAAAGCCCATTTGGAATCTTTTTCCATTTTATGAGGAATTTCTTAGAATAGGGAACACACACAATTTTTTAAATAGGTGGGGCTTAGTGAAAAAGAATAATGCAATCTTTATTGATTTAATTTGGAGTGTCCAAAGCCCTCCTTCTCCGCTGCTTCTTCCCCTTTGTAAAGGCAGATGAATGGGCTTGAGTTTGGGCACTGCATGTCGGCACCCCCCC
>CM053597.1:17640690-17651264 GCA_028646575.1 Pseudocheirus occidentalis | reverse complement strand
AATCCAGGTGTCAGTACCCTCCTACTTGTTCCACCACACCCTCAGACTGAGCACACAGAAACTCCCAGGCTTGGAGGAAGCCCCAAGTTCAAATTCAGCCTAGGACCCCTTACTATCTGTACGGCCTTGGGCAGATCACTTATCTGGCTTTGCCTCCATCTCCTCAGTCACTAAATAGGTAACACCACCTACATCCCAGTGTAGCTTGAGCAGCAAAGGAAAGGACATTTGTAAAATGCTTAGTACAATGCCCAATGCATAACAGGTGCTACTTAAATTTATTCCCTATTATTATTCATTATTATCCTGGGGATTTAAAGGACCAGAGAATTTCTGTACCATCTCTCATAAGGATCAGCACACGTGCTTGAAACCTAAGATTTTGGAAAGGAAAAGAAAAAACACCCTCAAACAAAAACCCGATTAAAAAAAAAAAAAGGCCCCAAGGCTGCATTATATAGTGTGGCTTTAGTGCTCCCATTCAAGGTGTGAGACTCACCTACCCTTTCAGATCCCAGGGATCTCTAAGGCTTCTACTCTACCCCCACCATTTCACACATAAGCAAAGTCAGGTTGAGGGACAGCCCCAGTGTTTAGGGGCAGGGCATCCGAGTCCTGAGCCTGGAGCTTCTTGGCATGTTTGCCCACTGCCCCTCCCTTCAAATGGGCAATGATCTCAGCAAAGCAGGATTACATTACTTGTCCTTGTTCATATCCCTCTCAGTTATGAGGTTTCCAATAATGACGGTCCATCCTAGTCTTCATAAGGGACCCAAGAGAGGAAGGCCACGCCAAAGAGACTTCGGAGCACATCACGAGGAAGTGAAGACTGAAGTTTATTTCACAATGGAGCAAGAAACCCAACACCAACGGGACACTTGAGTTAATTCAGCCTTTCACACAAAATATCACTGGTTAAATGGTCTGGCATTTTAACTTTAAGAGACCCAGAGCCCCTGATGAGGCTGCCACCAGTGGTCTTCAGCTGGTGGTGCCCACTTATGGCCTCACCAACAGGCATGAAACATGGATGTGGGGCATGGAGGAATGGGTCATTTACCGGTGCCTAGACAAGTTGAACCCTCCCCCCGCTTTTTAGAATAACTTCCCTATGAACCCACCTTCTTTGACAAATACTTCTGTTTGGATAAAATGTTGGTTACTCTAGGCTTGTGGTCCAGGGTCTCCCGGTTCTGCAGCTGTTTCACCTTGTATATCCTAACAAGCCAGTGCTCGGATGTAAAGGCTTCTTCCAAATGTTTGAATTTAATGTCCTTGTTGCCAATCTCAGCGTTACGCGTCCGGTCAAAACCTGGGGGTGTCCGAAAATCCAGCTGCAAAATATGGCATTTGAGTTAGTGACTAGATGGGGAAAATGAAGGTCCAGACTGCTCTTACCTCATTAACTAAAGAAAACAGAGGAAAAACCCAAAAGACCAAACCTCCAACAAGGCAGCCAACAGGTGATTTCTATTAGTGGCCCCACCCTAAGAGGCTGTTCCCTCCTCCTTAGGGCAGAAAAGCAATGACGGAAGCAGGTCTAGTCCAGGATGGTTTTTTTAGCCTTTTAGGGGTCAGAGTTATCTGGCAGTCTGGGGAAACCAATCTACTCCCCAGAGTAAATGCACAGCCAAGTGGAATTTTTTTTTTTTAAATACAGAAACTTGTTTGGAGGAATTTAATAACAATTTCCCAGAAATGCTACCCCAAGTAGAATAAGAAGGCAGTTCTTCAGCATCGTGGGCTGGGACAAGCCCTCTCCTGGGCCGCCTTCTTCAGTGATGTGCACAGACCAAGTGTCATATCATGAACAAACTGGGGCTGCCTCAGGAAATTTAGAAACTCGAAAGATAAACTGATCAGTATCTTTACCTAGTAACTTTATTTCTCCTGGGGTCTCATGGGGAGTGATAATCTTGAAAAAAAGACTTGGAGAAGTATAGAACCAACTGACTAGCTTCCACCAGATTTTCAAAGCCAGAAGAAAGTAGAGAACAAAATACAAACCCACCTCAAGGCCCAGGCACCATTCTGAAAATGGATGAAACTGGGTTTTGAAGTGAGATGGAAATAATCCTTTTATTCGAACAACAGTAGCAAATTACAGTCTAACATTTCAGGTGAGTACAATGTTTGATTAAAAAAACCAAAAGCATCCCCTCAGTGATGAGGATGGTTCTGCTGGTTTCATAAGGGCTCTCTTCAGTGGCTTTTCACCTTGGAGCTCAAGGAGCCGTCAGCTGTGGGCCCCCAGGATGCCAAGGCTGCTTCACAAGGCTACCATGAGTCACTGTGGGGAACGGTCCAGGGTCCTAGAGTCCTCAGAGGTAGGCCTTCCTCCCGTCCCCTCCTCATTAGACACTGTCTCTGGTAGAATTGTCTCCATGAACATGTCAGCAAAGCTGGCTTGGAGAATGGATCCTTTCCCAGGAAGGTCTGACTTCTCTTCCCAGTTAAGTGAACAACCCCTAATGTAGCCCATTTTGGATTGCCCAAGACCCCCAGGGGACAGAGACCAGAAACACACTAAGGCCTGAGGTGACCTGAGAGCCCTCCTCTGCTATAGCCTTCCCCAGTATACCCAAGATCACCAGTCTCCACTCCTTCCCACTGTCCTCTAAAAGTCAACAGCGACAGGGAGATAAAATCACAAAGACCCTGGACAATGGACATGGCTAAGTAAGCTCTGTGCCAAGGATGTCCCACCATCTGGCAGTCTGCCTTCTCTGTTTCACTAAGATTGAGAACTGTTAACATTTTGAGAACTCAGCTGCAGACCCAGCACTTCAGCGCTAATCTGGGGAGCGTCTGCAGCTTCACAAGACAACAAAGTTCCCCTAAATAGGAGTCTCTGCCAGAACTCTACAGGGACAGGAAAAACAGGAAGTGATATTTAGTAACTGGATAGAGCTCATATCTCAGAAACAAGAAGCTTGACTAGGAATAGACTTAAGTGCAATATTCAGTTTTGAATACGTCCTCCTTCCACAATTGGAAATCACAAAATATGGACAACTCCACTCACCTGCATTTCTCCAAATCTGTAATATGACATTTTATACATGAGGCAGTTCAGTAAAGTCGGAGACCCTGCCTTGTCTACCCGAAACTCTCCCTGGGGGGTGAAGTAGTCACTTTCCTGTAAGGAAGAATAAAGATTCAGCTCTTAGAATGATCCATAAATCCCTTTAAAATAGCATCTCTTCAAATACTCGAGCCAATCCAACAAGATAACATACAAGACTCTGGGAGATACAACAGATCAATCTGCACAAATGTATGTATGTGTGCACATGCACACACTCTCATGTTCTTTCTCCAACACAAGAAAGAGAGCAACAATGCTCTGTGATGATTGAATAAAGGCTACTTGCAGAAGGCATTCAGGAGGTGGAGGAAGTTGTATTCCTTGGTTTACAAAGGTTTTTCCAAAGGGAAGAGACAGCACAAATCCAGTGACCAGCTACTAAGGTCAGTTGTTAGGAAGTAGGTGTGAAGGACAGAGATGGGCCTGGTATCCCAATTCAAAAATGTGTTTAAACAAACACTGACCAAGGCAATCCGCACATTAAACAAGCCCTCAAAGCTGAGATACTGCAAGAATCAGACAGCCTCGAGCCCCAATTCCTTATTTTCCCTCAGTCCACTACTTCCAGACCTTGCAGCCCTTTCCTTTGCTCCCTGCCTCTGGTCTCACCCCCGGTCCTTTGCACAAATCCCTTCCCCTCACACACTAGTCCAATGGGCCACCCCAGCATCCCTGTGTCTCTGGGTATCAGCACCAGCAGCATCCTTTGTGCACAACCTCCAACCTCACAGGCTTCAGCACCACCTTCTAGCCACGTGCATTCCAGTCCCCACCAAAATCCTCCCGCATTTATCAAGCACCTACTGTATACTGGGCCCTCTTGAGTGGCTTCTCACCCTACCAGCCAGCCCAGGGGCCTCACCCAGACCCTGCCTGCTTCTGTGCACTAAGACCCACAAACTAAAGGGCTGATTTGTACATTTTTAAATACAAGGAATATTTAAAAGTGTAAAAATAAAAATCATTCTTGGCTGGGGACGTCCAGCTGGTGGAGCTGTTTGTCCTTGAAGGCTCAGCAATAGATGCTCAATAAATACCTGACCGTGAGAAGGGGTCCAAGACTCTCATCGGCCTGCCCGCCTGCCTGAGGGAGCTGGGCACACAGGGAGGCAAGGGTCCTTGAGCCTGTCCAAGGCCTCGCTTTGGGCAGAGACCTGGAAGGGTTTTAAGGAGCCACCATGATAGAAAATGAAGGAAAGGTCATGCTGAGTCATGGCTCCATCCCTTAGGAATGCGCCACAAAGAGACAGACCAATCTGAACTGAAAAATGCCATTGCAAGATTCTGCATTTGCAACACTGATGCTAAGCCTCAAACAATCTAAGATCAGGACTTCAGTCCAAGAATATGCCAAATTTTGCCTCGTGAGCCAAAGCTAACAGTTCAGTTGTTTTCAATTGTGTCTGACCCTTTCAAGACCCCACCGGGGGTTTTCTTGGCAAAGATACTAGAGTGGCTTGAATTTCCCTCTCCAGCTCATTTTATAGATGGGGAAACTGAGGAAAATAGGCTGAAGTGACTTTCCCAGGGTCACACAGGTTCTCAGTGTCTGAGGTCGTATCTGAACTCAGGTCCTCCTGACATTCTCTCCACTGTGACATCTGGCTGCCCTAAGGGTAACAGGAGAGGGATCTAATTAAGACCAATTAATGAATTCCTTTGGTAGCTATGTGAGTATAGGAAGTATGTCTACACCTCTCTTTTCCCCTCCGTGTCGTTAGTACTTCCTGGGGAGTAACCTATTTCTATTTTGATTATGATGATAAC
Source organism: Pseudocheirus occidentalis (assembly GCA_028646575.1). NCBI lineage: Eukaryota > Metazoa > Chordata > Mammalia > Diprotodontia > Pseudocheiridae > Pseudocheirus > Pseudocheirus occidentalis. The sequence goes on along the minus strand of CM053597.1, from coordinate 17,646,409 downwards.
TCAAAGCCCACACAAATCATCTTTCACGTGTCGGATGCCAGAGCTCAAGGGACAAGCGAACCTTCACATTCAGGGACAGAGACAAGAGCTGCAAACTCCTTCCACCAACGAGAAAGGTACCCGCTCTGGCTCTGTACATCAGAGCACTCAAGCTAAGTGACTTGTCCAGGGTCACACAGCCATGGGCGTGTGTGTCTAGGTAGAAGGTTAAAACTTCTCTCACTCCTGGAATAAGGGAGGTGACACCTTTACCTGCTCGGATCAGTCTCTTTCACCTGAGGGTCACTTTCTAAAACTTTCTTTTTGAGTTAGTTCCTTAGATTATCACCAAGAAAAGGAGGCTGGAGATGACCACTCTTTCTCCTTTTTTTTTTTTTTTTTTTTGCTTTTTGGAGGGCAATTGGGGTTAAGTGACTTGCCCAAGGTCACACAGCTAGCAAATGTGTCAAGTGTCTGAGGCCAGATTTGAACTCAGGTCCTCCTGACTCCAAGGTCGGTGCTCTACTCACTGCGCCACCTAGCTGCCCCACACTTTCTCCTTTCTGAAAAGCTGAACCAAATGTGAACTGGGCCTATATCAGGAGGATCTGTGGAATGTCACTCCCTGGATGGACAGGTGATCACCTGCCCGCCCCATTTGAGCCACACCCCTTAGGTTGGCTGCCACAGATAAAGGGGCAAGGGAAGTGAAGGTGAGGCTCTGACTTCATATAACTAAGCACAGCTCAGGGAGCAGCAGGGAGCTCAGCATTCCCAACTGGTATCTGGGGATTGTCCTTCCAAAGCTTCACAGGACCAGTAATCCCAAATCTCTTCTATTCTCTGTTAGTGTTGATGAGAATCAACTGGGCTCTTGACTAACTTAAAATGAGACCAAGCAGTGGGTGTGAGAGGACCACAGATCATCACCCCTGCCCAAAGACTGCAGGGGCCTTAAGGGACAGGGAGAGGGACGAGAGCAGGCTGTGCCACCATGGAAGGGAAACACATACAAGTCAGCACAATGCAGACTCAGTCACAGGCAACAAAGGGCACTGTGGTGGGAATTCAGAGCAAGAAGAGACCACTCCCCAGTCAGTGACTAGGGAGGGCTTCCTGGAGAAGGCAGACTGAGTGTAGGTGAAGAAATCCCATCAGCATTTCAGAGCAGAAAAACATGAAACCCATGAAGCAGATGATAAAGAGATCCATCTGGTCACTAGTGTGCCAGAACCAGGCTCAGGAAGGCTAAAGCCTCAGGGCCCAATTCTGTGAGCAATGAGAAGCCAGCCAAGGCTTTTAGTGTAGGGAGAGGGGGGGGGGAATGAAGAAAAATAGTTTGACTGTGACTACAGCACCACGGGAGACTGAGCCAGCAGGCCTAGGATGGATGCATGCAGATGAGTAGACACCAAGGGTGAGGGGATGAAAGCCAGATGAGGCCTGATCCTATTACACACTTTGGATGAAATGGTCCGAGGTTGAGGTAAAATGAAGGCTCTGCCCTTGCTGGTTGAAAGAGACAGATGCAAGAGCCAATAGACATTAAACAGGAATCACAAGCATGCGCACGCATGTTGGGAATGAGGGGGTGGTCAGAAAGGACTGAGGTTTCAAAGCCAGAGGCTGGAACCTGCCCTTAGTCAGGTCAGTCCTGGTCCTCAGCAGGTGCTTCACAAATGCTTGTTGGCTTGTTGACCGTTTTGATTAGATCACTAATTGCTCCCACCCGTTTTCTCTGGCAGCGCCAATCCTTCCTATTTGTAATTGGTTTCTTACCCGAATGTCTTTTGGATGCTCTCCTTCAGCTATTCTGACCATCCAGAGAAACTTATTGATATCATCACCAGAATAGCCAATGACTCCTCCAAAAATGATCAGTACGTAATCTACATCCAGGCTTCTCATGATTTTATAAGCTGCTGTTTCATTTGAGGACATGGCTTTCCCAACCTAGACCATATGTTTAAAGAAAAGGCATTCAGATCAGCTCCCGAGGGCTCCAAGCTAGTTTTCATTTCATTGTCCAAACCCCCCCACGCTGAAGTCATAGAGAGTCTGACAGACACGGAGCTCTAGGCTGAGAAACAATTCCCCTGCGTGAAGACAGAGTGTCATTCTAGGGCTCCTCATATATTCCAGGTTTCCCCACTCAGACACTTCTCATTTGGTTTTGACAATGTCAGGTGTTGATGTCATGAACTACTCTTGGGGAATGGCCTGGCCCTTCTGCCCAGATTGGGCGGACCCTGGTTCTGGGAGTTGGGCTTACTCCTAAGGCCACCATACTGGGTGCTTATTCATGGGTTTGCAAGCATGAGTGTAATGACAAGTTTCTTTGCTACATTACATAGTAAGAACACAATTCCCAGATTCAGAATGCATCACTATACAAATAATTTTCAAAGCTAATCACCCAAAGAAAGTAGCTATCAAAGGCATTTCCAACAAGCACAACATTCTGCCTGCTCTGCCCAAACTGACAGGAGCTAGGGCAGTGCCCAGGCTTCCTCTTCACGTAAATGGCCATGAGACACCCAGAACCAAGACAACTACGAGGACTTTCCCCCAGGATCCCCGTCCCAGAACACCCTTACCAGGGCAATGTGGCTATTATTCCACGTGTTGTTGTCGACCAGCGTCGTCCTGTTGGCCATCCCGGCGATCTGATAGCCATAATCCCACCAAGACATCACTCGGGCATGTTCGTCGGTGTTCTGCCTTAGCCAATAGTACGCTTCTCGGAAATCATCCAAGATATTCCTGGTGCTGAAACGAAACGTCCAAGCACTTTTAGACAAAGAGGTCAGGCCTAGTCACAACGCCCTTCCCAGAAGCACTGGGACCCTTCTTGAGAGAGTCCTCTTCCCACCCCCGAGGGAGGCCCCACAGCCTTACCCATCATGGTTGTAAGATGCTAGCACTATGCTGGGGCTAGAGTAGGCGTTGCTCGTCACCCACGTACAATGAACTGCAAACATCATTAACAGCATAAGCATCAACATGGTGACGATGCTTTTAATGTTGGGCCCCAAGCCTTCTTCAGTTTTTTCCTGCTCAGATACATGTTTCCTCACTTTTCCTGCCTGAGGATACAAAAAAAGTATTTATACAAACTTACTGTGCCTTCTCCTTTGTTAAGACGTCACCTTTATTTCTGTTTTTCAGAAATTAATGTCATACAAGGCAGCCTATCCCCTCCTTTCACCCCCATCTTCCCCTGGTAACTGGTGGAAGCTCTGTCCCTCTCCCCCAGCAGCCCCAAAGCAAGACTCTCTTCCACACTATCTCCACAGCCACACACAGGCCCCTTCACGAGCGTGCGGCACATCTCATCCTCTTGAGGAAAGAGGCAGTTGTTCAGCATATTAAATAAGCTTATCTCCATGACCTAGACGTCCTCCAATCACCTCACACTGAAGGACAACCTACACCAAAATGTGGATTTAGCATTTATGGGGGATTATGTACCTAGGGAATGAGGAGCCTGGACTGACAGGCTCAATCTGAAATGGGCAGAATGAACCTCCAAGAAGAGGAGAAACCCCTGCCCCACCCTCTCCTGCTTGATACTGATATTCTGCTGGAAAGAACTACCCTCAACGTAGCAGCACAGAGCCTAGTTCACCCCAGTCAACAGAAAGCTCTGCTCCAGACAAGCTCCCGTAGGTCAAGGGGTGCCACTAGGGGTGAGGTGGGTTAGGCCTGGGTTACACTACAATGTACAACTGTCTTGATGATACATTGCACTAAAACCAAATAGCAACAATTTTTAACAAAACTTCACCCAAAGCACTGACTCACCTTTCAAACCTGAGTAAGACCTTTCAACTAGGATCTTCAAACACTGACTAGAACCCTTAGGGACCAGCACTTGGTCCAATGCCCTAAGAGTGGTTTCTTGAGCCAGTTCTGTGTCATCTCCACCCCCCCGGGGTTCTTTTAGATGGTCTACCTTGTCATACAGGTTCCCTGGATTTCTTTTGTCATCTTCGTCACTGCTGTCTTCCACGGGTGGGTTTTCCCTTTTGAGGTCATCTCCAAGGTAGTGCTCAAAGACATTGGAGAAGGCAATTGCAGAGAGCATGCAGACCACTGGGGTCAAGGTCAACATCAGGCGTACCATGACCCCGGCAAAGTAGACGGCGCTGATTGCATACAGAGCCACTGGGATGAGATGGTTAGAAAGCAGGAAACTCAGCTTTTAGACACTGATTAAAAGACCAAATATTCCTCCAAAGAATTGCTGGTTCTTTAATCATCAACACTGACCAATAATTAACAGCCACTGTCATAAACCATAACTTATGATGAACTTCAATAATTAAAAACCTAGGCTGTGATTCAGATTGTGCGGCTATTACCAGTGAGATGGGGATTCCTTTCCTTCATATCTGTCAATAGTGATGATTGCCTTTGGAGGAAAAGGCACTTATGTAAGACATCATGAGGCCCAGGGAGGCAGTGCCAATCCCTACAAATCCTCCACAGCAAACCTCTGGAGTAAAGCCTGTTCTAAGAGCAATAAACCAAATGGAAATAATGCCATTTGTTAAGTGAAATCTGCTATGTCTCAAAGTCTTGTAAATCCTAGCCTTACCCCCTTCACCCTGAGCCCCTTAACTAAAGCTTAATTAAGGGGCCAACCCAAAGATTACGTCCATCTTGGGTTGCCAAGGACAGGCCCAGCACCCTCTATCTTGTCTTTCTGCTCTGGCTTGTTCCCATCAAGGTCTCTTCCCATCTTCCTGCCTTTCAGTGGAAGCTCATATATCCTGACCAAAGTCCCCAGAGAGGAGGAGACCCCCCCCAGCATCCTCAGATGCCATGACACCCGTGCTTCCTTTAGAAGGGGCTGCCTGGACACCCAGATTCTGCTGACTTCCTCTGTTTATAAACACCTGGATTTGGAATGATGCCCAATTACTTGGTTTTCCATATTCTGTGCTGTGACTTAAGTTTTCTTTTGTTGGCCAAAAATGCCTATGCTTCTGTTGCCTCATTTTAGGATCCTATGCCCAAGAAAGTGCTTTCCTTAAAAACAGAACTTATTCAGTTTTACATAAGTATTTTCTCCAACAAGAAATTCTAGGGATGAGCTACAGCCCTGTTTTACAGACTGCCTGGTAGCTTATTGTGGTCATCTCATTCCAGCGAGTGTGTTCTAAGTCGAAGACAGAGGTCTGGGAATCTAAGCCAGAATCGTACAATCTTAGGCATAGACCACAGAGAAAATTGCTCAAATTTCTAACATTATGATGTAAATAAAATGGAAATCTGTTACGAACCAAAAATGAAATAGTATAAAAAACAAGGCAATTGAGAGAATGCTAGAAAAATGGTTAATAAATCTGTAAAAACATATGCTGGTAAACCACAGTCACTATCAATACTGAAGTCATGTTAGTCAAAAGCTGTGAGTACCAAGAAACTACTTTTAAATCACATTAAAGTCTGAAATTGTCTTGATTTTTATTACTGAGATGGGAGCAACCTGGTCACTTTACGCTTTTAGTACTCACAGATAGTAATAAATTATTGAGTGGTACCATTTGTTCAAATATTACAGAATTTACTTCCTGCTCTCACAAGAAGGGCTGAGCTATTAACTTCTGTATATTGATTCAGTGCTTAGCAATATAAATGGAATTATAAAAATACAACTAGCTTTAACATTCGATTTTAAATTTAAAATGTCAAAAATTTAAACCATATAACAAAGGAGAATTCTGCTTAACTG
>CM053597.1:17625377-17640190 GCA_028646575.1 Pseudocheirus occidentalis | reverse complement strand
TGTTCTATTTTCTACTTTGTCCTTGTTCCTTTACAGAAGGGTGTGGTTCTCACCACCCTCCCCCTGAACCTGCCCTCCCCTCCATCATCTCCCCTCTCATTCCCTTCCCCCCATCTCTCCTGTAGGGGAAGATACTCAATTTAGAGTGTATGTCATTCCCTCCCCAGGCCAAATTCAATAAGAGTAAGGTTGACCCATTTCCTTTTGCCTTCCTGTTCTTCCCCTCCATTGTAACAGTTATCCCTTGCCTTTTCTATAGATGATTAACCCCATTCTGTCTCTCCCTGTCTCCTCTCATTATATTCCTCTCTCACCTCTCAATTTCACCTTTTAAATATCATCCCTGCATATTCAATTGATCCTGTGCCCTCTATGTATACCTATACACACACTCACATATATATTTACACACACATATATGCACATGCATTTATAATCCTTTAACTATCCTTATAGTGATAAGTTTCATAGGTTACAATGATCGTTTTTTCCATGTAGGCATGCAAATAGTTCAACTTTGATAAGTTCCTTATGGTTTCTTTTTCCTGTTTACCTTCTCATGCTTCTTGTATTTGAATGTCTAATTTTCTATTCAGCTGGTTTTTTTTTTCATTAAGAATGCTTGAAAGTCCTCCACCTCACTGAATGACTATATTTTCCCCTGAAACATTATACCCAGTTTTGCTGGGTAGGTGATGCCCTATTATTCTTAATATTTACCTCTTAAGAAATGAATTCTTCATCCAAGGCCCATTCAGTCATAGGCAGAAGAGGAAAGCTATTCTATATACCTGTCAGACAGGAGTTGTCTCTGTATGACTGAAAATAATGCAGCTAAAAAAAAGGAAGACGGATTCATTCCACCAGAAACACAGGCTTGACAGCACAGTCTAGTGGAAGAGGCACTAGATGCGGAATCTGAGAACTCAGTTTCTAGTCTTGGCTTCTGTCTTCATTCCTCATTTGTAAAAAGAGGCTGAGCCTGAGATCTCTGCCACCAAGAAACCCCTTGGATCACTGAAAGAGCCCTCTGACAGGTAGGCACTTGTCAGCCTTCGTTTTCTGAGGGGACCAGTGCCATTGGGGGTAACACCTCAACACACTCAGGAACTAGATTTCAGTGAGGCAGATTCACACCAAGCTGTCAGCCTCCCTCTCTTCCAGAGACATCACAGTCCAGTGGCAGGACAAAAGTCAAAACGACTGGTGATGGCCCAGGACACAGTGGATGACCTCAGTGTCTTCAATGTCTGATCACACTCTTGGTGCTGAACAGTGCCTGCTGCAGCCTCCTTTACAGCAGGGGAGTCTTCATGCACTTGTGGCAGACAAGCCCCTCCCTCACTGAAGGGTTGGAGGCCCGTTAGTTACCCTGAAGCTGCTTTGGCCCATTTGCTGATTTTACTAAGATGTGACCTCCATTCATGCTCTGGCTTCTTGGAGTCAGAGGTGAGAGCGAGATTGGTCAAGTAGACACCAAAGGTAGAAGAGTAGCCCTGAAAAGGGCCCAGAAAGCCCTGGCACCAGATGCGCTCATCCTCCATGGAACTGGTATGCAAGGGTTCCACAGGGACTCTAGGTACATCTCTGAACAGTGTCAATACTCCTGCCTCTTAGGTAATTTAAACCAGGTACTGTCCAGTAACAATGCATCCAAAGTTAAAACTGTTTTCCTCTTTCTCTTATATCTTCTGGAAGGCAATGGGTGGGCAGCGATGAAAAGGGTGCAGTTGTTCCACAAGCTCTTTTGCTGGAATCAGTCTTGTCTGGATCACAAGAGGTTGGGAACTACTGGTCTATGAGGTCGCCACTGTATCTGAACCTTGCGGTATGTGTGTAGTTAAGGGGACATGTTATCCAAACTGACGAATAAACCAAAAAAAAAAGCTTTGCTCAACAAAAATGAGTCATTGCAAAGCCCTACTACCACTTCTTACTGTCACCTGATACAATTTACTTTGTGCTTACAATCCACTCAAAGAAAAATGGCGGAGGTATGGTTTAAGAATCAAAAAATGTTTACATGGAAAAGCGAAGAAACTAAAAGCCAGTGTCCCCAGTAGAATTTTATTTATCCTCTTCTTAACAAGCCACAAAAGTTTTAACTACTATGAAATCTTTAAGAGTCCTAGGAACTGAACCAACATCCCTCCAATCAGCTGGTTAGTAAAATGCCACGTGGTGGGTGCCCATGTTGGGAGGTGAGCCGATGGCCCTTCAGAGCACAACTGTTAACCCCACAGGTCCCGAATTACTGAAGGATGCTCTGTAAGAGCCAGCTGCCAATCTGCCTGGAGGGGGCAAGTGTAGCTAAGATACCATTTTCAACCTCTCCTCCTCTTAAGATAGTAATAAACCTTCTCATACTTCTTGGTAAGTTCAATACTTTAACATAAATATCATGAAATAATTCCCCTTCATCTTTACTTACCCAGTGTCCCAGAGTGAATAAAACCTGCCACTCCACGGTGCAATATAACCTAAAAGAATGGGAAAAAAAAGACAGTTTAAAACCTCCATAATGTCAGTGGTTTTAAAAATCAATTACTAATAAAATATGTTTTACATTGCTTCTGGAGGGACAAACCTACAGTCCTCAGTTCTATGGCTGGCCTTGGAGCAAAATAAGGTCTATGGCTAAGTGGTACCACCTGTGGAAAAATGGGGAAACCAGGAAGCCCATGTCACAATGCTGAGACTTCAGTCATCAGTCCCTTCACTGGTGAAGACTGTGACTCTCCCCATGCTCAGGTACAATCTAGCTTTGCCTTCCGGTGGCAGGTCTCCTTTCTCAATGAGAAGAGAGAAGAGACTTTAGGGCATCATCGGTTTCCACAGCTGCAGAGAGGTCCAGGAAGGAAGATGGAGAAAAAGCCACTGGACTGGGTGGCTAAAAGAGCACTGTGTGGAGAGCCATTCTGGAGCAATGTTAATGCCAAAAAGGGCTAAGAAGAGAGAGGGAGGAGAAGGCAGGTACCTCTTGCCTGCAGATGGCCTTTCTGAGGAGTGAAACCATGAAGGGCAGAAGAGATACAGAACACTGACTGGGGATGGAAGGTGGAGTCAGGGGATTTTCTGCATGAGGAAGATGCTGAGTGAGTAAAGAGGGAGAGCCTGAAGAGAAGTGAGAGTGAGTGTGGTGGGGAGGGGGGGAATCTTCTCCTAGTGAACATGACTGAGAATCACTCAACAGTCACGTCTTCTAGTGCTTTCAAGGTCCTTCATGACCCATCCCTGCACTGAACTATACCACCCTGGTTCCTGCTGTTCCTCCTCATTCTGCTGTACCATCCTGGTTCCTGCTGTTCCTCCTCATTCTGCTTCATCTCCCACCCCCTTCCCTGTGCCCTAGGCTGTGCCTAGTGCCGGGAACACTCTCACTCCTCAACCTCGGCCTCATACAAAAAGATACTCCTGCTCTCCTGCCCTCTTTCTGGGCTGACTCCACTTGCACATATTTTGTACTTCTCTATCCTCTTCCTTAACAGGTACGCTCATTGAGGTAACAGTGGTCAGCCTATGGAGTCAGCACTGATTGATTCAATGACCCTGGGCCACCATTCTCCTTCCTACTTCTCTTGAAGTCCAACTCTAAGGCCAGTTGTTGTCTTCTCTCCTCCCCAGACAGAACATAGACTCTGTCTTCTCCCCATGCCCTTACATGTCCCTGAAAGAGAAGCCTTAGCCTTCCTGAGCCTGACATGCCTCTCATCCCAGCTTTCCTTGGCTCGGCCCTGGCTCTGCATGCCTTGGAACATGCCCCACCTGCTCTCCGTCCCACTTCCTGCCCTTCCATCCGTGCGGGCTCAAGATGACGCCTGGCACGTGCAACGCATCACACAGCTCTCTTTAACCCTCCCCCAAATTAATTGTTAGGATTTCATTTCTGAATGTTTCTGAGCCCCTCTGAGCCGACTCTTCCCCCCATGCCCCAAATCTCACATCTTGATTCTACTCTTAACTTTTCTCTGCTTTCTGAAAACGCAGGGCCCATCTCAGACTTCCACTCCTCTGTCACCAGTTCTAAAATGTATCTTCAATTTCCCTCCAACATTTCCATCTGTCACTTCCAACCCACCAACTAGTTTATTCCTTATTGTAAGAATCAGACTCTGAATAAGATGTCTCATTGTCAGCTTCCTTATCTTTAGAAAAATGAAATGACTATGGCAAATCAAGAAATCATAGCTAAATGTACACACACAAAAAGGATCAATGAAGTTATGATAAGGAAGAAACGCTCTTTGCATTATGGCCGTAGGCAGAGAGCACAGCCTTAGAGCTACCAGGCCCGGACTCAAGTCTTGCCTCTGACCCATCTGCACCAACATTCTTACACCAGAAGCTGAAGGGAAGGTGTCAACCTGGACTGGTCAAGAGTTTTCCCCCCCCAACCAATCCATTACCAGTGAAATGACAAGTCCAGGCTCTGGCCCTGTCCTTAGTCTGATGATCAAAATGCACAAAGCTCCCTCAGAAATGTAAACTATTGACAATTAGATGAAAGATGAGGCAAATTACTAACGAGAGAAGCAAATCACAACATGATAAACCCAACAAAGTGGCAAAGAAGACTTAAGATGGAAAGGGTCATGTTGGCAGGACCGTGGGAAGACAGGCAAACTAACATTATCAGCCACGTAGCCGTAAACGGGGGCAGCCATTCAGAAAAGCCATCGAGGATGCGGTGAGAAAACAACGAAGCGTCCAAACCAGGTAACCCAGGGACTTCACGCATAGTCACACATAGCCCCAAATATTCACTGCAGCATCAAAGAAATGAGGACAAAGGACATGTTGATCAACTGGCAAATGGGAAAAACAAATGGAGAGACACAAACAGAAGGGAGTATTACAGCACTGCAGAAGCGACAACTGTGAGGAATTCAGAAGAGTGAGAAGAGAGGTGTTTTTTATAAAATACGGGAAGGTTCTCTGGGTGGAAGGGAACAGGAAATGAAGCTGGAAGAACTGAAGGCAGCCATTCTAAAAACACTCAGCTGCTTGAGCAGATCAGTCCCCACTACAATGACCGGCTTGTGACGTGTTCCTCTGACTTCCCCTTTCTTTCTGCGTGGCCTGCTGGATACTCAAAGTTCTGCTTCTGCCTCTTTAAGCACTCTCCATCATGGCTCCCTGATAGGGTGAGAGTTAAATTTTGGGTGGCCGAGAATACCAGGATCCAGTGTTTTTACTTTAATTGGTAGCCAACAAAAACTCTGAAAACAGATATAAGAAGACCAGGTCTGCATTCTGTGAAGATCTTGATGCACGATAGCAAAGACTGAACTGGAAATGGGGGAGACCAAAGTCAAAACATTATCCTAATAGTTCTACTATCTAAGGGTGAAGAAAGCTTTGATTAAGGTGGTTACAGTGACTGTACAAAGAAGGGAAGAGATGTCAGCTATTGTTGAAGTAAAAAGGGCAGGACTTAGCAACTAGACCAGGGGTGACAGGGCAAGAAGGGAGAGGGAAGTATTGGGGTAATGTCAACACTTTGAGCCTTGGGGGAAACAATTTCAGCGGAGTGTTGGGGATGGAAGCTAGGCTGTAGAGGGAGTGGGCAGCGACACAAATTCCTCTTTTGGGGATTGGGGAGGCAAGGGAGGGCTTCTTTTTATATGCTAGGGAAACTATGGGCATGTCTAGGTATACTGAGGAGGCAACACTGACAGAAAGGGAGTCAATGTCAGAGACAATTAGCAAAGGTCTAAGGTTGGTGAGGAGAAAACAGGGGCTGGAACATGACTGAGGACCACAATGGCTCAGGAATAGCGGAAGATGCTTCTGGTCCTTTAAGGCTTTCAAAGCACTTGATATACACATTATCTCATTTCATTCCCACTGCTACATTAAAAATAACATTAGTGACTCCATTTTGCCTTTCCCCACCACTTTGTGAAGCTAAGTTTCAGCTACTTGTCAGTCAGCTGATTTTGGAGAAGTCACAAGATTACTCCCCCTCCCAAAGGTCACCCAACTTAAGAAATGTCACAAAACTACCCCTTCCTTCTCACCTCAGTGTTTCCCAATAATCCTGTTTCACTCCTTCCAAACCGTATATTGTGTCCTTGACTACCAAAAGCCTTGTTCTGCACCTACATGCAATGTTAAATGAATCATTTGTCTAGTTGAAACTCCATTTCTTCCTCCCTCCCACAACAGTGCCTAACAGATGAGGACCCCAGAGGCTCAGAGAGTCAAAGACCTGTCCATTGTCATCAGGTTCTCCTTTGTCCAAATCTACTGTTCATCTTATCTGACTATTCCAAGAAGACTTCAACAAATGCAGTGTTAATCTTAGGGAAGAGGAAGAAGGGGAACCTTGAGATGGGGCAGAAGGGAGGACGGAGGACAAGCAAAAGGCTCAGAAGAGTAGAAGAAATCCATGTAAGTCCTTCAGTGAATAAGGAGTGACATGCTGAGAGCCACGCAAGGGCCTTGCAAAAGAGAAGCTGTGGAGAAGAAGGCTGATTAGAGGTGAGTGAGATCACGCCGCAGGAGACAGAAGGAGCAACTTAGGATGGACGGGGCACAACGGCGGGGGCAGTCACTGATGGAGAGGCAGGAAGGAGGGGCCAGGGTAAAGGCAGAAAACTGAGCAGCCCACAGGAAAGTGGAGGCAAAGCTCTTCTACAGGAAGAATCCTGACTCATCAAAGTGAGGAGCAGAAGACGGTAACCAGGAGCCTCTGAATGGACGGGAGTGGGGAGAGACAAAGCTCCCCAAGGAAGAGCTTCCCTTGGAGAGGTCACAGAGTCCTGTAAGAATCTGAGTAATCTGGCTGGCCTAGATGACATCATCTGCCTGTGTTTGGAAAAGGAAGGACACTTTTCCTGACTAGGAAAGGTCTTGGCTATGAGCAAGCCTCTTCTTGCATTATATAAAACCTTTTCTACAACCTCCCAACTCCTCTAAAGAAACCTTAAAACAAAAACTTCTAGGAATAAAGAGGGGCTGGTGGCCCTGAAAAGTGGCCCACCCTGACTACATCTGGCACGTTGTATTTAGTTCTGGTAGTCACACTTTAGGAAGGCCACCAGATGTCAAAGGCATTCCAGTCTCTGAAGGACTGTCACCTGAAAGGTGTATTAGAACCGTTCTATTCCAGGAATAAAGAACAGGTGCAGTTTCAAAAGACTCTGAGCAACGTTCCATGTTGGTTAACACTTCCAGCACTCTCAGCTGCCCACAAGAAGACAGTGGTGGCCATGCTGCGGCTGCCCAGACCATCTGTTGAGCGTGTCACAGACGGGATTCTTTTCCATGGAAAAGTAGGACCACATGGTCCATGAGATAGCTGCCAATTCTGATGCCACTCACCAGTGTAAGTCAAGTAGATCACGCTCAGGAACACAGCCCCTGCAGCAAGGGACACTCCCAGGAAGAAAAGGGTCTGAAACTCCTGCTTTGTCAGTCTATCTCTGAGATACTGGAGGAAGGCATATGCCTGGATCAGTGCAAAGACACCTAAAGAAAAGGGAAAAACGTGTTTAGGGGCTGATACCATCCCACAGGTTAGGCAATCAGTTTCTTAGAGTAGCTTCTAGGAAACCCACTTAAAACCCACCTTTTCAGAGTCTATCTATGGGTTTAAAAATATCAAACACTTATTATAATAAAAATTAAGACTGCCTTTGGAATATGTTAATGACTCCAGCTCTACTAGGTAAGAGAAGGAGACATCTCATCTACTCATTCTAACCTTTCTCCAGAAAAAGAGCCAGGCAGGTTCTTTTTGCTCCTAAAATTATTCTCAAACTCCTCTCTGGATGTAGATGGGCTAGTATCATTTGAAAACCAGGAAAGATAAATCATGCTTTGAATACATCAATCACATTCCCCACATTAAATGATCACCCTCTACAACCTTCAGTGAGAAGCTAGTTAAGAAAATAAACATGAGAAAAGAAAAGTCCCTTACATCATGTTTCAGTAGAAAAGAAGATGGATCTTTGACAGTCTGGAGAGCCCTAAAGGACTGATTAACAGTTAACATTTATGGAACAAGGAAGAGTATGTTTAATCTGATTACTTTGTTTTTTAACTGGAAATACCTGCACTGAAAGCTACAGCAGTAAACAAAGTTGACTAGAATGATTTAAAATAAAGAAGCAGGGCAATAAAAAATAAATATATAAATTCTTAAAGAATTAATACCTCAAATTGCATAAAATATGAGCTGGAATTAAAGTATCTCATTGAATACAAAATGAGTGTTACTCCCCCAATTATTTCGTATATTTTATAAAATCTAGGTTGTCAAGGATCTCGATGAAGGAAAAATGAGCACCAAAGTAAATGCGGCTACAATCACGCACAAACAGCACTGGTTGTGCTCCCAATCCCATTTGTATGTGTATAAAAAAATGTCACAAAATGACCAAGTGGCCAACTGAGGAGCTGACAGTGACAGTCCTGGTGAACGTTAGGTAATTACGGCTAGTGGGGATGGGGTGGTGGTGGTTGCTTATGAGATCACTTAGAACAGAGGGAATTCTTTTAATGAGACCAACAAAACTTCAAACAGAAGTAAATGCTGTAGCCAAACCCATTAAATATGGAACTGTTCATCAAGCAGTTAATAGAGGCTGCACTGCACTGAGTGTGTGTTTGTGGCCAGGGAGCCAACATCAGGTGCACGCAAAGCAAATACGGGCTGAGGCTCCTGCCGTGCCATCTTTTTCTCTTCTAAAGCAGTGCCTAAGTTACTGATCATGGGTTCAAAATGCACAAGAGAACACCAGGGATAAGGGTGACTTGGCACTCGTTTCTAAAGAAGGGCTAGCTTTACATGCTCGGACGGATTCTCTCAGGTTTCAAAGTAATGCTTTTAAGTGAGAACAGCTATCTTCTTCATCCACCTAGTGTTTCTGAAAACGACACACGAGCTCCTGACCACATGTGGGCATGTTTTAAAAATGTGCCCCACAGTAAGGCTTAGAATTTTCTAAGGGTTTAACTGGGAAAGTGTGCTTGCTTAAGATAGTGGGAGCGAAACAAGGACAAGAGGCTTTATTCTCTACTCTAGGTGGAGACACTCCCTTGCCTAGTGCCTAGGCAGGACCATCTACAGGAGCTTATCAGACAGTGTTTCAGGGAGCAGTTCCAGGGGCTTGGAGGTGGGGTCCTAACTTTGAGTATGTCCAGAAAAAGCCCTATGGTATTTCAACTCTTTCTTCTAACTCAAGGGTTCAGATCCAATCATTTTATGGTATCAACTGACTTCAGCAACAACTGAAAATCAGGAAAAATTATTAGAACCCCCAACTCCTCCTGTGCATACCTGCGGCAGCCATGTGTTCACTTGTCCTGATTGGCTGGAATCCCACAAAAGGAATCTGCATGGACAGTATCAGACCCACAATGTAGAAAGTGCTATATGCTACAGAGACAAAATGGGAAACAAATAAAATTACACCTAATAAGCACCGCCAGACTCTGAAGCAGACACGCTGCTCCATTTTTGTCTTGAAATTCTGAGGTGACTGTTTGGTTTGTTCACAGGACTTCTTTATGATGCTCTTCTATGGGACTGGGAGCTGCTAAACCATTATTAAACAATACTGGCAGTTTCCTTTTACCAATGAAGTTATAGGACGGGGAAGAAAAGAAATCCTCCTTGGCAGATACTCTTGTGACGAACGCTCTACTACAACCAAGACACCTGCTTCCTGCCAGCCTAGTCCTTTAGCTCCGAGCTCTTCAGGGCACTGCTGGGGGTCCTGCTGGGCTGCTCAGCAGGCATCCGGCTGCAGCTCCCTCACAAGAAGAGCCAGGCATGGTTCCAAGTTACCTAGCTCCCAGATGCTGAGGTGTCTGCAGGCACAGAGCACGACGGCTGAGGGGCTACAGCGTTCTTGTCCTTTAGGAGCTTAAAGTTAGAGCATTACCAATCCTAACACACAGATGATTACATCAACTTCTCACCAGTGAGAGCATAAATATGAAGAGTTGCTTGATTCCAAAAATCTCAGGATATCTCCTATCATTTTAAACAGCTAGTTATTAGCACAGTATTAATTCTGAGTAGAAGAATGTCAATAAGGTGTTTAATATTTTTAAGACAAAAGTCACTGCAGGACACCAACCAACAGCAAGGCAGATGGCTCCAATCAGCACCTTTATGCACTTTTAGAAAAATCTAACAGGGGCCAGGGGAGAGAGGGATGGAGAGAGGAAGGAAGGAAGGGAATCTGTAGCTCAAAAAATTTTAAAAACTAATGTTAAAAAAATTGCTTTTACAGGTAATTTAGGGAAAAAAACAAAATATTAAATTTTTAAAAATCCAATATGACACTCAGTACATATGTGTCCTATATATTTTTTAAATTTAAGTTTATTTTTAGTTTACAACATTCATTTCCATAAGGTTTTGAGTTACAAAATTTCTCCCCATCTTTCCCCCACCCCAAAACAATGACCCCACTGTACACCCCCTCCCCCAATCTGCTCTCTCCTATATCCTCTGCCATCCCCCCTCTAACTTTCTAGTAGGGCAAGATGGATCTCCATACCCCAGTGCCTGTATATCTCATTACCAAGTTGCATGCAAAATAATAATAATAATAATATTTTTTTAGAAAAACATGATTTTAAAACTTTGAACTCCAGACTCTTTCCCTTATTCCCTCGTCACCCACCCTTACTGGGAAGATATGCATACAATTCAATGCAGGTTGTATATATGTCCTATATTAATAAAGAGTTTAAAAAACAGTTATGTCTGGGATAATAATAAAGGGTTCTTGGTTTTACCCCAAGGTTACTAAGCAGCTGTTATTACAACCGTCAGGAGGTGCCACACATTTCAGGTTCATCTGCAATGAACCATCTCTAAAATTAAAACGTTCCCATGTCTATATGTGCTTGGATTTTTAGGAGTACACCAAGTATACCATGCTAGGTATACCAGCACCATCAAGTGCTCCGCAAATAAACTTGTTTCTTTATTTAAAACATGGAGTGAATTATCCTGAACAGCATCAAAAGCTACCAAACAACAGAGTAACTGAATCCTCATTTTAGCCAAATTGGATAGGAAAGAACACATCCCTCAAAAGAGAAAGAAAGAAAGCCATCAGCAGGGGTGGCTGTGGAAGATGAACTCAGAACCCAATACAGACTGCACACACCGAGGGTGAGCAGAGCCTGAGGCCACCTGCAGGCCCTCTCCTCCTTCATTTTTCCATCTCCAAAATGAGGGCTTAGCATGGACCATCTCTCAGGTCCCTCCTAGCTCCAAATCTATGGTCCTGTGAGCCTGGAAAGATGGGCAGGGCTAACCTAGGAAGCCACAAACCACATAAGGGATGAGCTGTGGACAGGCAGTCATTCCGAAGCGTGAACACTTACTGAATGCTTCCCCCTAGATCTAGACCTGATGAACTGGAGGACATCAAGAAAAAGAAGGCCAATCCCACCAATGCCACATCTCACTGAGACTCCAGGAGGGAAGAGAGGACATCTCCATCCACAAGCACCTGTACTACCAGGTGCAATAAGGAAAACAAGCAAAGTAAAAACCCACTTTTGTCATCACCCTCTCAAACTGACAAAGCACTTCACAGCCCAGTGACAAAGTACAAATATGATCACCTCTATTGTACAACTGGGAAAACAAAGGCAAGTTTAAAGAAGGTTGAGATTATTTCCAGCTGGATCAGGAAAGGCTCCATGTTGAAACAGTAACGTGACACATGCTGACGTCAGAAGGGACTTCCTAGTAACAAGTTCAAACAGAAGGGTAGGGAAGGTGTCATGGTAGAGTTTAGAGACCAAGGGCTGGAGAAAAGTCAGTGTCTGCCCCAGAAAGAAAACGAGCTGCAGTCTCAGCCAACAGGGCCTCCCCCTTGATGCTCCATGGGGAACAAAGAAAAATTATGCAAAATCCTGACCCTCCAAGGGCTTAGGAGCCAGGAGAAAAGTTTCTGTGACTCAACTGCAAGACACCAAGAAACCTTCTCAAGAATTGACAAGGCTGGGGTGGCTAGGTGGCACTCCAGAGCACTGGCCCTGGAGTCAGGAGTTCAAATCCAGCCTCAGACACTTAACACAAAACTAGCCATGTGACCTTGGTCAAGTCACTTAACCCCAACTGCCCTGCATTTCCCCCTCCAAAAAAAAAAAAATTAATGAGGCTTCTTGGGCACCAACTTCCTAATGCCATGATGGCTCCAAATGAAAAGCAGAACATTCTCAAGCACCCCAATAAAAACACACTTGGCAGGCACTGAGTACATCTGCAGATCTGAACAGACTAAGGCAGCCATAAATGAAGTGACTTGTAGTATGAGGGTGGGCAGCCCAAGGCAGTGAGCATGCAGTCAGGAGGGGGCACTGCCACTGTCTGCCATTGGGGGCAGTGCTAATGTGGTTACTTCCATCCCTTTCAGATCTGAAATCCTCTGACTGTACAAACTGTCTACACTGGGACAGACCAGAGTCCTGGGGCCCTCTTCTCTCCTCCCTTCTCTACTATTTCATTTGGAGATCTCATCAGCTTCCACTTCTGTGCAAATGGTTCTCCAATCGACCTTTCCTGATCCAACCTCTCTGCTGACCACTCTTGTATCTCCAATTGCCTTTCAAACATCTTGTGTTAGCTGTCCAATAGACATCTTAAAGTCAATAAGCCCAAAACAAAATTCATGATCTTTTCCCCTAAACCCTCCCTACCTCCTATCTTTCCTATCCTCCCAGTCCCTCTGGTTCTCCACCTAGGAGCTGTTCTGGACTCCCCACCTCCCCAGCCCGGCCATGTTGCCAAAGCCTGCTGAGGCACCTCTGCAGCATCAACCTACTTACTCCTTCCTGTGACCTATTTCTCCACCCCCCCTCCCCAGCTACATACAGAGATGGTCACACCTTCCCTTCCATGATAAAGAACTCTGAAATCCCTCTATCTGATCACAATTTGTTGTCACCCCCTCCCCCCCCAGCTTGGCCTTCATACTCACTGTGACCTCCTATCCTTCTATCACTTGGTGGTGTTCCCAGGACATCCCCCTGTACTGGCTACCTTTCTTCTCCATTCTGCATCTGGACTCAACTAGAGCTGTTGCGTTTCAACTATTCCCTTCTCTTGTATCCCTGACCCTTTTCCCTAAACATGCAAAACTGATTCAGTCCCATTCAGTCAATTCCCCTACTCCCCCCTCCCCCCCGCCCCGTGCCTCCAGAGACAAACAGGAAATCCCATGTGGGCTTTTTGAGCCTCCATAACCTGGCCCTTCCTGCCTTTGGCCATGTTTTTATTACAGCACCTGCCATCTAAACATTATCTAGTCATGTCCACTGTATCGCTTCTTAAGCTCTGTGTGTTTCATTAAGTCAGCCTACATATGCTGAATGCCCAGTGTGTGGTCAGTAGAAGAATACTGAGGAGCTGAAACAGCCCCAGGCCTTCCAGGGACGGAAGCCACGGACACAAATGAGCCCAAGAGGCAGCACACGCCGTGCGCATGACTGAGCAGAACCAACCGGCTCCGGCGGCTCCCAAGGACACACCGCCTTCCCTTCCTCACACATGCACCCAACAGAAGTTAATACAACTGTCTGTCTTGCTGCAAAGAGCCTAACCCAACAACAGCCCATCAAGACGCCTGGTCATCAACGCCCCTTCGCTGGGAGAGTCTCTGGAGGCCCTGAGGACACTGCTCTCCATGCAGGGCTTTCTCTTCTCATTCTTCAAAGCAAGGGAACAGGGGCTGGCTATGAAAGTTGTTAACTTTAAGAAAATTCACTATGACTTTGTTGTAAATCATTCATGATATCATGAAAACGTTACAACAGTGCCATCCTGTGGAACCAGAGTCATTGGCATTCATCACCTCATTTCTATTTGGTCTTTATTGAAAGCAGCGCAAGAAAAATGCCTCCGAGTCACATGCTAGGCTTTGGTTTTGTCTACTTCTTAAACACCACACAACTCTCAAAGTGTTTACTAGGAAATCACCTCCAACACCTGCTAACACAAATAACAATTTAAAAAACAAACATCTCACCAATACCAATCCAATCCTCCTGTCACCCCAAACCCTTTTATTCCTTATCAGAAGGATAAAGGAAGGAAAGGGAAAAAAAAGTCAGAGAGGGCTGCGCCGAGGGAGCTTAAAGGTCCCCTATTCTGGGAAGGAAGAAGGAGAGAGGGAAAAGAAAGGGTGCAGGGCACAGGGAGAATAGAGGAAAGGCAGCGTAGGAATGTCCTCCAATGGCCCCTTCACAGAAGGAAAGGGAAGAGAGTTTGGAAGAAGCTGCCAACCCAAGTCAAACTCTGTACTCTAGACAGCAGAGAAGATAAAGAGTCTGACAAGAATTAGAGGCTTCTGATTAAAATTATTTCCTGGGATAACATCTGGTCCTTAATGGGCTCCAGTCTGTGAATACAGTCGACTGCTGGAAGCCCAAGGCAGCCACCGCCTTCCACCAAGCCCAAGGGGGCATCCCCGCACCTTCAGGTGCTTGCTTAGTCTCTTTCTTGTATACTACAAAATCAGACAAATCGATGATTCCGAAAATGAAGAGATTAACTTTAATAAGCCCCCTGGACAGTCCAAGGAGACAGAGGGGGTAGCACTGAGCTGGGCCACAAGGGGAAGATTCTGATGGAGGGAACAGTGTGAATGGGTCTGATCCAGGCAAAAAGAATGGCCCAAATCAACCCCGAGGGAGCCCCTTAGAGGAGGAGTAAGGAAGCTGAAGCCACTGCAGAAGGGCTTAAATATCAACCTAAAGAGCATGAATTTGAGCCTGTGAGTGAGAGGAAGACATGAGGTTTGAGAGCAGAAGGTAATGTGAGCCAAGCAGTG
>CM053597.1:17601264-17625277 GCA_028646575.1 Pseudocheirus occidentalis | reverse complement strand
GAGGCAAGGACTTAACTAGCTATACCAGCCCCTGGCTTGAGAGAAATAAGGCTCATCTTCACAAAATCCAGGCAGCTGCAGCCCTACTCTCTGACCTGTCTTTTCTTCCTCAACGAGAGTGTGAGCTTCTTGACAGCAGGGACAGCTTTCTTATTCTAGTTGCAATCATTATTTATATCCACAACACTGAATGCAGTGTTTGGCATATAGAAAATGCTGAATAAATGCTTTTCATTCACTCATCATTAATAATGCCTAGTACTATCCATTATAGGAAGCAGACAGGTGGCTCAGTGGATAGAGCGCTGAGCCTGTAGTAGGGAAGACCTGAGTTCAAATTCAGCCATATCCCCTTACTAGCTGTGTGGCCCTGAGCAAGCCACCTAACCTCTGTTTGGGGAAAGAAATGACAAACCATTCCAATACCTTCACCATGGGTAGCATTGGCATGCTTTGGTCCGTGAGGACATAGAATTGGACACAGCTGCATGCCTGAAAAAGCCATAGCAGAGAAATACATACAACTTCACTTCCAGATAAAATGAACAAAAATTTTATGAGATGAGCAAGTAAGAAAAAAAAAGTCCTGAAAAAAATCTCTCTGTGATGGAATCATGCATAGTTAACAGTCAACAAGGTAGCTCTCCCAATTCTTGTAAAGACTTCAGCATATGTTTAAGCCCAATGCTACCGAGGCCAAAGAACACAGATTTAAAAAAAAAATCACCTTTAAGGAATCATTCTGAATGAAAATATTGTGCGTCCGAGGAAGGACAATTTAGATCTCTTAATCTCCATTAAAAAAGGCATGATTTTGTTTATTATATTTGTAGGGCAATTAAGCCCTCAGCTCTACTATGAGTAACAAAACCACCTGAGGCCCCTAACAGGCATTTGGGGGCCTGCTGTGACTCTTTAACCAGGGGTGGGAGAGACTTCAAATTCAGAACCCCCTCCCCTAACAAGGCATCAGGATATAAAGAGAGGCTGCTCCATGAAATAAGAGGCGTGCAATCCTACAATGTGTCTTGGTAAATGTCATTACAACAATAACATGGACACAATTAAAGACTGGACAGTTTCTTAGGGTTCTGACCCTTACGAAAATGACCCAAGTTTTCCCATGTTATTTATCTCCTCAGAGGTTTCCTACTGTGTTCACCACAGTTTGCTCTGAGAATGTTTATTCCTCACTGCAAAAATCTGTCATTTTGAAGTTCCTTAAGCACCTGAGGTTGGACTGAAACCTCCTAGGAGCTGCAGCATAAAGGGAAGGCCCTCCCCTTGGCTGGTTAAGCGCCCTTCACTTTAATTCCTACTACCTGCTTTCATGGTGAAGGCTTTACATGTGCCCAGCACTCTCCAATTAATTAACTGAGAGCTTTCCCCTCCACAGTTTCCTGTGATATGGCAACCCTGTAAGGAAGACAGGGGACACTCTTGAGAATGAGGGCGGCCTGGCTGGGAGGATGAAGGGCATCGCCAGGAAGGGTCCCAGACAGGAAGAGCAAGATGGGTGGAGGCAAAGCAGCAGGGGGAGAGGGCCCGGGGCTAGAGACAACCGGGAGAAAATGGAGGAGTTCACTTTGATGTTTTATGGACCCACAAAATGCCTGCTGGACTTGAGGCCAACCCGCTAGGGTCTCTCCTTCTATTATTCCCACTATACAAATGAGGAAACAAATTCAGAGGGTTCCATTATGTGCCAGGATGGCACAGATGGTGAAGGGAGGGCCCAACAGATCTGACCAGGCCACAATCTCACCTTCAAAAAATTCACAATTCTGAATATCCACTGAAGCAATACTAGGAAAGAACATCCGGTTTGAATTTTATCATTGACTGCCTGAAATTTTCTACGGAATGCTGGCCCTGGCATAAAGACCTAAATTCAAGTCCTGTCTGACACTTACTAGCTGGATCTAATTAGAGAGCACACGTGAAGTGCTCTTCAAATCTGGAAGCGCTATATGAAATGTTGGAAATGTACGTCATGAGTGAGAAGGGCCGTGCAAATCCCAGGCGCCGAGGGCTGCACTCACTGCCGAGCCTAGCCTTATCTCTGAGCCATGAGGAAAAACTGGACGCAAATTACGAATGAGAGTTTGGAAGAGAGGGACCATGTCCTTTAATAACAATACTGAAGAAAGGAGGCCCAGGGCACAGTGCACAGGCCTACCCCTGGAAAAGCCGATTTCAAAAGATGTAGGGAACAGGTTATCATGGCAAGGTGAAAGGCTCAGACGGAGCATGACTCACAACCAATGGAAAAGTATCAAAGCCGAAGCTGCCTGACTGCTTAGTATGTACTGGGTGCTGTATGACGCAGCACGGTGCAGCGAACAACAGAGGCCAGGCCTGTACCGCAAATGCAGCCTCAATTGCGTGTGCCCATTTCCATTTCTGCAGTAAGAAAGGTGACCCACCTGGCGGTGGAAGTCTACAGTTCTAAGCTTCAGCTCTGTAATGATCAACCGGTCAACAAGCACCCATTCAGTCCTTGCTAAGCCAGGGCTGGACGCAGCCACCCAGCGAGGCCCACATAAGCAATCTGTGCACTGGGCTAAGAGCTCTGACCAGTGACCATCAAGCAGCTCAAACTGTCATGTATGGGAGACATGAAGATCTCCACTCCTCATTCAATTCTACAAAGACTGGAATTTTAGGGGTTTGGCTATTAAAAAAAAAAGGAAAACCCAGGAATAAACACTACCTATGGGAAGGACACTCTATTTCGGGAGGATATTTTGTCAACTCTCTTCCACACTTCTCAGACCTAACTTCTATTCAGGCTGGGCCAGAAGCTAAGGCTCTATATGAAAGATTAATGACAAACATCAAATAATCAATTAACTAATTATCTATCAGACACTGAATCTTCTGTGCTAATGTCTGCAGACAACAGAGCCAAAAGAATTTCATCTTTACCATTTTAACTGCTGCAAAACACAAACTGCATTGAAATCCATCCAAAGAGTGCTATGTTGGGGACGTGAAAAAATCTTATCATGACGATATCATTCCACAATAGAGAGACAGGTCAAAGTATACAAACAAGTTGTAAGAAAAATTGCCAAGCTATTAAAGAATGCTCCAAATACATAAGAATTTGTGGAATGCACATCAAATTACTAAAGTTTCACCTCATAGCCCCTGACTTATCAAAGATAACAAAAGATGGGAATGGCCAGTGTTGAAGGCCTTGTGGGTGGATGGGCACACTGGGCATTGATGATGGAGCTGTGAACCAGTACAACCGTTTTGGGAAGCAATCTGAAATTAGGCAAATCAAGTGACTGAACTATCCTTATCCTCTGACCCTGAGATTCCATTACTGGTCTTAAACTCCAAGGGGCCATTAATAAGAAGAAAGTCCTCCCTTACACCAAAACATTTATAGCAGCACTTTTTGAAAAGTCCACGATTGAGGAAATGGCTAAACACATCGTGGCTCATGAATTTATCAGAATATCCCTGTGCTGTGAGAAATGACAGATGGGACAAGCCTGGACAGAGACATGAACTGACACAGAATGACACAGGGACAACAGCCACGGACAGAGAGATCACACACATTACACGGGAAAGCTGCAAAACCATGAAGCATAAGCACAGCTTGAAACAAGAGACTGGAAAGGACACTGTCAGCCCATCCCTGGCAGGTGCGGGGTGGCTTTCAATACACTGATCACTTAGGCTATTTTTTTTCTGTCTTAAAAAAATATTTTGCTTTGCGATGGCTATGGGAGGGGGAGGGATATTGGGGAAAATGATGGTGATATAAATAAAAATAAAAAGATATTTTTAAAAATAAAGACTTTGTGAGGGCAGAGGGCCTCAAATTTCCCAAAAGGATCACTCCCCGTAGCTGACCCGTTGTGCCCACAGACCACCACAAGGAAGCATCTGCCAAATCCCTCAAAATTACATACACATTTTGTACTTGCCTTTCTCCTACAAAATAGTTTTCTTACAGTAATTACAAGTCAACATTAACTATAATTCTTAAACAACAAAAATATGTACTAGTTTATACTACTGGAACCCTGAGTGCTCTCCAAAGGAACCAGGAAGACCTGAGTTCAAATCCAGCCTCAGAAACTCACTGGCTGTGTGACCCTGGGCAAGTCATTCTTAACTTCAGTTTGCCTTAATCCACCAGGAGGAAATGACAAAACACTCCAGCAAAGAAAACTCTACAGATAGAGGTACACAAGGTCACAAAGAGTCTGATATAATGGAATGGCTAATAATAAAAACCGACTAAGTCCCCAGTGCCTAGCCTCAAGCTGAAGGCCTCTATATACATAATTGGTACTTAATGTGTAGTGAATGGATTACAAACTGGTAAACTCCAATCTATTTTAACATGTGTGGAATTATGAATCAAGAATACTTGTGGGAGGCTTCTAATCTTAACCATCAAGACATAATGCAAGTTACCAGTCATCTCCCCCAAACACTACTATTTTTTCTCTTAACCAATAAATTTCTCAGAATGGGGACTGATAATGAAGAGCTGCCCAGGGCTTGACTCCACTGTAAATCCCAGAAGCCCTACAATGGTGTGTGCATGGAGGCTTCAATATCCTGGGCCCCTCTGCTGGGCTCAGAGAGAATAGCTGTGGTCTGTAACAGAAGCTTCAAAGCCCTCTGGACAAGTCATACTGGGGCAGAAGTGACAGAAGCTCAGGGGAGGCAGGCTAAAGTCCACTGTCTGGTCCTGACGGCTCCCAATGGGAAGCAGAGTAGGCACACGAAGGTAGGTGGGATGGTCAGAGAACACAGCAACAAGGAGGCAGCTGTGCTCGGTGGAGATGGGGGCAGTGGCAGAAAATGTAGCCAGACCTTGTCCACGTCTCTCAGCCCTGAAGGGAATTTCTCCTACTCCTCAATCACTCCTGCGCTAGACAGTCTATGCAGGCCAGAGGAACAGGCAGTGCTCAGCATTCTTACAGCTGATGTGCAGAATGTTCAAGGTGTGCTCACTTTCCCTTTTTTGTTGCTTTAGACCAACGATTTCATTAAGCATAGGGAACTCGGGTAGAAATCTGCTGCACTGATGAGGAGCCAACTGTCTGCAATTTACAGTGTTAAAAAACTTGCCAGAGACACCAAGAAATCAAGAGCGGTCCATGGCTGCAGGACTCACACACGCCGGGTCTCTGATGTTGACGTGGGCCTACCCCCTACACCACCCGACCTCCCAGAGACCAGAAATCACGACATGTCTTCCTCTCTGTCGACCCCAAAGGGCTTAACATACTGCCACGTCTGTAATGAATGCCCAATGAACATTTGTTCAAACAAGTAGAAAAACTGTGATCCCACCAGGAAAGGGAGAAAGACAGAGCAGAAACAAACTGAATGTAGCGCACTGGATCCTTGCAATGATGAAACCTGACTGAAGCCTAGTCTAAAGAATTCCTTAGGTCTTGGAAAGACCATAATTGAAAAATATCTACTCTCTCTAGAACCAAAGAAGCAGAGGCTGAACATTTGTTTCTGGTTGTTTTGCTACATTTCTTTCCATAAGTAAATTCTGATTTTATATGGATTTGAAACCTACGTTAGACTTTGTATTATCTGATGTTCTGTCTCAGGCAAAATTGCTGCTCCATCTTTAACACGGAAAGTTCCTCTCCAGTCTCTGACAATACACTTTGCAGTGATCTTACTTTGTGATAAGTAAGGGCTTAGTAGAACACAAGACGCACACTGGAAATAAAATCCCCACACAGGAAGTCAGGGATGGAATGGCAGGGTGGGGAGGGAGGGAAGGAGAGAATCCCAGCCCTGGCTTCACATTCGGTCTTTGACCTTTTCTGATGCATGAGCCTTTGCAAGGCCCAGAAGGGGCAGGGCTGCTGTTGGCATTGCACACAAACGGGAGTATATCCCAAGAAATGTAATCAAAAAGCAATGGTATGGCGTAAAAGATTGCGATACTCACTTTGTTCCTGATGATGATGGTCTCCAATTAATGATGGTAATACCTAACATTTATGCAGCATTTACTATTTACAAAGCACTAAGAACTTTACGAATATTATGTCATTTGAGCCTCACATCCACCCTAGGCAGTAAATATTATTATCCCCACTTTACAGATGAGGAAACTGAGGCAGAGCTTAAGTGACCTTCCCAGGGTCACACAGCAACTCAAACCCCATGCCCCTGTCAAAATTTCAGGCTGGATCTGAACAGAGGCTCGGGGCTCCGTCCACCATGCTGCCCTGTCACTCCAGACAATAAACGGAATCTATACAGTAGGGACCTTACTATTAAAAATTAGCTGTTACTACCCTGTTTTTCAGAATCAGCAAAATGGATGAGAAAAATTGAGACTATCCCTCAACGAAGAATTTCATGACCCTGGAAAATATCTCCTTTGAATCAAAAAGGAACCAATGAAATGTTTTAACACAAGAAGTGACATGGCCAGATCTGTGCCTTCAGAAGATTACTGCAACAGGTGTGTGGAAGACACATTGGAAGCAGGTGCTTGATTAGGAAATGACCCGATAGTCCTGAGGGCCTGACCTAGAGAGGGGCCTGTGTGAGTGTGGAGAAGAGGTGACTGCAGGGCTCCAGCTCACAAGCCAGGCAGCCAAGCTGGTGGACAGCAGGAGGCGAGAACACCTCTGTGGCACTCTGAAAAGGACAGGCAGATTAGGAGTGGGGGTCAGGAATGCAGCCTGAGATATCCCCAGTCTGAGACGGAGGTCAGCGTGTAGGATGAATCAGAGGGACAGGAAAGGAGGAGCTCCTTAGCAGAGAAGAATGTGAGAAGCAGGGCCATGCAAGCTGATGGAGAGAGAGAAGGAAATTGCATCCCTGAAGCTGAATGGGAACTGAAGAGGATGATTAATGAACGAGAAAACTAAGGTGTTTGAGAGTCATTAACATGCATGCTGAAATCCCCGAAAAGGTGGGAAGGATTGATTCCTGGTGGAGAGGAAGAAACCTGTAAAGCAGCTACCAAATGCCCCAAGGTGAAGTCACTGGCCAATGCTGCAGAAGGACCAGACTTCAAGGTGCTATATGCTGATGAAATGACCCTCTAAGGAGGGGAAGAGGAGCATCCCACACAGACTATGCACTGGCCGTGGCTCCTGGTGCTCTGGCATTCCAGTTATAGGACGGTAAAGGGTTGTTGCTTTTCTCCAGTAGCATAGGAGACAGTGATCGAGAGGCCTCCAACTCCAGTGTCTGAGAAGGGACCCTTCCAGGCTCCAAGATATATCTTAGGAAACTCTGATGAGAGAGTGTCCTTGGGAATAACACTCTGGGGCAGGCACAGCATGTAAGCAAAGCCCCCCCACTGGAACAAGCAGACTCTGCAGACAGCGGATACAAGTTCATGCTCTGCCTATGAGTCTACCTGTCTGGATGGCCTTGGGTGTGCCCCTTCATTTCCTCCTCAATCTGAAAAATGCCCTGGAGATCCCTTCCCAGTTCAACATCCATCACCACCAGGATCTAGGTACTTGGGATGATGCAGTAAAGGCCCTGCTGGATTCAGGGAGCGGCACAGATATTCCTTCCATTGGTGGCAGCAGGCTCCAGAGTAGGGAGACCCATGGAGCCTCAGTCTGTGCTGACAGGAAGACAGGTGGGACAACAGAAGCTGTGGTGTTAGCGGATGTCCTCAATTACTGAGAGCTTGCTGGCTGGACAAGTCTGGGGATCTTCTAGCTTCTCTGCTCCCCCCACAGTCAATGTTGTTCTTTTACAGATTTCTCATGTTGACGGTTCCTTTAAAGAAGCCAGGCTGAAGCTACCCCATTTTTCTCCAGGGGCGATCACTTTGGTCCTGAACTATCTGGCCACTGATGGGACTGCAAAAACAGGAGTTTGGGACACTTTCCAACAAGAGAGAGCCCACTTCACTTTCTTCTAGTTCATTCAGTGTTTGTCATATCCAGCACCTTTAAGCTTCTTCAAGAAGTCTGCAAGCTTTTGGATCTTGGCCTGATTTCCTCTATAGCTAGGTCCGATCTACACGGACACTAAAGATAATGCAGAGTTAAGGAACCCAGGAAACCCTAATACAGTCGTCACTAGATGTTGCCTTCATCTGGAGAACTCCATCAGTTTTGTCATGGGATGTACTTTGCTACATTTTTGCCCCCCCCCTCCCCGTTTTCATGGTGGTTATTTGCTAAGGTACCTCAATACTACAAGCTGAGTTGATGAAGTGACCCACAAGATTATTTGCCACTGGCACAATTGTAAAACGAACCCTCCTAACAGCCACCAAGTCGTGTCCAGGGAACCACCACCTCTTTATGGCTCCCAGCTTCATTTACAGGAAGAATGCCAACATGAAGAGCTTTCATTTTTCCAGTAGTATAGCAATTCATGGACGAAAATGGGATGGTGAATCGAATAACAAGGAAATGAATGCAAATAAACGGTTTAAGACCTGCTAGGAAAGCAGTTTTTAAAATTTCCCCAAACGTTTAATATTCTGAGGCCTGGGTTTCATGGCTTGGCTGGGAGGAGCGGTGAAGAAGGCTAAGTTGTATATTTCCTCTGTTTAAGAAGCAGTGCTCTGAAAAGGAGGCCTAAATTCAAAGAAACAACTGACAACTTGGAAGAACGGATGCAGAGCAAGGGAGTCCCCAAAACACATTACAATATAAATTTAAAGACCAGAATGCGGCCAGAGGCCAGGTCATTGAAAGACCCCATTTCAGCCTTGCCGATAAATAGCAGCCATGCTCATGTACTGCTCCTGTCAAATGCGGGCATTGTGCTGAGTGCCTTCTGCTTAGCTGTGTGGCACAAAGAAGGCTTCCTCGATCCCTCACCGGGGGTGAGGAGTGGGGTAATCAGGAAACAACTGATGTCAAATGAATACAAAAGGCAAAAACTAGAAGGGAAAGAAAGGCAAACAATTATTCTATCATAGGGTAAGATGCAAACTGCACAGCATCTTCCCAAAGGAAATAGAATATATTTCTCAAAAGTTAGTGAGTAATATCTGTGTCACTGTTTCCAAACATGATTAGAAACTTGAATGAAGTTCATATTAATAAGGTGGATTTAGAGCTCAAGCTTTCTTTTGTAGCTAGCTAGCCACAGGCCCATCTGTGTTGTAAAAGGGTAAGTTAGCTTCTGTTAATCATTCAGTTTAGTTACCTTATTATGAAATGATTCTCTTAGAAAAATTCTTCTTTAAACTATATAATGTGGTAATATTCTTTAGGAAGAGCCAAGACTCAGGATATGTCACCACAGTGGAGCTTTTCAAAGCACCAGAATCTGCTTCAGTTTTGAAAATCATCACTGTGTAAAATTAGTTACCCCCCTTGCCCAAAGTGGCTGCAGCAAAAATGAAGAGAATGTTTCCAAGGTTATAAAGTGTTTTCTGTGAAGTAATACTATAGATATCTTCTCTATTTGGCAGGTAAAGAAATTGAGGCTCTGAGAAATTGCATGCTTTCCCTGTGGTCACATGGCTAATGTGCTGGCAGGTCCTGAACTAAAGTACTTCATTTAAATAAGTGTGGGAATTGTGCATAATCTGAAAGATATTCATGATTTTTACACTACAAATGCTTTTCAGGGGGTAAGAGAAATTTAAGAGGGCAGACTGTAAGATTCAAACCCCAGCTCATCGGAAAACAAATTTAATAGTTAAAAAAAAAATCACCCAGTAATTAGAGAAGGTTTCTTTAGGATTGCTTGGATTTTTTCCTTAATGCAAGGTATGTAACAAATCTCCTGTGAGATGCTCACTTTCAGTAAAAAGCATACATGAATCAGTTCTTGGATGCCAAAGGCAGATGGTCACTCACCTATGTAGACCCTCTTGCTGTATCTCTGCATCAGTAATAACACAAAGACGTGAAGTGGAATAAGGTTTATAATAAACACGTAACCGCCCCATGCAGAGACCTGGGAGGAAAAACACATTAAAATGAGATGATTGCATAGTTCACTTAAAACACTGAAAAATTCTTGGTTAACTTCCTAATGCTCTAACCAAGTAACAAAGAGATTATTACGAAATGCTTGAAATTGAGTATTCCACTGGGAAGAAGGTTAAGCAGCTTTTAATGACCTATAAGTTTTGTTGAAGGGTTATCTAGTCAGCCAGTACACAAATTCAAGTTATATTCCTTTAGTCATTAGAGAACTCAGATTATGATTCACAGGCAATTTGCTTACAGGTATATACTTTAAGAGGCAAAAAAGAATTGGAAAACAAGAAAAAAGATGGCAATTATTTTCACTTAAGATGAAAGCACATGTGAATTGCTTTTAAAAAAAACCAGAAAACTTGATTTGCTTTTCATTTCATGGCAAATTGTTGCCAAGAAAACAACCCTGTTTATTATGCTGTTATCTGTCAACCACTTGGTCAACAAGAGGACTGGGAGAGCCACAAAGTGCAGCCAGAACAGCAGCATCAATTGCTTATCTAGGAGGTGCTTCTCCATTGTCAAATAACAAGCGAAGGCAAGATCCTAGTTTGAGACTGGTCTTCTCTACAATTTCCACCTTGACTGACAGGGAGATCAGTTTAAAGGAATCCTTTCTGCACTTTCAAATAAGCAATTTTACTACATTCTTACAGGTACAAGAAAAAGAATACCATGTGGCCAAGTAGAGGTCCAACCCTTTAATGAAGAGAAAAATAACTTGTACCATCTGACTGATGAATAAGTGGGACTGTTTTAAGTAGGTCAAGCACTCCCCTAAAAATCTTAATTTCACAAATTATGAGGTTACCAAATTCTTTGTTCACAGACAGAATGGTCAACTTTATCTCAAGTTGTCAAACTCCCAGTACTCTAAATGTCTAGTTACAATTTATTACATGTACAACAGGATATGAGGACCTCATTATTAGCAAACTGATAATGCATCAAACTTTTTTTAATAAGTCACAATTAAAATCCCTAAAAATCAAGACAAGATAGGAATAGTCCGATTTGATCAGTAGGCAGATATTTTTGTGTCCCATGAGCTTTTGATCTTCAGAATGATCATCTTGATAGGGGACAAGCCAGCACAAGAATCCATCCATCCACCCTTTCCTCCTCACTTACACGGCCACCACTAGAGCTCAAACCTTCCCTTGCTGTTGGCAAAGACAACTACAATCGCTTCCTAATTGGTTTCCCAGGCTGCCTGTTCCTCCCTCTCCAGTCCATCCTTCACAGAGCTGCCCACTAGAGGTTCTCTAACTCTTAGAAGGTCCTTCTTGCCTCTAGAATAAAATACAAAGCTCCCCCGCCTTTGACTTTAAAGCCCTTCACAATTCAGTTCTAGCTCTCCAGGATAAGTGCACAGTCCTTTCATACTTCTTCATGCTCTAGCCAAACTGCTGACATGATGGTCCTATGAATGGCCTGTGCACCAGGGGACACCCTCTCCTCCTCTCCCCCATGTCAGATTAATGAGGTCCTTAAAGACTTAGTTCAAATGCCACTGGCCACAGAAGGCCTAGCCTGACGCTCCTGTCACTGGCGTCCTCGCCCCTTCCTCTACAGAGACTTCACACTGATTTTCTTTCCCTGTATACATACTGCATTCTCACGCTAGACATGAGTGCCTTGAGGACAGGAGCTATGGTCGTTTCTGTCCAGTTGACGCATGATTACTGATTTTGCTGAGGGCTGAGCTTGGCAAGCATGCCATGAATGAATGAATGAATGAATAAGGGAGTAAATAAATGGGTGAATTAATTAAAAGGAAAGCTAAATTAATGAGCGGATGGATGAATGAGTAAATGAATAAATGGATGAACATCAGAATATACAAATAAATGCTAGAATAGCATCGGGCCAAGAACAGACCTTGCAAACGAATCCTGTAACTTCTCTTGGCCTTTGTTTTCTCAATGAATAGGTTGGGCTGGAGGCTCCTTAAGTCCCTTCGACATCTCAACAGTTCGCCTTGCTTATCGCCCCTCATTTCTGCCCTTGTCTATAGCTACCTGGCTAGCTATCTAAAGCACTATGCATCTCCTGACATTTTAAAAGTCCTTTTTGGTCTCTCCAGGTAGATATAATATAATGTAATGGGAGCTATGTTATTAACCTAAGGAAGAAGAACCAAACCCAAACTACGGTGTCTCTGCCTCCTCCTCTGTGTATTCTCTTGACCTGCTCATGTTCAGGGGAGCCTGCTCCATCTCTTCTGGAAGCAATCTCTGCCAGGACACTAAGTACCCAGAGAGGAGGAGCAGCTATAAGGCTCCCATCACTTCCAGTCCTGTGCCCACTAAGATGAAAGACAGTCCTCTTTTCCATTTCTGGGCACTGTCAGGTATCTGTGAGCCCTGGATGAGCTTCACTGATGAGCGCCTGAGGAACACGAGCAGCAGCTTTCTTCTAACAAGGACCCAAGGTCCCCTCTCATAGCTATCCTCTGGCTAGTGTTCTGGGGTCTTCCTGCTCTTTCCCACTTCTGCCACACTCTTAATCTCCTGCTACAGCTTAGGATTCTCTTAGCCTCTTCAGACTCAACACTCTAATTTAACCATTAAAAATAAGAAGGGATACTTTTCCCTGATAACCTGACGGGAACTGGGAGATATTCCTTTGTCCCCTTTCACTTCTCTTCTAGGAGAGACCAGTTTACATTTCTGCTGTCACAGTCAATTACCTGTTACTCTATGTTCAAAAATTCCCCATCTCTGCAGTGAGTCCTCAGTAAAGCAATCCCCGTGCATTCTCATGTTGGCTATCAGGAGGGTTCCCTGAAGTCTTCTTGCTGGAGGTCCCTGGGGCAAAGGGCAGGGCCCAAGCCCCACCGACAGTGAGCATTTATGGATATATGGGAACTTCTGCCTTGGTTCTTTTTGACAGAAGGCAGCCCCATTGGAAGGCAGGAAAGGTTTCCTTTCTTTCTTGGTGCCCCCCAAGCTGAATGATACATGGCCCATGGCCCAGAATCAATATTCAATAACTGGTTGATTAAGGAACACCAAATACTTACCTGATCTAGCGCAGTTGCCTAAATACGGTGAGGACCAAACCTTTCTCCTTATAGATTATTTGGGAGAGAATTTCATGTGAATGAAAAGAACAGATGTAAGAATAAAAAAAAAATCCCCCCCTTAACTGTCCCCAAACAGTGCAAGTCACCAGCAAAGTGGCACAAGCCCTCCGCTTGAGAACATCTCATTTCATTTGTTAGAAAGATTAACGCCATGTTTAAATCAAACAGTGCCTCACCATATAGAAGTAGGACAAGCAGCAGCATATTGTCCAAGAGACTGACCCGGTCTTTACAGATTTCACCTAAAACAAACAAATAACAGTGAGTTCAAACTAGAGCACAAGGAGAAAGGGATAAATTGACAGAACTTATGGAGTTCTGCCTGTGAAATGCAAGGCACCAAATTAAAAAATGAAGTGATTTCTGCATTCAAGAAAAGCAGGGATTATTAAAAGGAGAGCTGCTCAACTTCTCCATCCCCATGGGTGGGAAAAACGCCAGGCTTTCACTGCAGAAGACCTGGGTCACCTAACACAGCGGGCAGGCGCGGACTCGCGCAGCATGCTCAATCGACTCTCGGAAAACGACAGAGCAATTTTCTTCAAAACACTTCTGACATATTGATGCTGATATTTCAAAGGTCTTTTCTCCCCTTTTAGATCTTCATTTTAACAATTATGATGTTAAATCATTTTGAGAATTACAGGGACGCTTTATAAATGAATGTCCGGTGAAGTACAAACTGGAAAGTCAGCCAAGCAACTAGACTTTCCTCCTTCCGTCTCTCAAAGATACTACATAGCACAGCACACACTGTACATAGTAATAAACGTCTGTAAAAGGAGTATCAAGCAGCAAGCACTTACTATGTACCTACTACAATCCCTACTTTCAAGGAACTTTTTTTGCTGTTATTGTTGCTGTTCAATTGTTTCTGACTCTCTGAGACCCCATTTGGGGTTTTACTGGCAAAGATACTGGAGGAGGCAAACAAGGTGAAAAGACTTGCCCAGGGACACACAGCTACTAACTGAGGCTAGATCCGAATTTAGGCCCTTCTGAAGCCAGGCCTCACACTCTATCCTGTGGGCTACCTTGTCGCCCGTCAAGGACTACACATTACACCATTTTGCACATGCACGCGCGCGTGCGCACACGCACACATACACTTTCCTCTGTAAATGTCATTCTTCAGTTATACAAAATATTATTTTCTATGTTTTGGGATAAAATCTGTTACAAAAGTGACTATACCACCAGAAAATGAAAACTTTTTAGAGAAAGTAGACACTATGTCTATACAATAGACAATTCTGAGTGTGGCAGATAAAACACATGATTAATGCTTCTAAATTAATGACAGCTGCAAACAGTAAGTTTTTCATACTGACGACGGAATTTGAGTTAAATTTTTTTCTTATCAAACCGCACCCCCAATCAAAATAACTATATCCATAGAGAATGCTTACAGTTATCTGTAAAAGACACATTGAAACACAATTTCCAGAGCACAGATATTTGAAACCAGAGACTCTTGGTGTAATAGTAAGGGAATTTGAAGATCTTCCCTGCCTCTGGGCCTCAAGTGGAACCTAACAGAAGGGGCTTGACTTGGGGGAAAGCTTGTTTTCACAGGAACGCCCACACCTTTTGTTATTTTGTAATTAGGCAGTGAGTCACAAAGATTGTGATGTCCTCTGATCCCGAAGAAGTGTATATATACTCCGAGGTGAGCTTTGGGAGGCTCACTTATGGTAAGAGTTGCATGATTTGGCCAGACGAGACTCTGGGCAGCCATTGAACACCCTCCCAGCTTTGAAAACCGAGATGTTGGTGCTTCTCTCTCTAGTATATATAGCTTTGGTCAGATAGACAGAAGCCCAGTTTGTTTATTTGTGTCATTTTGGTTCCCCCCCCCCCAACTTGTAACTTGTTTGTATTTTCTAAGTTCAGGGTGCTGACTTCTCCTAAACTAAGTAAATTCACACACACACACACACACACACACACACACACACACACACACTTTTTATATATGTATATGTATGTATGTAGCAGCCATCCTTGGGTGTGCTAGGGTGCTTGCTCTTATACTTGGTCGCTATATAACATATATTTGTAAAGGTTTTCTATGAAGATGATCAAAAAATCAGTTACACCACTTGGAAATGGGTATGGGTAAAATTCCATTAAAATGAACTAGCAGCTGTTTGGCCAGTAAGAGACAAGCCTTGAAGGGCTGGGGAGGAGGGGGAAGGCTGGAGCAGTGGTTAAAGGGAGAAGAGGAAATGAGTCCAACAGAAGATAGAGGTGGATTTGGAGGGAGACCCCGGTTTCAATCCTCACTGCAGGAACTATGTGTGCCTCTGAATGAGGTCCTGACAACCTCTCCAGACCTCAGCTTCATTGGTAAAAGGAGCAATCTAGCCTAGATCATGTCCAAGTTTCCTTCCAGCTCAGCTCCTATGACAGCTTATCTTGCTTGGACACAGAAGACCTAATTAAAATATGGGAAAATTTTTTAGCAGGTACTAGACAAAAGCCAATTGGATCGTTCTGGGAAACAGCAGGTTCTTTCCTCACTAGAGGTCTCCAAAAGACCAAGTGAGCACGTGCTGAGGATGATGAAGAGGACTGTCAGTGAGATGGAATTCAATGGCCTCTAAGGACTATCTACAAGGCCTCAATCTCTATCAAAGCTCTCTTCTCATGACCCATCCCGAAATGGAGAAGACCAAGTCCCTAAAGCCACATCATTGGAGACCAAGTCTTGGCCAGCCCCAGCCACAACAGAAAAGGCTCTCAAGCCAACTTGGTGCACATGGCTGGTCTTGTTTGCTAAGGGCAGCTGAGCCACATCACTCTCAGGAGTGTAAATGACAAACCACAGGATACTGCACATCAAAGAGGACATGAAGTCCAGGGGCTTGCTGTAAAGATCCAGGAAAGTGGCTGTACATCATTATTTGATTGCTAAGAATGCTCTGTTCTATACCCATAAAACGTTCACTCGGAGTAAACAACATTTCATGGTCACAAACTCCTGAGAGTTCAGTAGAAAATAAGTTTATTAAAAAGAAAAAAAAACCCTTTTTGAACAGCAGAACCCAAAGAGGCAGTGACCTTCTGCCTCTCTGAAGGAAATAAGGCCCTTTGTCAGTGCAATGGGACAAACGCCTATCCAGGCCTCAGACGGGGCAGGTAAAGGAGAACTCAAAGGTTCTAAAGTTAAAGTGCCAATGGAGGATATTATAGGTTTTAAATGTTTTGTGAAAAATGGGCAGAATAAGAATTGTTTTCATTATAAAATAATAAGCCTACAGAGATAGTTTAAAAATTTACAAAGCAATTCAAAACTTTCTCCATTTTATAAGGAGAAAATGGGCGTATCTTAATATGATGGTTCTGTCTAAAACATCAGGCCTGATTCTACTGATGAAGAAGTGGTTTTAGCTGCATGGGAAAGATCTAAAAACCAAACCAAACCAGGAGATCTGGTCTGTACTGACACTGCCCATGTGGGTCCAGCACTGGGATGGTTAGGTGGGGCCCCTGAGGCTGCTGGCTGAGGCCACAGTGAGATGGTAAGCCTGGTGGAGGGGAGGGGCCCTGCCTCACGGTGGACAAACCAGCCCATGTGGAGCTGAACCTCTGTGCCAAGGTCCTGGCCCTGGGCCCAGGAGGGACTCTGCACTTTCATGCAGTAAGAGACAGAAAGTGAGAGGGAGGAGAGGAAGAAGCAGAAGCCACCATGCGATGTCTGCAGAATGGGCTGGCCTTTGTCCTCTGATCCTGCTTCAAGCAGCAACATTCTTCCACTACTCTCCAGCCTTTCTACTTGAAAGGCAGAGTGGATAACACCTGTCCTGAAAATGTGGCTGCAAATACAGCCTCTGACTTTTACTAGACTGTGACTATGGTCTGGTAGGGGGCGCCAGAGTGCCATGTCTGGAGTCCAGAAGAACTGAGTGCAAATCCAGTCTCAGACCCTCCCTAGCTGTGCAGCCCAAAGTCACTTAACAAAAATGGGGTTTATCAACGTGATTAGCTCCCAGGGTTGTTGTGAGGATCCAGTGATATCTATAAAGCTCTTAGCACAAGGTCTGGCACACAGTAGGCGCTAGAGAAACAGTTCTTCCCTCCTTCCCCTATGGTCTAGTCACTCAACTTCTCAGACTGTTTTCTCCTCTATAAAAGAGGTTGGACTGGACGGCCTCCAGCATCCCTCCCAGCTTGTCATCCATAATCCTGTGGCCTCCTTCTTCCTCTTACTGTGTCTTAAGAATTGCTTTTTATTTGAATTGGAGCTACCATACATCAAAATACCTGCTGGTCTGATGTGGTGGGAGGGGGTCCTGGTCCCTGAGGCTCCACCAGGTACTTCTTTGGGCTGGTCTTGGTGCAAGCACGGGTCAGAAGCTTCTGAGATGGCTGGCTGCCCCACAAAAGGTCTATCTCTCCTGCTCTGCCCCAACTGGAAGCCACCAGGTGGCACCTGGTACAGCCACACAACGTTCAAAAAGCTCTACTTTCAACACAGCCTGATTCTGCTCACTTCACTTTCACCATGCAAGTCCTGCCTCATGTTCATAATTACAGAATTCAATTTCTTGGAATGGGCTTACAGTAACAGAATTTTACAACATTCTAACAGGCAAAAACTCTTATGAGATTTACCTGTATGTGACCTAAAGATAAAACTTCAACAAACTGGGAACTATAATGAATAATTATAATTTATATAAATTATATAATAATTATAATAAAATATGATTATAAAATTCATATAATAAAACAATAATTATATTATAATAATTATAATAAATATATAATAAATTATAATTTTAATAAAATTGTTTAAAACAAAACTTAAATGATGGGAAGTAGAATGAAAAATCTTGCTCTAATAAGTGACAAAGACTGCTATGACCAGGCACTGAAATGCCATTTACAAACAGTACAACTCTACAAAAGGTTGGGGACTGACTCACTGAAATTCAAACCAGAAAGAGAAATTGAAAGTTCCTGGAAAGTCTAAGAACAAGAAGAGCAGTGATGCTTCCCACTACTTGTAACAAAAGAAAGGAGTTGAACAAGATGCGTCTCTGGCTCTAAAGTGAGCTGTGAAGAAGAGGAAGCACTTCAGGATGAATGTGCCTGAAGAAATGACCAGGAGCAGTAGAAGAAAAAGCTGCCATCTCCTCTGCTTCTTCCCATCTGCCCACGGGGGCCCTCTCCAGCCACTCCCAGCTCTTCTCCTAAGATGGTGCAAGTCTTCATTTTCAAGTTTCACAAGGCTGGTTTTGGAGGGAGGGAGGTTTAGAGAGGAGCTTTATCTTCTCATCTGTACTTACTTTGGGGAGCACTGAGGACCCCAGAACATCAGGATTTTATTACATATGAAATCTGGGTGCAATTAAGGTTAAATGTGGCTCCCTTTAGCAAAGTTCTGGTTAAGATAAAATACACAAAATGCTACAAGAACGTTATAAAATAAAATATCACACAACAGTGTTGAGTATGGACTATATCTCCAATTCAGCCTCGTGACTACAACAAATTATTTTGCATAACTGGTTATTATTCCAAGAAATATGCAATAATGTAGCTTTAGCTATATTTTGTAGTTTAGGAAGAATATATATAAGACTAAATATTTTTAGTATTTCTTTAAAATTCAGCCTAAATTTGTATTTTTTAGTTAGAACTGAAAGAAATCAATGGAAAGTACTGGAAATCTTCTGGGTAATGAACACTGATACAGTAAAGAGGAAAAGCTAGAGAGCAATGAACATGAAAAATGAAATAATCTTCATGCCTGTATTTTGAAGTTAAAAATTATTGAATTAAAGAGGTTTAGAAAAATGACATGTTAATAAATGTTCTTCTTAGTTTAAAATATAACATTATTACTGAGAGTTTAGTGCCCATGAATTTTCTTAGGAAGCTTCAATTCAAATTTAATTGGAGTTCTGAGAAAAGAGTGATACAGTTTTCTAATTTCTAACAGACACATGAAGTACTAAAATGCAAGTTGGAATTACAGGCAGTTATATCACTCGAAACTCTTTTTATTCCTTTTGCATTCAATATCCATTCTGACTTAGTTGATCTTTACTACTGCATGCTAAATATTTAAATTGCTAGACTCTGTCAATTAATGGAATTGCAAAAATTTCACTTGTTTCATGTGTCTGGAGTATTACAATTTGGAGAAAGGTAAACTAATAGTGAAAGACCCAGCTATCTCTGATTAGGCCATTTTCCTGTGCCAGTATGTCCTATACCTTCTAGTCTATTTGGAAAGGTATCATCTAACAGCATTTTAAAGAGATGTTTTCATCAGAAAAAGTCAGCTTAATACTCTGTCATCAATATCTGAAGAACAGAAATATCTTAAATCCCTACTCCTAAAAAAGTTCATCTTCACTAGAAAGCTAAAGAACCTAACATTTGCATAGTGGGCAGTATGTAAATGCTAACAGCAGTATAAATAACCAAAAGAGAAAAGGATTAAAGAGGAATTTAGTTTATTTTTATCTATTCCAGTTTAAATATAAGCTATATTTATTCATGCATGCTGCCCTTCCTCTCCCCTCCTTGCACAGACAGCCTTTATTTGGGGCACCTTCCTGCCATAAGTGATTACTCTAAGTAGAATTGAATTTGTTCTTGCAAAGCAGACAAGGCATTTAAATGATAACATTATTAGATGCCATTCAGAAATGTGAACAACAATAAGAAAAAAATATTAGAAGTATAAAACACTGGCAAAGAGTCAAAATTACTTTTACTTGAAGATAATATGATGGTGTACTTAGAAAACTCCAGCGAATGAGCAAAGAAACTGGACAAAATGATCAATAACAAAATAGCTTGATACGCAAAAAAAATCTAAAGAATGGCTGGCATTTATATATAGTACTAGCAAAAACCACCAGGCATTAAAAGGAAAAAATTCGGTGGGTGTTAACCTACCATACATGTATGCAAGATTTATATGACTACATTCTACATAAAAATAAAGTAAGTATCAGTCACTATTTATGACTGGGTGATGCCAACATAAAAATACTAACTAAATTTACAGATTTAGTATTATGCCAAAGAGACTGTCAAGTGTATATTTCATTAAATTACATTGTGAAAGAATAAAAGATCTATAGTCTCAAGGGAAATGATGAGAAAATACTGAGTACAGTTTCTCTTTGTGACATCAGTATCAGGCCTGGGCACTGCTTTGAGTTGGTTTCCCCACTATTAGTGCAGGATTCTGTGCCATATGTATGTGTTTCAATGTTCTCTTGGTGTGTTTTCAATTCCATGGTTTTTTAAGAATGGATATGACCTCCTAGGAAACACACAGAAGTTACAGCTCTTAAAAAGTCCATTTCAATGACTGTGAAAGACACTGCAGTTGCTTTTGGCATGGGGTGGCCACATGTTTTCAGGATTATTCAAAATCCCACAATGGAAGAGAATCAACCCATTAAACTTTACAATTAAATATGATGGAAAACTGAATGGGAACAAGAACAGACAACTCCTTCAGTAAAGAGGTTTAATGAGGTTCTCAGAGGGAAACTGAACCTGCCAGGGTTGTTACTGAATCTTCTAGTGTGTGTTTGTAGGCTTCAAGCTGAAGGAAAATGGGTTAAGACCAGTCTAAAAAAACCCAACAAGTTGCTAACAGTTCCTATGAAGAAACAATTCTTATCATGGGCAAGACAATACAAAGCCTGAAGGTTGGAAAAAGATTAGTTCTTAATGATGAAATTCACTTTTTTTCCACTTAAAACTATACTGAAACCATAATACTGTGGCATCTTTAAAAGGTAAAGCATCCCTTTCCCCCCAAGTTTTAGGGATCGTTTACTTCCAACGAGCCAGGAAGTCTCACCCCCAAGGACAAGCTCTATAGTGAGAAGTACAATTGTCTCTAGAATCAGAAGGGAAGGAAATAGGCATTTATCTATAACCTGCTACACATGCCAGGCACTGTTCTAAAGCATTTTCAAAGATTACTTCATTTGAAACTCATAATGACCCTGTGAGTAGGGCACTTTATTAATGTTAGTTTATAGCTGAGGAAACAGAGGCAGGCAGAGATCACATGACCTGCCTAGGGTGACACAGGTAGGTGGCAAATGTCTAAGGCCAAATTTGAACTCAGGTCATCCTGACTCCAGGCCCAGTGCTCTATCTACTGCACCAAAGACCTCCAGCAGAATTACAGAAATTCCCAAATTGAGATACAATACTGCAACAATCTCACATTATTTCACAAATCAGAAAAAGATAAGAAATTTATCCAAAATATCAATAATGCCTAATTTGAAGCCCTTGGAAAACTTATGCTTTAAATCAAGGCAAATCTTGGGAAAATAGACTCTTTGGCACAGATGTAATTAAAGTCTGGTTTCATGATGGAGAATTAAGGAATGTATCAAAATCTTGTGAACTTGAACTCAATGCTAAATCATGAAAAATGATTATAGCAAAAGTAGCAAGTATTGCAAATCAAAAGAGGTTAAAGATGCAAAAAGTTATTAAGTTTATTAATTCAATAAATTTAACCATCTGCTTTACCTCAGGTAATCTGAGGAACACTGTAGAGAAGCAAGAAATGAGAGCAAGTAAAAACCAGTAGTCCAGTGTTTGATGATCCAAATCACTAATTATTAGTAGTAGACCTTTCTTTCTTTCTTTTTTTTTGGGACAAGAACTGGTGGGAAAATGGGAAAGCAGTTTGGCACAAATCAGGTTTAGACCAGTATCTTCTACCATGCATGCACGCACTCACTCACGTAAATCCAAACAGTAAATGACCAAATATCAAAGTTCACATACAAAAGCAACTACAAAGAGAAGACCCAAAGGAGACATTGTTCACAGCTATCATGGAGCAGAAGGCTTTGGCTGAGTCCAAGCAAAGAGGCAGAGCAGCAATGGAACAAAGTTGGAAAGCTTCCAAAAAGGACTTAAGCTGGGTTTTGATAGAGAGGTAAGATGTGGTGGTGGGTGAAAACAGAGTTCACAGAAGGCAAAAGAGAAGGCTGAAAAGCTACGCCATCGTGGGGCCCTGAGCATCCTGAATGCCAGGTCAAGAAGGTTCATTTCCTCAGAAGGGGCAGGAGAAGATTTCTGAGATGGGAAGTAATGTGATCCAAGTGTCCTTTAGCAAGATTAAAACTCACAGTACTGTGAATGACAGAACGGATTAGAGACTACATGGAAAAGGAAACCAGGTAGGATACTCTCCACAGTGAGATGTGACATAAGGGTTGGATGTGTTTGGGTTGGTGAGGCTAATAGAAAAAATTAATCAATTCAAGTGACACTGCAAAAAGGAAAAGCTATGGGACACAGTGAAATGATTAGATGTGAAGAGTAATAGAGGCATCAGTCAATGATGATTCTGGATTGGGGAATACTATAAAGAGAAGGAAAACCAGGAGCAGTACTAGCTTTGGCTCTGAAGATGAATTAGGATTGGATTTGTTGAGTTAGTAGCAAATGAGATGTGCAAAACTGGCACTCTGGAAAGATCAAAGCTACAGATTCAGAACTGTTATCTCTGGAGAAGGGACAGCCAAAGCCATGAGAATGAATAATGAAATAAGAAGGGAAAGGGGAGATGAGACAACTCTGGACTCAAAAAATGTCCCAATACATAGGTTTGGAGGAATTAAGAATAATCAGATCTAGTACCAAGATAAGAGTGACTTTGGGGAAGGGGAAGGTTTCTAACAGCAGTCCTCAAACTTTCTGACCGAAAGCCATCTTTTACACTCTTCAAAATCAAGAATCGCAAAGAGCTTTGGCTTATGTGAGTTATATCATTGATATTTACCACATTAGAAATTAAAACATCTCAGTAACATTGTACAAACAGTTCTAACTTCTCAGATCCCCTTAAAGGAATCTCAAGGATTTACAGGGATCCTTGGACCACACTTTGAGAACATTCATCTACAGAATCAAAACTGGAAAAGAGGTCAAGAAATATGAGGATTAAGAAAAAGCTTTGGCCATAACTGGTCTTCTTAGAGAATAGGTACAATTTAAATACCAGTGAGAAGTGGTGAGGAAATAAAGCGAATCTATAGAAAAAAGCTAAAAGGGGACAGTAGGACAACCTGCAGGTTTTATTTAATAACACCTGTGCATGTTTATAGGCAGAAGAACAAGAACTAGTAGATACAAAGACTACAGAAGTGCTCAGACAATCGAGATTGGGATCGAAAGAGAAAATGGAGATGATAAAAGTGGTAAAAGAGACAAAAATTGTGATTAAGGGCACAACTAGACTAGTCAGCCTCTTCTAAACAGAGGTCTTAACTAAATACAAGAAGGGACATGCTTCCCAGCAAGTAGAATCCACCTCCTTGGCTGTTTGATAGCAAAATACAACAGAACAAAGTCACTTTGGCCTTTGTTCAAGTTTCTTCTTCCTCATTAAATGGATATGGTATACAACACGGTCACAGGGGCTACTGTACAGACGCGATGATTTGTTCAGTACCACTGCCACCATAATGGAATACTAAGATAAATTATGTCAACATTTAAGAGAACACAAAGAACTTTTACATACAATAAAGGAAGCGGCGGTGATCAGGTAGTGCAGTGGTTCTCAACCTTCCTAATGCTGCGACCCTTCAATTCAGTTCCTCAGGTTGTGGTGACTCCCAACCATAAAATTATTTTTGTTGCTACTTCATACCTGTAATTTTGCTACTGTTATGAATCGTAATGTAAATATCTGATATGCAGGATGTATTTTCATTGTGACAAATTTAACATAACCCACAGGCTGAGAACCGCTGAGACAGTGAAATATCACTTAGAAGGCTAGATAATTTCACTGTGTCACTTCAACTAAACCCAAACTTAAAGCTGTACAAATTTGTTTCCCGCATTAACTAGTTAGTTAACATCTCTCTAGAAAAGACAGGATAATATGACAGTAGAAGAACCTCCACCAAAACCAAACAAACACCAATGGCTGCAGATCTGTCTGACTGTACATTTAAAAAATAAACAAGTTGTA
>CM053597.1:17555467-17600764 GCA_028646575.1 Pseudocheirus occidentalis | reverse complement strand
TTTTCGAATGCAAAGACCTTCAGTCTTTTTGATCAATCAGTAAACATTTATTAAGCGCCTATCATGCACTGTGCTAAACGCTGGGCACAGAATTGGAATTCAAAGGGCTTGATGTGAGCACCTAGAGGGCCAAATGTGGCCTCGGGGTTCAAGTCCCGGTCCCCCGGACTAG
Source organism: Pseudocheirus occidentalis (assembly GCA_028646575.1). Lineage (NCBI taxonomy): Eukaryota > Metazoa > Chordata > Mammalia > Diprotodontia > Pseudocheiridae > Pseudocheirus > Pseudocheirus occidentalis. The sequence goes on along the minus strand of CM053597.1, from coordinate 17,600,592 downwards.
AAAGTTTCTAAATTCCTTCCAGCTTTAGCAGCTTTAATTCTATGAAAGAGGAGGGAATCCAGCAAAGGAATCAAACTTGGAGGCTAAGGTGTGGTGAGAACCTGGGAACATGACCGGGATTTCTTCTCTGCTCTATTACCTGGAATGTGTAATATCTATCTTAAGAGATAAAAGCTTTTTTCAAAGGAAATGGCCATCTTCCCACTCAAAGAAAACTTACCCAAAAAGTCCCTGAGATACTTACATAGCTGAGTCAGGCCATCCTGGCAAAGGAGAAGGCAAGGCCTACCTTCAAATTAAAACCCATATACTGTGGTCAAGGGTGAATGACAGCGTAGCACCATGGGGAGAGGGATAGCCCAGGAGTCTGGAAGACCCTGGTTCAGATCCTGCCTCACACTCCCTGGCTGAGTAACCATGGACAGGTCACTAAAGTCTCTAAGCCAAAGACACACTGACTCATTCACAGACCAATCAATGTTCATGGGTCATGGATACCAAAGGAATCACGCATCTCTGAATGATGCTAAAATACCAGGTCATGGATTTAGAGAATGAAGGGCCCTTAAATACTATCAAGTCTAACCCCAGCAATTTATGAATGAAGAAACAGAGGCCCAAGATGGTTAAATAATTTACTTATGGTCACACAGATAGTACGTGCCAGTGCTGAGATTTGAACCCAGGTCCTAAGATAATCGACCTACATTTCTTCCCTGTCCTACCAGGCTCCCTTGGGGGCAGGACTCAGGTTCCATTTGCTGTCCTATCTCCCTTGAGTCTCATACAGCACCTTGCAGAACGTAGGACCTTGAACCATATCCAGACTACAGAGTGGCAGGGGATTGGGAATTTTGGCAAATACACCCATTAACTCAGCCCCAGTCTTCCCTAATTACTTCTGAAGCAATCGGTACAGTACCATAGGTGCTCGGTTTATCACAACAATGCCCAAAAGGGCAGGAAGATTTTCTAAAAAATTATACTTCCAATCAGGAAATATGCTTCCAATCTGCCTTCCCCTCCCCCACAACGTAGCCCCATTTTACCGAGACTAAGACAGGCCCTAAAAATTAAACCTCAGCTCTCAGAATCAATCAGCAGCACAGGCATACCGTGTCTGAAACAACCAATCCTACAAACATTCTGGAAAGGCTGCTGGCTGCACCAATTGGAGCACGGATGGCAGCGATCCCCACTTGGGTTTCAAACACATAAGTAGACAGAAGGGAAACCACTGGTTTTCTTTGTTTCAACCTCACCTGTCCCTTGAAAAAACTCGCAGAGAATTATCAAGGCATTTCAACAACTATGTCCCTCGTGCAAAGTACATGGTGGGGATACAAAGCTGAATGACAAGTACCTGCCCTCCTGGGGCTTATAATCTTCGATCACAGCTGTCAAGCCAGAAGGGACCTCTGGGAGCCGCTAATCTGCATCCTTACTTCCATTTTACAAATGAGGAAACTGAGGTCCCGGAGGATCACCCTGGTAGTAAGCAGCTGAGACAGAATTTGGCGCACAGTGGCCTGGAGCCTGGAAGACCTGAATTCAAATCCAGACTGAGACAATGGCTCTGTAACCTGGGCCAAGTCACTTAATCCGTTTGCCTCAGTTTCCCATTTGTAAAATGGAGATAATTGCACCTACATCCCAGGGCTGTGGTGAGGAGCAAATGAAATAATTGTAAAGCACTTAGCTCAGTGTCTGCCACCCAGTAGGTACTAGTAAATTATTACTAATTTAGCATTAATTTTATTGGTACTAATCTGTACTAATAAATATTAGCGATTATATTATTTCCATTTGAACCTAGGTCCTCTGGTTCTAGAGTGCCTTCCATCATGCCACAGTATCCATCCACAACACATGTCAAGTTCATCTTGGAGCCATCCTGTCCCTATCTGCTGAGGACAGCCTTGGCACGGCGGAGAGGACCCCAGATTTGGAAGGCCTGTCCCATGTGTGGTCTTAGACCAATCACTCACCTCCCAAAACCCGAGTTTCCCCAAGTGAAAAAATGAAGAAATTGGGCTATTTTTAATTAATAGGTGCCTCCTCTATGTGCCAGGGCTAGGTACATAGAGAACATGGCAGTGAGCTTACATTCTAATAGACGACCCTGCCATTCTAAGCTCCCTTTGCTGTTTCTTTGGGCAACACAATTCAATGAACACCTGAGTGCCATGGCGCCATGCACTGGGCCAAACTCCACTACTTAGTGTCAGAGTTCTCAGAGGAAGAGGGCTTCCTCCAGCCTTAGCCCAATCCTGGAGTCAGCTCCTCCCACCTCCACGCTGGAAGCATAGGGGCAGGAGGAGACTCCTGAAAAGGGTAGATGCAAGAGCTGCCATAAATCTTCCGTGGATCGCTCAGAGGCACCTGGCATAGTTCAAGGCAGAAGATCTGGGGGAATATACCTAAACCCCTACCGGGAGGCTTTAACCACAGCCCCCAGCACAAACTTGGCAAAGGTTAGCTTCACAAAATAAACAGGAGACAGATAGAAACAAGGCTATGCAAACACTCCAGGGAGTAAAGAGGCCTCCAGCAGGTGCCTGGGATACCAAGCAACCCTGGCCACCCTGTGCACATCTGGCCTGTCCCTAACCTGAGATAAAACTTTGTCACCCCTTCCCAAGTCCTGCCCCAGCATATGCAAACACCAGACAGTGGGGATTTCAGATTGAATGCTAAACCTTAATCCCAATTCCTATAAAATCCTCCCCTCCCAGATGACTAAAAAAAGTCTTTTAATATACTTTGCATGTGAATTAGATGCATTGGTGGCCAGGAAGGAGACAATCTCGGGCTGGAAAGCCCTCAATACACGCACATAACTCAAAGCAGAACCAAACGCCCCCAGGTAGTAAAGTTAATAGAGAGTAGCTTGTCGCCCCGCTGAAATCAGGAGAGAGCCTCGAAAACAAACCAGGTATTCTGGGGCTTTCTGGATCGCCTCCCCACCCACCCCACCCGTTCTTGATTTTGCAGAGAAACAGGAAAAGTTGGGGGGCGAGGGGGAGGCTGGCAGTCAGAAGTAGCAAAGGGAGTATTCAAAAGCGAAAGTACAACTTCGGTCTCTTCTCCCGATCACAAGATTCTTCCAGCGACCGAGGGTTAACCCAGTATCCGTCTGGAAAATTTCCTGGGTTTCCATCTTCCCAGCCACCCAACCAGGGCACACACCAGAACAAGTGACCGACTGCACAGGATGGGAGGAAGCTAGGGCAGGGCCGGCCAGGGACATGGGGCAACCTTGATGAAGAATCAAGGGATAACCCTGCTTCCGGCCCATCCCCAAAAGGTGGGCCACCACTAGAGATGCCCAAGTTCTTTCCGACCCGCGAGGCCTCTGGAAATCTGCACGGAAGACTGGCACCGGCGAAACCACACCCTGTGGCCCTCCAGGAGAGCAGGGGTCTCCTTTAAACTGTTTCAGCAATTCCCGGGGATTCAGCTGCGTTTTCAATGCCAAGTTTAAAAGGCTGCTTAGTCTCGGCAGACAGGAGTCGGGCCACTTGTCATCCTTGCTTGGGGTCCCCAACTGGAGCTCCAGGAGGCCAGGCTGCACCTTGCCTTAGCCTGGGGACCAACGGAGATTCCCTTCTACTACTACAATCTGCTTCTACTATCTGGCTACTCCCAAGAGTTTGGGAAGGGGATGGGTGGAAGAGCAAAGGAAGGACCTCAAACACACTCGTAACTCAGGGTTTAAGGCCCCCTCTCTTTTTTCCCCAAGGTGTAAATGACTTTGTAGAGCTGGGCTGCAGGAAGGGAGGAGTGAAAGAGAGACTTTTTTAAGGGGAGCTTATCTTTTTTTAAACAAAATGCAAATGATTTTCCGAGCTGGGTCGCCGCGGGAGGGGGACTGCTGGCCGGGGAAACCAGCAGCTGCTCCGGCCAGTCCCAAAGTTCAGACGCGGGATGCACGCTCGGGGGCTCCCGCAGCCGCCGCCCCCCCCCCAGCTGCGCCCGGAGGCTGCGGGCGTGCATGCCCAGCGCGCACATGCCCGCTCCGCGGCGGCCGGAGGACTGCCCAGGAGGTGACTGCCCGCCCGGGCCTCGGCACCCGCCCCCCCTTACCTGTTCTGCCAGCCCTGAAGGAGGTTGGTGTACTTGCTGAGCACGCCCTCGAGGGCCGGCTCCTGCCTTCGGCCGCCGCTGCCCAGCCGGCCCCCGGCCCCGCACGGGCTGGCCGCCACCGAGCCCGGGCTGCTGTGGCTCCCCCCCTCCAGCCGCCGGCTCCCGACCCCGCGGGCCGCCCACGAGCCCGACGGCGACGAGCCGGCCGAGGTGGCGCGGCTGCTGCTGCGGCTGCTGCCGCCGCTGCCCGCCCCTTCACCCGCACCCGCCCCTGGGCTGGCCGCCTTGTCCATGCTCCGGCGGCGGGGCTGGGCCGGGGCCGGGGCCGGGCCGGGCGCTCTGCTCTGGCCGCCGCGGGACCGCTCCGGCTCGGGCTCGGGCCGCCGCCGCTCGCGCTCCCGATCCCGATCCCGGGGAAACGCCTGACTCATACGGGAGGGCGCAGGGGGAGGGGCGGCGGCAGGGGGAGGAGGCAGGGCAGGGCAGGGGACGCGAGCCAACCCGGCTGGAGGCGCCCCGCGGCCCCGCCTCCGGCTGTGCTCCTGGAAGCTGGAGCCTCCCCTCCCGGGGGGCGCCTGCGGGGGTCTGCCGGCCCCCGGCCATGCCTCCCGGGCTCCCGGCGCGTGGGTGCGGATCGTGCAGGGGTCCCCGCGGGCCAGACCCCCCACAGGGATGCCACGGCCAGCGTCCTGCGGCCGGGAGCCACTCAGCGCCTGGGCGCCCGTGCCGCGAGCTCCCGGGGGCAGGCTCTCCAGGTGGTGCCCGGCTCCCCCATCGCGCCCTCCACGCCCGTGCGTCCTAACACCTGCAGACCCGCGGGACAGAAAGGCGCGCCCGCCGCCAGGGCAGGCAAAGCTCGGGTAAAGAAGCAGGCCAGGTGCGCCCGCAGCCGCAGGACTTCATGAACCTTACGCCCCGCGCTGAGAAACAGAGCCGGGGACCCCCAGAGCCCGCCCCTCCCCAGTCTCCCACCCAAGCCGGCCTCAGACACCACCGGCCAACTTCGGTCCGGACTGTAGAACGTTTCTTGAGCGCCCACAATTTGCGCTTTTATTTGTGTGGCTTTTGTAGAGAATCTAGGGTTTAATACATTTTTTTTAATGGAGTTTTTTTTTTTTAATAGATCCGTAATTTCCTTTAAGGAGCCTTCTCCGTAGAAGGCTCAATTCCTACCCGGAGGGATCTACCAACCCAGGAAATGTAAATAATTAATGTGTTCAAAAACTGGAGCTGCAAAGAGATTCAGCTCTCCAGGGGACAATCCCACCTCCTCTCACCCCTTTTCTCTAAGTCTTTCTTAGAGATAAGTTAGCTCTGAAAGCTCCCATAGGAAAGCCTCAGAAACCCACTAAAGTAGAGACTATATCTGGTTGGCCGTTTGGGTGGAGGTGGGGGAGAAGGGAGAGTCGGCCAGACTCGGCAGACTCGAGTTCGAGTCTTCTTACTGGGTTGAGATACTTCGAAATTCACTTAACATCTCCGAGCTTCATTTTCCCCATCCGTGAAATGGGGATAATCCACCCCACTTTGTACACACTTTTAAATGATAAAAAATTCTCAGCTGATATTAGGGCTGTAAATGGACATTCCATGGCTGCTAACGAAAAAAAAATTAATCCTAAAATGTTCCCCCATTATTCATTAAATAAAAAAAAAGTTTTCGTTTCTGTCTTTTCTTTCCATTTGTATTACAGAAGATGCATTTGGGAAGAAATTAAACCTAGATGTAGGCCTTATGCCTTCGGGCTGGGAAGGGGTGGAGGAAAGAAAGGTCCCTAAAATCTTAGGACGCTTTTCGTCCCAATGAGGACAGTCCAGAACCTAGATCCCGCGGCCCAGGCCCCGGAATCTCAGGGTGGTTCAAGGACTGAAGACCATGACTTCCAGGACCTATCAAAGAAACCAATCGATCAAGCAGGTCAACAAGTGTTTATATGGTAGAACAAAGCGGCCTGCTTGGCCTAAAAGAGAGAAGACTTTGTGAATCCAAAGGCAGAGCGCCCCAGCTGTCTTCGAGTCAGGAAAGGCCTTGGCCTGGAAGAGGGATTAGGTTTGTGGTCAGCTTCCCCGCCCATCCTAGGACAGGAGAGGGGGCGGGGCGGTGTCAAGGGTCCAGTTTGGGTTTGTTGTCCCCGAAAGCTTCGGTCCCCTTCACTGGGGGGGGGGGGGGGCGGCGCGGGAAGGGGCTGGTAGCCGAGACGAGGAGACCTCTTGTTGGGAATGGAATAGAGAGGTTTCTCCTTCAGGTTCAGGTGACCGCACGGTTACACGGGAAGCCTTCCCCATCTGCTCACTGGACTGAGAGCTCCTGGAGGGCAGGAAAGGACTGGCTTTTGCTTTCTCCATATCTCCTGCATTTAGCGCAGTGCTTGGCCAATAAGGAGGTGATTACTAATTGGTTATTGGCTGACCTGCTCCCAGTCAGATTCCTGAGTGGGATCTCCAGCCCACTCACGTTTCCTAAAAGTCAAGGTCTCCCAAGGCTTGGTCCTGGGCGCTCTTCTCTTCTTCCTTTACTGTATGTGTCCGACTCCTCGTCACCCTTTTTGGGGTTTTCTTGGCAAAATACCAGGGCAGTTTATCATTTCCTTCTCCAGTGGAGTAAGGCAAACTCAGATCTTGCAGACTCCAGACCTACCACTCCTCTATCCTCTAGCTGCCTCCGAGGAAACCCGAGCACTGGCACAGTAGATGGCGTCAGGCTTAGAGTCAGAAAGATCCCTTCCTGGGTTCAAATTTGACCTTGGATACGCAATAGCTATGTGACCCTGGGCAAGTCGCTTTACCGTATTTGTTTCAGTTTCCTCATCTGTAGGGTCTTTGCCAAAAAGGGGTCAGGGAGAGACAGACACACATGAAGGACAAGAAACTTAGTTTCTTGTAGAGCCTGTCTGAGGCTCAGTTTGACCTGGGGTCTTCCTGACTCCAGGCCAGCGCTCTAACCACTGAACCACCCAGCTGCCAATCTGCTATGCTACTCCCTAATTCCCTGGGTGATCTTACTGGCTGCTCTGGACTGTTATTCTCTCCATGCTGACGCCTCTCAATCTCGCCTCTTTCTAACTGCCGTGTTACTATAGAGTACCCACCATCCTCCAAGTCAAACCTCTCAGCTCCTCACTCTATCCAATTTGTTGCTGAGGCTTGTCCATTGTATCTCTCTGACGTTTCTTGAATACGCCGTCTTTTCTCCTGACCCACCACCACGGAGGTCCGAGGATCACCTCACTCCTGGACTTAATGCTATAGCTGCTGGGTGGGACGGGAAGGGGGGGCAGTAGTCTGCCTCCCTACTCCTCTCCATCTCCACTCAGCTGCTAAACCGATGTTCCCAAAGCTCAGGGGTCTGGTATGAGGTACCTTAAAGAGATGGTGTCGTGGGCTCACAAACTACAGGAGGGGAAGGGAATGAGGGGGTATGTGAGGTATAATAAGACAGGAAGGGTGGGAGTGTGGGGCGGAAGCTTGTGAAGGGCTTTGAATGACAAATCCAAGATTTTATATTTGTTCCTGAAAGTGACAGGCATCCCCTAGAGTTTATTGCCTGAGAAGGTGATATAGTCAGACTTGTGCTTGTTATGTTTTTATATATAAATAATAAAAAACAAGACTTATTCAATTAACAACTGCTTCTGATTTCTTCCTCTAAATAAAACTGTATGTGTGGGTGTGTATGTATATACATAGGTACATGTGTATATAAATATATATATGTGTGTCTTGTACCAAGTTTCAAAATATAACACTTAAGTACAAGTTAATTACCCTTAGCAATAAACTTAACTGTTTTCAAACTATCCTTACTAAATTTTTCTCTCACATACAAAGCAAATTCAAGCTTTTTCTTAGCTCTGGTCTCCTGTTGGTTTCTAGCTATTTATCGCAGTGCAGATGTTTCTTGCTCCCTTGCACCCTTGACCAACCATACTGACTGTTTTATTCCCATCTGTCACAGACTGTGTTCTGGTGTTCTGAACTCTCACCCCTTGCACATTATCTGTCTCATAGCTAGTCTAAAAGATTATTTGTGCCCATCTGTGGGAGAGCCTTCCAAGCTCACATCAGTCTGATTGGCCACAGTCCAATATACTGTACCTTGATCCTGATATTATGTCATTTTGGTCCTCTTCAGGAATGTAGGACAACTAGCCAAGCTAAAAGATATCCCCAATGGGAAGCCTACAACTGACTTCCCCATGAGGGTCTATCCCCAGTCAGGAGTTTTATCCCCTTATCAGTCTTCAACTTCTCACCAGACTTATTAAAGGGATCAAACAAAAAATATTTTAGATTTAAAAGTAAAACATAATATTAAATGTAACATATAGTATTGGCGACATAAGATTTTGTTGATAGTTATATATTACATGTTATAAAGATATTCATGTTATATAATTATACATTATATTCTATATTATCAAATATATTCTATGTCTATGTAAATAAATATATATATGCTTTTTTCATTGCAAAATTAAAACCTTTTAAATAAATGTAAAGAGAACATTTGTGTATGAATATTCTCTGTTACATCCAACACCTCAGAGTTCTTGGGGGTACTCTGAAGGGTCTGAGGAAGCCCCTTCCCTAATACTATTGAGCCCCCAACTAACTGTGTTCCCCCTCAATATTAGTTACCAGTGGCTAACCCCAGTTCCATTTAACACCTTAGAATCAATTAGATTTTACAAAGGGACATTTATTTCAAAGACACAGCAAGAACAAAGTACAACCATTTCCACCTAAAACCCCAAGGCACACTCTCCTCTCCCCTAAACCATCTTGATCCTCGAGGAAAGTTAGCTCTGTTTAAAACTTAGTTCCTACGTAGCATTACGGTTCATATTCCAAGTTCACGTCTGATTCAGAACTGATTCTGGAGGAGTCCTTGTCTCCATTCTGCTGAGATGGCTCCCAAAGGTAACTTCTTTGCTCCTCAGGTTATCAGTGCTGAGCTGGTTGTAAAACCCAGATCTTGGAATGACAAGATACCTCGAGGTTCTCTTTCCTGACCTCATGGGACTACATATCAGCCTCAGTGGGGAGAACCAAGGACATTTCCCCTTATAACATTGTCTCTAACTCAGAGAAGACTGAGAGAGAAGCTGAATGGAATGACTCGAGGGCTGACTCAGGCCTCCCATTCACCACATAATTAGGCAACCAGAACCAGTTACAGGATGTCTACACATGCTGTACAATCTCTCCAAGACATTTCCATTACATGTCATCATTACCTTCCTGAGAGTGGGTTCTTATCATAAATAGTGACTGTGCATGCACCAGATTCCTCTTGCAATTAGGAAACAAAGTGAACCGTGGTTTCTTCCCAGTGCTTTTCCCACATCACAGCTTTACCTGGAGGTAACCTCATTAGAGAGTAGTAGAACATTCCTCCAATCCATCTCCCAGCTCCTGGCTCCTTCAAGTCTCAACTAAAATTTCCACCTTCTGCAAGAAGTCTTTCTTAATCCTTCCCTATGAGGTCACCTCCTGATCTCATTGGTCCTCTTTGAGAATGAAGGAATGAACAATAGCCACTCTACCCTGTACATAGCTTGCTTATACATTGTCTCCAGCATTAGAATGTGAGTTCCTTGAGGACAGAGACAATCCCCAGCACTAAGTAAGCTCTTGACTAACGGTATATTTAAACAACAAAGAAGGCGAATTCACTCTCTTTCTTCTTATAAATTAAACAAGAAGTGCACTTTCCAAAATTGTTTAATATGGTGAAAAGGTGATAGAAGGTATGAGGGAATCCTAGGAAGAATGCAGAAGGACTGAAGAGGAAAGGAGCCACTAACATAGCTAGCTATAGGTACAAATTCAGAGTTATTATGTCTTCAATGTCTCATTGTAGCATAGAAGGTATTCTGTATACTCAAAGACTGTGCTCTGGCATAGCTGAGACTATGCACAACTGCCTGGTGACCTTGGTCAAGTCACTTAACCTCTCTTGGTCACAGTTTCCTTGATACCTTCCAGCTCTAAATATATGAGCCCAGGAGCCTGAGTGTCAGCAATGCTCCAAGGCCTGAACACTCCCCTCCAGTTGTAACCAAGCTGGAGAGGATTTGAGTGCTAACCTATGATAAGCTATATGTCCATCGTCCAAGGACCAGTGCAGCTGAGACCAAAGAAACTTATCACCAAAAGGCTGACCACCAGGTGGTGATATTTTTTTTATTAATTCCCTTGATATTCTTGACCTTTTGTTCCTACAGGTAAATTTTGTAATTTTTTCCTAGCTCTATAAAATAATTCTTAACATGGCTCTTTCAAGTATTGGAAATAAAAGTCACTTATGACATACTTTACAATTTATAAAGTATTTTCCTCACAATAATGCCATGAAGTAAAAAGTACAGAGTCAAGACTTGGGAAATAGGAAGTAGGAGCCATGCAGGGAACAACATGAAGGGCAATGCTTCTTTTTCCAGTGATGAATTTCATTTTATTCTTCCTTCCGTTAGTATTATTGTGGTCATGATGGATGCTGTACAACTGGTTCTGCTTAATTTGCTTTGCATCATCAGTTCATATGAGTCTTCCCTTGCTTCTCTGAATTCTTCATATTCATTATTCTTTATGGCACAGTAACATTTCCATTACTTTCAGGTAATTCTCCCATTGAGGACCCCCAGTTTGGTTCCGGTTCTTGTGAAAGTTGGCTTTCCCGACCTCATGGGGCTTTAATGGATAGGGCCCAAGACCTCTCCCCTTTTATAGCGTTGTCTCTCACCGGACAAAAATCATCAAATGAGTCCAAACAGCTGCCACAAAAAAAAGTGCTACAACGAATATTTTGGCTTACATGGGCGCTTTCTTTCTGTCACTGATCTCCCTAGGATCCGTGCATAAGAGTGGGATCTCTGAATCAAAGGACAGGAGCGTTTGAGAAGCCCTTCTCCATTCCTGCTCCTCTCATCTGGAGCATGGTCGTGAATCACTTTCTACAATGTCTGAACCAATTCACAGCTTCACCAAGAGCACATCCGTGTGCCTGCCTGTCATGGACTTTTTCTATCTTTTGTCCTTTTATCCGGTCGAGTGTGAAGTGAAATCTCAATTTTGATGTCTCTTATTCCTCATGATTTAATATAATCTTTCATGTGGTTGTTAAAATTTTGCACTTATTTCAAGAACTGTTTATTTGTACCCTTTAAACACTTATCCACCAAGAGCTCTTGGTCTTACCGAGGCTATCCCAAACAGCTTATTATAGCTTAAGATGCACTAAGACTTTTGGGACACCCTGCGTATCTATGTTAATTCCTTATGTGTCTTGTATATAAGACCCTTAGCAGAGATATTTGATGTAAAGATTTTTCCCCCAATCCACAGTTTCTAAGGAGGCACTTTTAAATATTGTTTCATTATTTATACATTTTAACACCATAAGGTCTCACTCTCCGCAACTTAGAGCCATTTACTTGGTGATAAGTCTCGGTGCACTGTGCTACAAGGAAAGCTCAATGCTTTGCACATAGTAAGGACTTATTGAATTGAATCAGATCTCAAAGTCCCACAAAGGGAGCTGTTTTTCCAAGCCTGGAGATGATGAAAGGAGGCAGCATTTTTACCTGTAAAAATGAGGAGGATGGATAAGGTGGCTTCCGAGGTCCCTTCCAGCTCTCTGTCCAGGATCCCTTGGTCCCACCTTGTCCTCTTAGAAGACAAAGACTTTCTTTATTAGAACCAGATATTCTTACTTATAGGCTACTAGGTAATGCAGCACAAAGAGCTCTGGGACTAGAGGGACGAAGACTCGTCTTCCTAAATTCAAATCTGGCCTCAGACACTTCCTAGCTGTGTGACCCTGGGCTAGTCACTTAACTTGTTTGCCTCAGTTTCCTCATCTGTCAAATAAGCTGGAGAAGGAAATGCAAACCCCTCCAGTATCTTTGCCAAGAAAACCTCAGATGGGGTCACAGAAAGTGGGGACACTACTAAACAGCTATGCCCTCCTTTCTGGACACTGAGTGAAGCATTTGTCATCTTTTTCCCTCTGGTCTAGACTCAGCCCTGGGTTTGAATCTCAGCTCTGCCATTAACTGCCTGGTGACCTTGGTCAAGTCACTTAACCTCTCCTGGCCACAGTTTCCTTGACACCTTCCAGCTCTAAATATGTGAGCCCAGGAGCCTGAGGGTCAGCAACGCTCCACTGCCTGTCCCCTGTTGATGGGAAGGAGGGTCCAGGTCACACTTCCTTTTCTTTCATCTTTTGATGAAACCCTATGTTTAGAGAGCAGAGGCAAGTCAGGAGCCTGGACACACCTCCCAGACCTGGGAGCCTTTGCTTCCTTAAGAAGCTGCACATGACTCAGGCAGACCTTGATGCAATCAGGCAGGAATTCCCACCTGCTGATAAGGAGGCTTCAGAGAACACTGGGCTTATAAATCAGACTGGCCAAGTCAGCATTCGGCTACTGGGCGCCATTCAGGCTAAAAATAGCTTTGGTTCTGGGCTAGCTGTACTCATGGGCAGACCAAGTGGCAGCCTGTATGAGTATAAGTATGTGGAGGGCGGGGGAGGGAACTTTAGCAATCTAGAAAGGTCCTCCCCATCCCCCAGCCTGCCTCCATCAGCTTCAGCTCCACATGGCCATCTGTGGCACCAGGAGCAGCATTTAGGTCAGCGCCTTGGTGACCATTCACACTATAGTACAAAAAAGTTTACTGGAATAGTCTGTCCCAAAGACAGATTTTTGATGAGGCAGGGGAGAAAAAAAGGAAGAAAGAACTCCACTGAGAGAGGGGAAAGAAAGGCTACTTTGTGTGCTCCTGGCCCAGAGCTAGAGCTGGAGGGAATCACATTCGATTGTGAGCTCCTCGAGGGCAGGCACTGTTTCTTGCCTTTCTTTGTATCCTGTGGTTTAGCACAGTGCCTGGTACACACACAGCAGGTGCTTAATGCATGTTTATTGATTCCAGTCTAATCCTGTTATTTCCTGGAGACCCACAGAGGTCTTACCCAAAGTCATTTAGGAGGTAAAAACAGCAGAGTCAGGATTCAAACCCAAGTCTTCTGACCACCCCCACCTCCAGCCTAGAGCAACCTGCTCTTGCATTCAACCAAAATGTTCAAGCCAAAGCTAGTCATTGAAATCCTGCTGCATGAGTGATATCTGATCAAACCACACAATAATGAGAAAGCCACATCTGGAAAGGGGGAAAGGAGGGCAAGACTGGCATCACCCTGAGCCAGGTTACAGCTGGCACATCTGTGAGTATTCCCAGAGAGAGAGAGATGCCTGTGCTGAAGTTATAGGAATCCAGATGTGTATATATGCAATTATACATGCATGTACATGTTTAGACACACTCACACATAGGTACAGAGATACATAGAGATGTATTTGGAGGGGTGTGCTGCCAGCACACAATAATGGATTAAATTGATTGACCTAATTGTTAAATTTTCATCATAAGTATTTACAGTTCTAAATAGGTAAACTCCACAGATCAGGGCTTGGCTTATTGTTTTATTGGTGGTCTAGAACTGATGGAAAAATATTAATAATGCAGATAAAATTTAAAAGTCTGTGGCATGTACATTTTCCCCACTGCAGAGCTGGTTGTTAAACACTTACTAGCACTTAGGTATATATGCATATGTGTGTGTACATATACTTACATATATTATACATTTCATGTATCTCATTTTATAAATATAATTATATGTATTCTATAGTATAATACTTAGACTATGTATACACACATGTTGTATACACATAAACATGTGTACATACACAAATATAGAGGTATACTACCAGAATACAGGAGTTGAAACTTATCTATATTATATATTTTATATATATTCTTTTCCAAACATATATTATATAAGAACATAATATTTTATAAATATATATAAATAAATATATACTCTAAATATTTAATGTATGTATATACACACACATACATATATACACACACATATCTGCCCAGGCATGTGAATGTACTGGTAAATATTTAACAACCAGCTCTCAGAAAACCTGTGAACCCCACAGACGTTTAAGTTTAATTTGCATTATTAACACTTTCTCCATCACTTTTTAAACTCTAGACAACAACAAAAGAATAAACCAAGCCCTGATTTGTAGCATTTGCCAATTTCAGAGGTGTAAATACAATGAAAATTTAACAATCGGCTTTCATGTGCTAGTAGCACACTGCTATATATGTGCATGTATGTATAAATGTGTATATATAAACATGTCCATATGCATGTACTTAATATATAAATATAGTATACAAATTATGTGAATAATTCTATCTAGATAATATATGTGAGGGCAGTTATCCCTTCCACATCATGACTTTCCCCACTGAGATTTCTGTATATCACAGGTCGGTATACAAAATTAAATGGGAATTTGGGGGGGGGGAGTTTTGCAGAAACCGCAGACAACAGGCAAAGGCCCACAGACAACACAGAAAAAGTTTAGAAACTCAAAAAAGCATAACATATATGTATAATATTATAGGACATCAATACATTTTCTCTTTTACTACCATAATAATTCAGACTTTTTCTCTGGTATGCAGATCTTCCAGACAGCAGGGGCACCTCGCCCCTAACCCCCGAGACGCAAAAGAGATGTGTCTATGTATGTGTATATCTAACATCTAGGAACAGCAAGATCCTAAGATATTGTCTGCTCTCTGTCATTTGCACCAACGCTTCCCGTCAGGATTCCTCTACACCAAGCCTTGACAAATAGTCGTAGCCAGCATCATTCCTGGGGAGCCATTTCCCCCTTCCCACCCTTACAGACCTCATCTCCTGATGCACTTTCTCCCTTCCCTCCACACTCTTTGAGCCAAAATGACATCAGATTTTATGACTTCTGACTCCAATCTTTCTCAGCCATACTCCAGACACCCTCCAAACCATCTCTGCTCAGCTGAATTTGCCACAGGTGGCAGAATGACTAGATTTCTGTCTCTACCCTAAGGATTGCCTTGAGGTCAACAAAATAATGAGAGCAGCCTGGCATTGAAATTAGTATGAGATCATTAGTAGGGTCAGAATGGCTGCATGGATGGTGAAGGGTCATGGCTTTTGAGAACTAGTTGAAGGACCCGATGGTGGGAGAAGGCTTGGGAGAAGCCCCAGGAGGGACATGAGACACTTTCAAACACTCCTCCTCCCCTCAAAAAGACGCATGAAAAAGGAACAGTTCTTAATGGCCCCAGAGGGCAGAATTCAGTCATGGATAAAAGCTGCAAAGATACAAATTAGGTTTGATGAAAGGAAAATTTCTCCTAATTAGAGCTATTCCAAAGTATAATAGGCTGCCTTGAGAAACTGTGCTCTTGCCTCTTAACTAGAGGTCTTTAAATAAAGGCTAGAGTCAAGGGTGTGCTGGTAAATAATTTAACAACTGGCTCTCCAGGAAAAGCAAAAGTCCAGCAACACCCTTTTAACTTCAACCTATATTATTCACATTTTCTCCACCACTTTCTTAAGTCAAGACAATCAACAGCAATCAAGTTTTTATTCCCAAGATGCTTGTTGTTCACACTGAAAATTTAACAACCAACTCTCACAAACCAGTGAGAGTCAACTCCAGTCCACCCCTGGCTAGAGTTCGTTCAATAGAAGATATGGGATGACCCTACCATGCCCACTGCTGTGATGTCGACGGCTCAGGAAGGCTGCCCCTGGAAGGGAAACCTTAAAGGAAGAATATTAAAATTCCGTGACATGGCACAGCCACGCAGACACCATGTTTAGTAGCTTTCCCCCATAACCCATCATGTAATAAATGTTTATTGAATGAAATAAATATTTACCTTTGTATGGTACGATTTATATGTTGTAGACTATGAGTTCCTGTTTGTGCGTGTGTGTGTGTGTGTGTGTGTGTGTGTGTGTGTATGTGTGTTGATCCCAGGAGAGGGGTTGATTCCTTCTCCCCTCAAGTTTCTAAGGGTAACCATGAGGGTGATAAAATTTCTAGACGCCTCCAATCAGGGGCGCAGCCCCATCAGGGTGTTCTCCACTGATTATCAGCCAGATTGAATTAGCTTTTAAGAAGGGCATTTACTAAATAATTATAGCAAAAATAGCTGTTACTGAAATGCCCCCAAAAACCTGAGGGCTGGGGGGAGACTCTCCCCTTGCACACACAAGTCTCTGTCGGGAATGGATTTAAACTTCCTGCAGCCAACGGGGAAGTAACAGGTTCAGGTGACTAGAAGCTTTTTTCTTCCTTCATGGAGACTTCACCACATTCTCCAGCTTTCTGCTGGGCTCTAGGGGTTAGCATTCTCACGTTGTCTTTTTTTTTTTCAGCATAGCTAGTTCATCCTCAGAATATCTCTCAGCTCCCGATGTAGACTCTATTGTTGGCCACTCTGTTCTGGGGAGACAGATCTATGAATATGAAAGACAGATCTTACCCATGCTGATGAAAACTCCTGGTCTTTTATCCTTTTGGGGATCACAAGATCATCATCACCTGGTCAGTAGGGGAAGAATGGGGAGAAGGGAGAGAGAAAAGGAGAGAGACAGACAGAGAAAGGAGAGGCAGACAGATAAAGCTCTCTCTCTCTTCTCCCAAGGGTAATTCCCTTTCAGGTGTGCAGTCTGTCAGAAGTACAGCTGGGAAAAGAATGCAGGAGGGGACGGAGGGGTCCATTGTATTTTCTCTAACCATGAGCTAATTGTGGTAAAGGAGCACAGTGGAGACAAAAGGGGTCAGTGGAAGAGGGAAGACCAACTCTGCCCTCCATGAAACAGCCACAACGGCCAGTGTAACCCAAGGAAACAGAAGACGGATTGCTGCCCTCTCTCCATGGGTGGTTATGAGGAAACAGTAAGCCTCCAAGAGCCCCTAATTAATGCCTGGCTTCCCCATTTCTTTTTTTTTTTTTTTTTTTTTGCCTTTTTTTGGATGGGAGAAAGCAGGGCAATTGGGGTTAAATGACTTGCCCAAGGTCACACAGCTAGTAAATGGTAAGTGTCTGAGGCTGTATTTGAACTTAGGTCCTCCTGACTCCAGGGCTGGTGCCCTATTCACTGCACCACCTAGCTGCCCCTGGCTTCCCCATTTCTATGAGCACTTTACGGTTCCTGAGGACTCGAGCTGTTACCTTTTTAAAAACATGTTGGCAGTTTGGAGGTGTGTAGATGGTTTCTGAGGCCAGGGACAGACTATTTTAAATTGGGACTGACCTAGAAAACCCCCAAGCCAGATGGCAGCTGTGGGCAAAGCCTCCCTGGCTTTGACATGTAGGAAACATTGAAAGCTAATTTCATAGCAGCTCAGCCGGCTGTCCTGGCTGTCCTGGGAAGACCAAGAACAGAAGAACACTAAGGGAGCTGGGGCCCAAGGAAGGGCCGGGGTGGGGGGCAGGGCAAGGGCACAGCCCCAAGTATCTTGGTGCTCTTTCTACTTTCACAGGATTTAGGGCCGGTGTTACCCAAACCCTGACTTTTGTTTTCTAAATGAAAGAGGAAAGGAAGGCTCCCACAAGTGTAAGGGGTGAACCCATAGACATAGAGAATGAAGAGACTTTGGAGGATCTCAAGTCCAACCCCCTCCCCCACTTTACAAATGGGGAAACTGAGACTGCCTGGACTCAGTAAACTCAGGACCATACTGTGATGGAATCATGGAGGGCCGGAGAAGGGAAAGGGGATGGCATTCCCATGTTGCCTGTGCCGAGCGCTTTCCTAGTACGATCTCGCTTAATTTTAATTGTCAGAAGTGGGGTGGGGAGGGAGCAATGTTGTCTATGAGCAGAATTGCCTCGCCTATGAGACAAAAAAGCAAGGTCTCAGACAATGGAAAGTTCTGTAAGGATGTCCCTCTTAAGAGGAGTCATCCACACACAAAAAGACATCGAGAGGCCGTTAAGTCGGAAAGACCCAGATTCAAATCCTGCTTCTGGCAGTCCCCGGTCCTGTGACCTTGGACCATTTTGGAACGGCTGTCTGCCTCAGTTTCCTCATCTGTGAAATGGGAATGAGAGGACTTTTAGTAGCTCCCTGCCGGGGTATGAGTCCCAGAGGACATGACAGATGCACAGCATTTGGCAGATTTAAAAAAGCTGTATCTAAGTGTCTGTTGTTAGGGAAAAGACCAAAGAAACTTCATGGCCACTTGAAGTCAGCAGACTGAGAGCGTCAGGAAGCCAGAGCAGCTGTAGATGGGAGTCAAGAGATACGGGGCTGTCTGGGTGAGAATCATGCTCTGTGTCTTAGGCTAACTGGGCACTCCCTGGGCACTCTCTGGGCACTCACTGGGCACTCTCATGCAAAAAAATAGTCCAGGAAGAGATCAGAAAACACCTGAAGAAAATGGTCACAACAACATTTATATAGCACTTTGAGGGTGGCAAAGCCCTTGGCATTTCTTAACTTGTTGGAGCCTCACAACCACCCAGTGAGATGGGGATTATTTTTATCCCTATTTCCCAGATGGAAAAACTGAGTCTTATTCCTGATATCCACCTAGAACCCTAAAGCTGTCAAAATAACATTCATTCTATTGCTGGTAGCAATCCCATGAGATAGAGAACGACAGGCATTATTGTCCTTGATGTAATTACCACACGGAGAAAGGGCGACTTCTCAGTCCAAGGCTCAGTGCCCAGGGCCGGGCAGAGGCTAATACTCATCCCTTCTCTTCTGTACCTCCAATGGAATGTTATTTATAACATGCTTTTGTATTTACGAATGTTGGCCAAGCCAGTGCCCAGCATACAGTAGGTGCTACATAAATGTTAACTATTTAACTACATGCTGCAATTATCCTCCCCTCAGCCACTTTTCCCCAGATCACTGAAATGTCATTTCTCTGGAGTTCTCATATCCTTCAAGCTTCACCCACTATAGCCTCTCTCTCCCTCTCCCTCTTGCCCTCTCTCTCTCTCTCTCTCTCTCCCTCTCCCCCCTCTCTCTGTCTCTCTCTGTCTCTGTTTCTCTATCTCTCTCTCTCCTCTCTCTCTGTCTCTCTCTGTCTCTCTCTCTCTGTCCCTTTCTCTCTCTGTCTCTGTCTCTGTCTCTCTGTCTCTCTCTCTCTCTGTGTCCCTTTCTCTCTCTGTCTCTCTGTCTCTGTCTCTCTCTGTCTCTCTCTCCTCTCTGTCTCTGTCTCTGTCTCTCTCTGTGTCCTTTTCTCTCTCTGTCTCTCTCTGTCTCTCTGTCTCTGTCTCTGTCTCTCTCTCTCTCTCTCTCTCTCTCTCTCTCACACACACACACACACACACACACACACACACACACACACTCGCCTTTCTCCTCTGTATCCAGTTTCTAGTTGCTTTTTGACTAACTTGAACGCCCTGAGCTTGCTTCCTGCCACCACTAAGTAGGCCTGGGAAATACTGCCATCTGAGAACAGCTGCAGAACCCCCTCCAGGCAGGGGTGGGGTGAGGCCGGGCATAACTGGGTTTCCTTTGCCAACATCTCCAACATGTGAGAGGTGTTAGAAGAGCCTTCAGAAGACATGTGCTCAACCCCCCTCGTCATACAGAAGAGGAAATGAAGGTCCCAGATAAACTGACATTTGGAGAGCGCTAAGCTGGGCTGGGAGCCCAGAGACTCACATGTTCACCAGACTCTCCACAGAGATGCTGTGCGTGCTCATGGCACCATGCGTGTAGAGCTGAGATCCAGGCCAACTCTCCTTATACAGATGGGGAGACTGAGGCTCCGAGCTTGTCCATGGTCACACAGCTAGTTTCTGAGGCAGGATCTGAACTCTGGCCAAGCTACCTCCACCCTATCTAACCTGGTTTGACACCCAGAGCCTCTCCCATGTTCACAAAGCTGGTACTTGACTCAAGTCTTCCTGATTTCAGGACTGACTTCCGGGCATCTGAAAATGGAGACCGCAGCACCGACTGATATACATAAAGTGCTTGGCACAGACTCTGCAGCATGTGCACATTAGCTACCTGTCATGATTGCCGCTCACAGAAGAGAATCTATGCAGAGTTCTTTGTAAGCCTCAAAGGGCAGCCGGGAGGGGCTGAGGGTCCCTGCACTCCCCTAGAACGGGCAGGATCCTGCTTCTTCAGTGGGCACGGTGCAAGCAGGGTGGTCAGTAGAACCCCAGCATTCCCTTGGCCGTCCCTGGATGCCCCACCCACCCACAAACAAGGACTAGAGCAGTCTCCTCTTGAGCCCCTGTGTACAAAGAAGGTTTGTCTTCCTCTCTTTATCTTCTTGGCCAGGATTAGGGGAGGAGTGTTACATTTCTCCATGCCCTCCTGTTCCTGCCAACAAGGACTCATTGTTTGAGCTCACCTCAACTCCTGATTAATGCCTTAAGTACAAGCCATTTTCTAGCTGTTCCAATTCCCTAGTGCTCAATATCTCACTGCCTAGGGCAGAAAGAGCAGGAGAGCCAAGGCGTCCATCCACAGCTCTAATAGCTTATGGGAGCTGAATGTTGTTTTCTGAAAGATCATTCCACACAAGTCCTGCTCTCCTTTGTAACATTAGCCTTGGGAAATCAAGAAAAGGGGACAGCTAGGTGGCGCAGTGAATAGAGCACCAGCCCTGGAGTCAGGAGGACCTGAGTTCAAATCCAGCCTCAGACACTTAACACAAAACTAGCAGTGTGACCTTGGGCAAGTCACTAAGCCCCAGTTGCCCCGTCTCTAAAAATAAAAAAATAAACTAAAAAAGAAATGAAGAAAAGGAGGGATTTTCCCAAGTAACTATCACATAGCATCATAGATAGAGGGCTGGGTGGGATCTCAAAGGCTAATTAATCCAACCTCTTCCTTTTACAGATGGGGAGTTTGAGGCCCCCTCAAGAGAAGTAGAATGACTTGCTCAGATTACACAGATTGTAAGCATCGGGGTGTAATCAATCAGTTAAAGTAAGCCTAAATATTTTCAAGGTAGTAGGAAGGAAAGGGGAAGGGGAGAGGCCCTACCAGCTAAGGGGACTAGGAAAGAGCTCATGGAGGGTGTGGCACTTGAGTCAAGATTTGGAGAAAGTGAGGAACTCTTAGAAGTGGAAGGAAGGAGAAAGTACAGTCTTGGCCTAGAGAACAGTCTCTGAAGAGCCATAGAGAAGGGGATGAGATACCAGAGTTTGAACCCACATCCTCAGATGCTGGGTCCAACACTTTTCACTGTAAAATTATATCTTTGCCAAGAAAGGTGGTTTAGACAGAGACATAATACAGCTGGAGCTTTAGGATGATGTCCTACCTTCCCCTCGGTGACAGACAGACAGTCCCTCTCTGAATCCAACAAGGATTTATTAATTACTACTTGTGTCAGACATTGGTGTAGCAGCAATCACACTGGCATCCCTAGGACAGCTGCTAGCACAGGTTGTTAGATCTGCTTTACTGGAAAGAACTGTTTAAGGGGCCAACAATCTTTTTTAAATTATATTCACTAGTTTAGGGGAAAAATCAGCACTCTGAGCTTCAGAGAAAATCCAAACAAAGAGAATAGAGAAAATACAACAGAGAAATAAAGACCAACAGACAGGGCTTCTAACTGTCTGAGAAATTAACACAGATTAACAGATTCAACTGTCTGACCAAGACCATAGTTACCAGAGAGAGAAGCACCAACATCTGGGATTTCCAAAGTCAGAGGGCTCCTTAATGGTTATCCAGAGTCTCATCTGGTGAAATCACAAGAACACTCTTCCAATGGGTGAGCCCCAAAACAAAATGCTAACCTCAGAATATATAAATATACACTTCTTCAGAGTCAGGGGGCATCACAACTGTTTGGGATGAACAATACCCTTCATCCTTAATTTAGTGAAAAAAATAAACACAGATCTCTTAGGATAAGAACAGGAGTTTATTCTCTTCCCCGGGAGAAGAGGGCGGTCTTCCCCATGACTCATCATGGAGAAGAGGCAAGTTACAAAAGACAGGGCCAGAATTTATAACTTAATTTAGTCAAGCCCCCTTTCCCAACTGTTTCCTCTCTCATTGGTGGAGAGGCATCCTTCACCAAATTCTTCCCAACTGGGACAGCAAAAAAAGGAGAAGGGAAGGTTAACAACCTCAAATTGAGATGTTTTCACTCATCTTGTATACAACCTTCACTGCCTAATTACAAAGTAACAAAAAGTGCCTTCCTGAAAAACAAGCCTCCCCTGATCAAGCTTTCCTTGAAGGGCTCTACATGAGGCCTATCTACAGTCTGGGAAGATCTTATATCCTATTAACTTTACAACTGGATATCCAAAAGCAAACTTAAAAAAAAATATCTCCACCCTCAAGGAGTTTACTTTCTACTAGGAGAAGGGGTGAGGGGAGACAAAATTTATTGCATACAACAAGTAGCTCATTTTTTAGCTCAGGGGAAATATAATGGACTCCACATTCTATGTGGCTCCTTTCTCTGAAGCTTTCTGTGGAATTTCTATTAAATGAAAAATCAGGAACATTATAACCGTAGCTTAGAGCCCCCAGTTAGGAAAATTCCTAACAGTGAGGTAGAAGTTTGGCTCCTTGTCCCCCTATGAAATTATGTTTATATTTAGCTAATTTGTGGTCTTGTTATAGATGAGGCAAAAATTCAGGTTAGTGGAAACATTGAGATAAAGTTAACTAGTGAATCAACCAGCATTTATTGAGCACTTAGGTGTCCAGCTGTGTCAAGCACCGAAGACACAAAGAAAGGCAAAAACACTGTGCGTGCCCTGAAGTTCACATTCTAATGGAGGAGACAACAAGCAAACGGGTTATGTAGGTGTAAGAAATATTCAGTGTAAATGGGAGGTGATCTCAGAGGGAGGGCACTAGCAGCAGGGGAAAACGGGACCAGAAGAAGCCTCTGGTAGAAGGTGGGATTTGAGCTGAAGGAAGTCAAGAGATGGAGGCAGAGGTGAAAGAAGTGCATAACTAGGTTTGTGCATGAGAAAGAGAAGGACAGACATCAGAAACCAGAGAAACGAATTAGCCCGGACTGGAGCAGGTGTCAGGGGATGATTGTGACCCCTCAGGAAACGGAAGAGGAAGCCTCAGCGAATGCCAATCCATGGCCACCTAGAACCGAGGGTTACCCGTGTCAAAGCAACAGGGGAGTGTACCCACAGTGTGTAGGTTCATAGATTAAAAGCTAGGAAAGACCATAGGGCTCCTCTTATTCAACACCGTCTCTTTATAGACATGGAAATGTGGACCAGAAGTGGTGAAGGGTTAGGTGGGCAGTGCCAGGGCGGGGATCTCGCTGTAACTAGGTCCTTTTCTACACTATGCTGGCTTTCTAATAAACCTAATTACAAAGGAATAGGCATCTAGAACCTTTCCTGAGATACACACCCAACCCCCGGGCTATGCTTTATTCTTTATGGGTGAATCTTAGACGAAGTTAGAAATCTGACTTCCCTTCCTTCTTCCCAGCCTCCACAGAAGTGCCAGACATGCACCACACCCTCTGCTGAACAGATCTGCTGATCTGCTTTTTTTTTTTTAAAGTATTCTATGACTCTTTTTGCCAATTGCTTTTCTCATACTTTGTCATTAAACCGGGATCTCTCCTGGGCTCTGGAGAACAGCTTTGGCCTTTCTGAACTGACTGGTCTGGCAAAGGGGGGAGGACTTCGGAAGGGAACAGCTGTTGGGCTGAAACCTTTTTGTTTAAATTTAACAATAAAATCAATTTTGATTCCACTGAAACATCTGGAGGAAGGGAGTTGGGGGTGGGGGAGGGTCCCAGAGGAGAGAAATTGACTAAAGCAAAAATGCCAAAAATCAGTTAACAAGGAGATTGCATTTTCAGGCATCAGGGAGAGAGGAAAATTTCCAAGTAAATAGGCTCAGTCAACTCAATAAATGTCTTCTGAAATACATAGAGCCTGATTGAAATGGGAATTATTCTTTTTTAATTTAGTGATAGCTCTTGTTTTTCATCACCTTCATATCCCAACATATTTCTTCCCCCTTTTCATCTCCCTCCTTGAAAACTGCTCAGCAAAAATGAGAACACATTAAATCTGATACATGCAGTGTTCCACACCCATAGCCTGCCACCTTTGCACAGAAAGGAGGGAGATCCATTGTCTCTTCTTTGGGGTCAAGCTTAGTTATTATGATTACAAAGTACCCTGGCTTGCTTTTTTTTCTTTTTTTTTTTTTTTGGCAATTCTTTCCATTTACACTGTTGAGGTCATTTTGTATCTTTTCTCCCTAATTCTGTCTCAGGATTTCAGGACTATTGATTTAGAGCTGGAAGGGGCCATCTAGTCCAAGATGGGGAAACTGAGTCCCAGGAAAGGTAAGTCACTTGTCCAAAGTCTCACGGCAGTAAATATCAAAGGTGGGATTTGAAATCAGGTCCCCTAACTCAAAACCCACAGCTCCTTCCCCTGTAATAATAATAATAATAACAACAACAACAACAACAATAACAATGATAATAAATAACTGGCATATATTTTTTAAAATTTATCTATTTTTAGTTTTCAACATAGTTTCCACAAGATTTTGGGTTACAATTTTTTCTCCCTGTCTTTTCCCTACCCCTACCCCAAAAACAGCAAGCCTAATAAATACCCCTTCCCCCAACACATTTTCTCTTATGTCATCATCCTCCTCTAACTTTTTTTTTACTTTTTTTTTGGAGAGCAATTGGGGTTAAGTGACTTGCCCAAGGTCACACAGCTAGTTTTTTCGTGTGTGTGTGTGTGTGTGTGTGTGTGTGTGTGTGTGTGTGTGTGTGTGTGTTACGTGTCTCAGGCCAGATTTGAATTCAGGTCCTCCTGACTTCAGGACTGGTGCTCTGTTCACTGTGCCACCTAGCCACCCCCACCCTAACTTTCTAGCAGGGCAAGATGGATTTCTATATCCTGGTGCCTGTATAACTTATTTCCCAATTGCATGTAAAAAACAATTTTGAAAAAATATATTTGTTTTTAAAACTTTGAGTTCCAGATTTTTTCCTCTTCTTCCTTCTTCACCTGCCCCCACTGGGAAGATAAGCAATTCAATATAGATTATACATGTATAGTTACCCAAATCGTTTCCATAAGTTATATTGTGAAAAACTATTTCCCTCCATTCTATCCTGCACCCCACTTATTCTATTTTCTCCTTTGACCCTATCCCTTTTCAAAAATGTTTGCTTCTAACTCCCCTCTCCCCCAATCTGCCCTCCCTTCTATCATCCCCCCTCTTATCCCCTACCCTCTTCTTTCCTGTAGGGTAAGATACCCAATTGAGTGTGTATGTTATTCCCTCCTTAAGCCAAATTCAGTGAGAACAAGGTTTTCCCGTTCCCTTTCACTTTCCTGCTCTTCCCCTCCATTGTAACAGTGTTCTCTTGCCTTTTTTATATGAGATAGTTTACCCTACTCTATTTCTCTCTTTCTCCTTTCCCCCATAAATTCCTCTCTTACCTCTTAATTTTATTTTTTTAGGTATCATCCCTTCATATTCAACTCATCCTGTGCCCTCTGTCTATGCTCACATGAACATACATATGCCCACACTCACATATATGTTTATATACACATATACCCTCCTATACATATATATGTATGTATACATATATATTCCCTTCAATTGTCCTCATACTGAGAAAAGTCTTGAGTTACATTATCATTTTTCCATGTAGGGACGTAGATAGTTCAACTTTAACAAGTTCCTTGTGATTTCTTTTTCCTGTTTACCTTCTCATGCTTCTCTTGCTTGTGGTGTTTGAAAGTCAAATTTTCTGTTCAGCTCTGGTTTTTTCATCAAGAATGCTTGAAAGTCCTCTATTTCATTGAATGACCATATTTCCCCCTGAGACATTATACTCAGTTTTGCTGGCTTGTTTCTCTGTCACTTTGTGGGTTCTGTAGCTCTAAAGTTTGTTTAGACTCATTTTCTACATGCGTTGGAGGTGGTGGGAACCAGAGCCCACACCGAGGTTGTGCTTCTACTCCACCATCTTGGCTCCCACTGGCATATATTTGCATGCTAAAGTTTTCAATGCACTATATAAAAATTTCCGTTGAACCTCCCAACAACTTTGGGAGGTAAGTGCTACTATTATCTCTGTTTTGCAGATGAAAAAACTGGAGCAGTCAGACAAGTTAAGTCCCAGTATCTGAAGCAGGATTCAAACTCAGGTCTTTCTGTCTACTCTCCTGCCTTTCTCCATCTTCTCATGCTTCTCTGGATCCATCCTCTTCATCCTTTCTTACAGCACGCTAATATTTTATTGTATTCCTATAACCGTCCTTGCTCTAGGAGCATATACTCTGTTTCCATTTCTTTGCTCCTATAAAATGTCTTGCTATGAAAGTTTTTGCATCTCTGGATCCTTTCTTTTTTGTCATTTATCAAGAAGTTTTGCCCAGTACTGGGGTAAGGAGATCCATCTTGCCATATTGGAAAGTCAGTGGGGTGATAGGGGAGGACATAGGAGAGAGCAGATTGGGGTGGGCGGTATACAGTGGGATCGCTGTTCTGGGGTGGTGGGTAGGGGAAAGACGGGGAGAAAATTTGTAACTCAAAATCTCATGGAAATGAATGATGTAAACTAAAAATAAACAAAAGTTAATTTAAAAAAAATTTGCCTGGCAATGGGATCTCTCAGTCCAAGGGTACGTATAGACAATTGAGTCACTTTCTTGGCATCATTTCAAATTGCTTTCCAGAATGGTTGAACTGATTCACAGCATGTTGGGATGAATTCTACACAGAGAAATAAACACTACTCTGTAAATCTCTAACCTCAGAAGCCATATTTTAGGGTAGGCTATCAATAAGACCATCTTAAACAAAGTGTAAGTCTCCATCTGAAAGGCCCTTTCACCTCAGCCAAGATCCTACCCAAGAATCTCTACCAGAACCAAGGGAGAGAAAACAGTGACCGTGATTTATGTTTTCCAATACTTCTCCGAAGTGGCTTTATTTATAGAGACTGTGTCCTTTCTGAGGCTGGAACATTTGTTTTCTGACATGAGACCTCCAGGATCATCCCTTTGTGAATTTACTAGCAAGGTATTAGTCAGTGAGTTAAAACAAGCTATAAAAGGCAGGGCCAATTGATGGGTATAATAGAGCCCCATAAGCATGGCTAGGATAATGTCAGTAGATGGTGTGCTTAAGCAATGCGTGTTTCCATAAGAACATTTATGAATGACATTAATTTAAAAGGGGATGGGGAGAATAAATGGAAAGAATTGGTAAATGCCATATATAACCTATATCAAATTGCTTACCGTCTTAACGGTAGGGAGGAATAATTTGAAATTCAAAATTTTTTCAAATGAATATTAGGAAGTATCTTTACATGTAATTGGAAAAAAAATAAAATACCACAGAAAAAAAAAAGAAATGGCAGGTGTCAAAGTGGAATTGAAAAGACAATTCTACCCATCAGATAGATAGAATTCTTTTTGTTTGACCAAAGAGAAATCTAACCTTCCTCTCCACATGGTCCCAACATAATATTATTAAGAGCTTGTATTTCCATAGCAATTTAAGCTTTACAGAATGCTTTCTTCATTACTCTGTGAGGGCAAGAAGTACAAGAATTATTATGAGTCAAGTGAGGTTCAAAGAAATCTCCAGGTTTCTTCTTTGTTCCCCACCTCCCCCCAGTCTACCTTACACTGTGCTCACCTATGTGCCATTATACCTTCCCTAGTAAAATATAAGCTTTTTGAACATAGGGCAACAAGTCATTCTGTAACTTTGGATCTCCAAAACCTAATGGAGTGATCCGAATAAGGTCATCATTTAAGAAATGTTTGTGGACCGAGTTGTCCTTGGTCACTTAACTAGTAAGTATCAATTACATTCATTAAGTACCTGCTGTATACAAAGCCCTCAATTGGGAACATGGGATAAAAAGACCTCTGCCCTCAAGGAGCTTGCATTCTCTGAGGGGAAAGACTATAACATAGACCTAAGGAAGTAAATATTCAATAATTTGAAGAAGGCAAAAAAGAGCTGTAATGACTGAAGGGAAGCAAAGCAGGTTTCAATAGAAGAGATGTCTGTCCCTGAGCTGAACCTTGAAGATGTAGAGATTCTGGGAAGCATGGACAGGAAGGGGTGCGTTCTCAACACTGGGCACTGCTTGGGCAAATGCACTGAGGTGGGAAGTTTGGAGAATGCTTAGAATAGTACACTAAGGGGAACAGAATTAGGAGAAATTAGTACAATACAGGATGGAAGGGAAAGTTATAAGGCAAGAGACACAGGGGAATAAAATTGTGAGGTCCGTAAAGACCCAGCCAAGGAGTTTGTATTTAATCCTAGCAACAATGGGAAGCTGTTGAAAGCTTTTTGAGGAGGGAAGTGAAAGAAGGCAGACCAGTCCTCTTCTGAGCCTGGACAAAGGTGTCAAAGTCGAAACTGGAATTTCCTTCCCCTGATGTCCTACAGCGAGTACTTTTTCCATCCTACCAAACTAGCTTTTTTCCCAGCCACACAAGCCTATGCTAGCAAAGGCAAAGCTGCTGGGGTCTTATTGGGATTTTCCCGCTAACTCATGGGGATGGAGATGAAGGACGGCGGTGCTGACCTTACAGACAGAATTTCAGAGGCATTGGAAATCCCTTCCCTTGCCACTGTCCACAATTTGAGCCCTGGCTGCCGGTTACCTTGCCTGAAATTCTCACATTACGGGGTCGTAAGATTGATAAGGGACCTTTCAAGTCATTAGTCCATATACCTCCCCAACTCCTTTGCAGATAAAGAAATGGTGGCTTTGGGCTTTCTGAGCCTCAGCTTCCTCATATGCAAAACAGGGATAATAGTTGCATTACCTACTTGTAGGATTATTGTGAGGAAAATGCTTCGTAAGCTTCTAAGTGTTACTATCTTTATTATCAATAATGATAAACAACCTCCTTTAAAATGTAAATACCTCTGGGAGGCTTCACAAGTTAAGCTGTGATTAATGCCATAGTTTAAATTAATAATTAGCCTTTCAGGACCATTTGTTCTGGCTGTTGAAGGTTATCCCATGAGGAAATAGGAGGACTTTTAATGATTGGTGGGGAGGTATTAGGCAGGAAGATAGAGGGGAATCATTTTATAGTTTAGGACAGAAACCTAGGCTAGGACAAGGATTCTTAAACGGAGGCCACGGATAAATGTCAGGAAAACTTGGGTAAAGAAAAAAAAATACATCTTTATTTTCACTACCCTCCAACTGATACTTAACTTTTTCTTCAATTATTTAAAAACATGATTCTAAGAATCTGCCAAATTCTGAGACTGCGGAAGGGGGCTGTAGCAACAAAATGTTGACAGGTACAAAGACAGAGATTAAATAATCCCTGCCCTCAGGAAGTTTATACTCTACTTGTATACACCACTTGTATAGAAAACGGAAAAATAGAAGTGGAGAGAGAGCCGGGGAGAGTAGTAGCTATGGATGAGTATAAAGGAGTGGACAGTGATCGCTAGGGGAGAGAGTTCTAGAAATCCTGGGGAGTCCATTTCAGAGATTTTGGGGGCCAGAGAAGAATTATTGTATCCTTTACCTTGAAAGATTCCTTAGGGGATAAAGCCAACATGTCTTTTGATGGAATGCCATTGGTGGTTCTCTCAAGGTCGACCCAGCCAGGGAGGAATACTTTCAAAGGGAATCAGTATGACCAAACCATACAAGCTCACCTGCATGCTGGATATTGAAGAATAGAGGCCCAATAACTTTATTTATTTATTATTATTATTGTTTTAGGGGGAAGGCAATTGGGGTTAAGTGACTCGCCCAAGGTTGCACACCTAGTAAGTGTCTGAGGCCAGATTTGAACTCAGGTCCTCCTGACTCTAGGGCCAATGCCCTATCCATTTCACCACCTAGCTGCCCCCAATAACTTTATTTCAAGTAGCCCAGTTCTAGAATTCCCAACAAAGATTAATTCTCCTGGAAAAAAATGAATAAAGTAGATCTAGACAAAACACTGTCTAGAGAACATTTTTGTTTGTCTTATAAGTACTCCTCTAAGTCTGGATGGATGTGGTTGAGATGGTTAAATTGATGGATATAGATCTGTTAAGTGTTTATGGTTTGATGGATTATGGATCTCACAAACCATTAGTGAGTCAAGAGTGACTTTTGAGCTGACCCATTAATGAGTGAAGAGGACTTGGTGCTCTTGAAAATGAAATAACACATTAAACAATGCAAAGACTGGCCATGTACTTCATTCAGGGCATCTTTGTGGGAATTCTTTATAATCTGCAGCACCCTTTCAGTTGACCCATTTGCTTGAATATGATGAGGTAGAATTGTAACAATTCTGATAAGTGTCTTACAAATTCCTCAAGCTCAACTGAAATAAATGCAGACTCTTTGCTAGAAATGAGTGTCTGACCACCCCCGTATTACAGAACCATGAGTGTTGCTGCAGAGATTTGAGATGAAACTAGGAATCAATAGTGCAGGATGTTGGCCTTGGAGGCACAAACACTGGGTTCAAGTCTTCCCCCTGTCTCTTACTAGCTGTGTGTTGGTTTCCCTATCCAAAACTCAGTTTTCTCATCTGAAAAATGAAGACAATAATTCGAGGGTCCCCAACCTCTTCTCAGTTGTGTGAGCCTCAGTTAATTAACCAACAACAATAATAGCCTGTGTTTGTTTGGCACTTTAAAGTCCCATCCATTATCTTATTTCCTCTCACAATAACCCAGGGAGGTAGATACTCTTATTATTCTTATTTTAATATGACAAAACTGAAGCTGAGAGGTTGGACTATCCCAGGGCTACCCAACAAGCATTTATTAAGTACCTTTTATGTGCTAGGCACTAGAGGCAAAAATGGAGCTAGTCCCTGCCCTCAAGGAGCTCATATTCTCTTGGGGAAGACAATATGTTATGCATATGGATATACATAAAATAAATATAAGATAATTTGGAGGAGAAGGGAGGCCTAGTTGTTGACAAGGTCAGGGAAGGCTTCATGTAGGAAGTAGTGCTTGTGCTGAACTGTGAAGGAAGCCAAGGGTTCTAAGAGGTGTAGATGAGAAGGGAGTAACTGGCATGGGGCACAGCCTAGGCAAAGGCATGGAAGCAAGAATTTGTAAGACAGCTAATCTGGTAGGATCTTAGAGTATGTGAAAGGGAGGTATATGTAACAAGTTAGATTGGAGCCAGGTGATGAAGGCCTTTAAGTGCTCTGAAGAGGAGTCTGTACTTGATCTTAGAAACCCTGGAGATTATTGACGAGGAGAATGACCCTGCCTCAGAAGTGAGGAGCTTAAAATGTAGACGGGGACTTATATTTTCAGGCATGGCCAGTATGGGGATTTGTTTTGCTAGACTATGCATGCTCATGAAGAGTTTTGGATTGGGGAAGGGGTTGTTTCGGTCCAATGGAAGAAGTGGTAGGAGGGATAGATTATGAATTCATGCAAAATAAGCAGAAAAATTTTAAAAGGAAAAGAAAAGGGGAGTAGCCTAGTCACACCCGTGCTTTAGGGAAGTCAGAGGCATGGAGGTCTAAACCAGCATGGCAGCTGTATGAGGGGAGAAGGAGGCTGATGGGAACAATGGAGATTCAGTAGAACCAACAAATTTTAGCAACTGATTGGAGTGAGGAGGGTAGATGGAAACAAAACTTACAGAGGTTTTAGGAAAGCCCATCATGAACCCTGACCCACTCTTATGACTGGAGCCTTTTCTGAGGCTTCTACATCAATTGAGAAATTCTTCCTTTGAAATGATTTTTATAAAACGCATGAATTGTTTTTTTATTATATGGTTCCATGGCTGAGGTTTCTAGATCACTTCTTATAGAAAAGGAGGTGATTCTATGAAGTTATGCAAGTGTGCCAGTAAATGTTTAACAACCAGCTTTCCTGAGTGTGCACAAGAAACACTTTATGGCTTAATGTATTTTATTCACATTTCTCCATCATTTTCTTAAGTCTAGACAATCAACAAAACAATAAAACAGTCCCTGATTGGTGATGTTTCCTGATTTCAGTGAAAATTGAACAACGGGCTTTCTGCTGGCCCCGACCACCAAGTGACCAGGCCTGTTCTCACTTTCCTTCTGGTCTTTACAGAAGCAGAAGAGTTTCCAGGCCACCGGGCTAGGGTGAGCTAATTCTCTCAGACAAGCAGTTGCCAAGAGAGCGGCATGTAGTTGGAATGAGTTATTGTGATAACTGCTGCCTTCTAACTAAGAATGGGGCTTCACCATAAAATGTCAGTAATTCACTTTGAAGGCTTGGAATTCTTTAAGCCACCCCTTTAGCGCCCAGGTCAAATGCTGGCAAATCTGGGGTGTAATGAGTGGTCGGATTTGGGAAGTATCTTGTTGGTGTTAATGACCCCCAGACCCATCTTTACAGTCCAAATCTTCTTGCTGTGATACGTGGTTGTGTATTTGGAACACTGCTGTCTCTGAGGGATCAGAATTGTGAGTGACCTGAAGGACAGCGGATGGACACATAGGGAGCCCAAACAGGATGGGGCCGATTTCCAGTGATCGTCTGTGCTCAATAAGTGAGATAAGGAATAGTCTGGAGGGGGAAAAATGATCAGGGAAGGAAATGGACCAGTCATGTGTCAAGATTCAGAGATAACAAAGGGATATTTAGACTTTATATATACATATATATGCATACACACACATATATATACATATAAAGACAGTGTTTCCCTGATACCTAGGAAATTTTATTTTATTTTTATTTTTTACTTTTTTGGAGGGGAGAAGGTAGGGCAATTAGGGTTAAGTGACTTGCCCAAGGTCACACGGCTAGTAAGTGTTAAGTGTCTGAAGCTGGATTTGGACTCAGGTCCTTGTGACCAGACCAGGGCTGGTACTGTATTCACTGAGCTACCTAGCTGCCCCGTTTTTTTTTTTTAATTTAGCTTTTTCAATGAGCAAAAATCTCTCTTCTCTTCCTTCTATCCTCTTTATGCTCATTGAAAAAGACAAAGAAAATGCAAATCCTCATAACAAACACACATAGTCAAGTACAAATTCTCAAATAGGCCACATCCCCAAACCGTCTCAGTCTGCAGCCTGCAGCCTGAGGCTGTCACATAGGTAACAGCTTTCATCATGTGTCCTCTGGAATCATGTCTGGTCCTTCTGCTGGTCAGAGTTCTTAAAGCTTACAAAGTTGTTTGTCTTTATTATGTTATCTTATAAGAAAAAAACTTAACAAAACAACAATATATTAAAACAATCTGACGTTATATGCTACGTACCACACTTGTGGGCCACCCACCCCAATTTCTGCAAAGGAGTTGAAGGAGGGAGGTGTCTTGTTATCCCAACTCTTCCCTGAGGCCATGTGTGTTCCTTGTAATTTCACAACATTCATTCTCCTGGTTCTGCATACTTCACTCTGTATCAGTTCATACGAGTCTTTCAATGAAGTTGTCTCCATCATTTCTTACAACACAATTGTATTCCGTCACAATCCTGTGCCATAACCGGGCACCCCCTCACTTTCCAGTTCTCAGTCACCACAAAAAGAGTTGCTATAAATATTTTTCATACATACGGCTCCTTTTCCTCTTCCTTTCATCTCTTTTGCTTTATAGGCCCAATAGTGGTATTGCTGGGCTTAAAGAGTATGTGTAGTTTAGTCATTTGGGGGCATAGTTCTATAATGGTTTCCAGAATGACTGGACCAATCATAGCCTGCCAACAGAGTATCAATGTGCCTATCTTTTCAGAGCTCCTCCAGCTTTGCCAAAGACCTACAACAGAAGTTAACGTGCGGTCCATGAACTTGGTTTCTGGCAACATCATCAGTATCACAGGACTGATTTGATTATGATTTGACCAAACTTTAGTCCTGGGTGAGAGAGGCTTCCTAACATCAGGGAGGATGGCACAGGATAATCTATTACAGGTGGCAAGCAGGTTAAGGTTCAGACTAGAGTCTATGGGAGGGTATTCATTCATTGGACAAGTGTTTCCTAAGTACCTACTATAGATCAGACACTGTGCTAGGAACTGGGGGCACAAAGTTAAAATAAGTTTCTGCCCCCATGGAACTTACATTATGTTGGGGATAGATAAAATACACATAGATAAGAAAATATGTAGGGCAGCTAGGTGGTGCCATAGTGCATGGAAGGCTCATCTGTGTGACCTTGGGCAGGTCACTTAACCCAGTTTGCCTCAGTTTCTTCATCTG
This sequence comes from Pseudocheirus occidentalis, assembly GCA_028646575.1. Classification (NCBI taxonomy): domain Eukaryota; kingdom Metazoa; phylum Chordata; class Mammalia; order Diprotodontia; family Pseudocheiridae; genus Pseudocheirus; species Pseudocheirus occidentalis. The sequence goes on along the minus strand of CM053597.1, from coordinate 17,566,445 downwards.
TAAAATGAGCTGGAGAAGGAAATGACAAACAGCTCCAGTATCTCTGCCAAGAAAAGTCTTGAAGAGGTCATGAAGAGTCTGACACGACGGAACAACGACAACAAAAAGAAATATGCAATATTGACAAATGGCAAGACAGAAATAGAATTGAACCTGTGTTTTCATTAGTATAGAAAATTTCTGCTTATCAGCACAGATGGCACCTTCTCATCTTAAAGAGTCACCCAGGGCACTGGGAGGTCAAATGACTAGCCTAGTGTCACACAGCTAGTGTATTTTGGAGGTAGGACTTGTCTCTGAGATCAGCTCTCTCTTCACCAGTTCATGCTTCCTCATAACCTGGCTCCCTTTTCCCTTTCTTGTCTTTTTCCACCTTATTCCCCCCAACGTCCTTTTTGGTCCAGAGACACGGAGCTCCCCATCTTTCCAGGAACAAGACCCTCTATTTCTCAGGCACCGGGCTTTCTCTGTCTCTCCCCCACACCTGGAATACTCTCCCTCTTCTGCTCCAAATACTGATCTCCCTGGCTTTCTTTAAGACTCACCTCCTTGGGAAGCCTTCCTCAATTCCTTTCCGTTCGACTGAGTTCCCTCTTGCTAAAGTCTATTATTTATTCTGTCCATAGAGCTCACTTTGTCTATGCTGGATTTCATGTTGTCTCCTCCATTAGGTGGGAAGCTCCTTGAGGGCTTTTGCCTGTTTTTGTGCTTAGTGTGGTGCCCAGCACATAGAAGTGGATGCTTAATACAAGTTTATTGACTGGCTTTATGCCTTTTTTTTTTTAGTGCTTGCTTTTGTTTCCTTTGGGGCAGCTAGGTGGCGCAGTGAATAGAGCACCATTCCTGGAGTCAGAAAGACCTGAGTTCAAATCCAGCCTCAGACACTTGACATGTAACCTTGGGCAAGTCACTTAACCCCAGTTGCTCTCCAAAAACAATAAAAATAAAAAATAAACAAAATAAAAATAAAAAATAAAATAACTTTTTATTGAGAGCATTTTTCACATTACTTAGATTTTTCTCCTGTATCCTTTCTGTGTTCTCTCCCAGAGAGAAATCCCTAATAACAAAAGAAGTTTAAAAAAAAAAAAAGAAAGGAAGAGAAAGAGAAAGGGGGAAAAAAGCATTGAGCAAAACTGACCAAAACATTTTTTAAAAATCTGATATTAAATCGACTGTTCCATGTTTATGGACTGCCCTGCTGCTCCCTCTACAAAGGAGCTGGGGGAGAGATCTTCGTGCATCTCTTCTTTGAGGCCAGGCTCATTCTAATTTTGCAACATTTGTTTTTGATTATCCTGAGGAGGCCTTTCTGTTGTTTACACTGGTTTAGTACTCAAGTATGGTGTTTTCTCACATCTGGGTTTAATTTTAAGTCTCTATTTTTCCCAAAGCCTAACATGGTTCTCTGCGCACAGTAGGCACTCAGTAAAGATTTGTCAAATGGAGAAGCTGAGCTTTCGAGATTCAGTCTTACTTTTCTAGTGGGCAGATCACTGGTTCTCTGTAAATACCGAGCAAAAGACTTCAAGGCTAGAGTTGATATAATTAAAGGCGGAGGCTTCTTTTGACTTTGGAAAATGTCCCAGAAGGACGATTTGTGTGAGCTGTTGCTGAGTGAAGGAAGCAGAGCAGAAGAACATTGTGAACAATGATGTAAATGAAAAGATCACTAAATGGAAGATGAACTCTGAGTAATTGAAAATGCAGCTGTGGCACCAGAGATTAGTCAATGAAATTCCCACACCTCCAGCGCTCGGCACACTGCCTGACACACAGTAGGCTCTCCAGAAACATTTGGTGACTTGACTCGGCTCTTTCTGGAAGAGGGATGGAGGACGTAAAGGCACAATGCCGCCTACAAAGTTTATTTTCCTTTATTCTGGGGAAGTGTCCATTCTGAAGGGCATGGGTGTGGCACTGTGTTCAGGAATGACCATGATGCAAAAACAGAATATGTCAATAAGATATTTTTAAGTCCTCAAGGAAGTATTTGACAGATACAAAGAGTCACAGTTACAAGGGTAATTATGGAACTCCTTGACTCCTGAAATAACTAAGACCTCTTTATCCATTTCCTTATGGTTTCATTCAAACATCCTTGAGTTCTAGCATTATGGGGTCGTCAGTTTAGAAATTCAAAGGGACCAAAGAGATCATCCAGTCTAATTCTTTCATTTTATAAATGGAAAGACTAAGGCTCAGGGAAGCTGAGTCATTTGCTCAAGGTCATGGGAGGTGAGATCTGAACGAGGTTCTCAGACTCCAGAGCTAGGACTCATTTGACATCATAATATTTCTTTTCCCTTAGGCCCAACTGCCACCTGGCATCTTATTATTGAATACAAATCCAGGAGGAAGCATTACGCATAAGAAACAATGGTTGGAATCATTGTAACAGGCCTTCATCAATTTAGAATGAATGAAAGGCTGCCAGACAGGGTGGGCTAGGCTGCTATGCCAATGAGCAGCTGGTGTTGGACAGTGCCAGGCAATCTCTGCCTAAAGGAAGAGAAACCTGCTCAGCCCCATCTAACCATGGCCAACCCTGGTAAGGAGCCAGCACACATGAGTGACTTGCTTAACCCAAACTAGCAGTGAATCAGCCCTATGAGGAGCAAGCATAGATGGCCGTATCCCACAGGGAACTTTGTGAGGACTTTGAAAGAAAGTCTCTTGTGCCACCATTTGAATAAATACCTTTGCTATAGAATTAACAAAGGCTATGTCTCATTATTAAGAGAAAGCACACCAGTGGGGGCTCACAGGATACAATGTACCAGGATGAGTAGGAGTTGGGTGAGTGATCCAGAGTGGAGATCTTATATAACTCTTTACTAGGTGCTAAGTTCCAGTGATATAAATGTAAAGTCAAGACAGTCTTTGGTCTCCAGATGTTTACATTTTCCTAGAAGGAGACAACACCTGCAGGGGATAGGTGGGCATTTTGATCTGGGAAGTCACAAGGGAACTATAGAGCAGTCTACTGGAGGGTCCTTTCCAGAGATAATGCTAGTATTGATTTAATTATAGCTCTTAGAGCATCAGATGAAGGGGCCGAGAGGGTATGTATGCACATGAGACAGGATGGGAAATGGACAGGGCATGGCCGTGTTGTGATGCTTGAGCCCAGGGGAGTTCAGAGCTGAGTGACTTAGTTCTTTCTGAGAATGGTCTTTGGAGATCCTGTTTGGAGGGCAGAGCAGCTGCAGAGTGTTTGAGGTGAGGATGAGGATGAGGATCCAGGAAGTTAGAGATGAAGCCAAATGAAAGCATCTCCATTTTTGCATGTCAGCCTTAAGAATGTAAAGAAGCAAGAAGTGTTTCAGTCTTTGTATTTGCCTATTTATCACCCATCATGGTATTTGGTATATAGTACTTGCTTAAGAAATCTTTGTTAATTGATCGGTGATGACAAGTCCATCACAACAGAACATCTTTAGCCAGCTGGTGATGACATGCCTCAGAAGCAGTTGCCAAGACTGGAAGAAAATTGTGACAGATATTGAATTGTTCCAGAAAACTTCCTGATGGGTCATGAAGAGGTCCACCCAATGCTAGGCATCAGCGACATGAATATGTTATCACTGTTCAGATCACTCCAGGATAGATCCTTGGTCTGGCACTTTAATGGAGGCAAGATGGATCTTTTATACAGAAGACTGTGGGAACAGAGAAGGGGTCTAGATGGAATTAAGGAGTGGTGGTCTAGGGTGGGGCCAGGTAAAGACCATGAGGGCCACTATGAAAGGGCAGTTAATTAACTGGTAAGGGCTGGTTTCCCCAGGAGAAGCCAGGGACTTGGCCAAAAAGGAAAATTCAAGGAAAGTTCAGGGTGGGGGGGGTGCTCCCAGGGCCCATGTGGTCAGTACTGGAAATACAAAAAGAAGTATAAGAGAGTCACTGCTCTCATGGAGCTTACAGTCTACTGGGGGAGGCAACATGCAAACAGCCATGTAGGAACAGGCTATAACCAGGATACATTGGAAATGATTAACAGAGGGAAAGGACTTGAATGAAGAGGGAGCAAGAAAGTCTTCCCCTAGAAGGTGGGATTTTAAATGGGCCTTGAAGGAAGCCAGGGAAGCCAGGAGGTGGAGATAAGGAGCCAGAGGTTCCAGGTCAGTGAAAATGCCCGGAGCTAAGAGCTAAGAGATAAGAGTGTGGAACCTGCAAGAAGAGTGAAGCCTGAACCAGGGATTATATGTTGGAAAATAAGCAGATCTTGTGGAAGCATACATTTCTTGTATTTTTTCTTTAATTTTTAGTTTCAACATTCACTTTTATAAGATTTTGAGTTCTAAATTTTTCCCTTTCCCTCCCCTTCCTGTTCCCCAAGACGGCATGCAATCTGATATCGGCCATACATGTACAATCAAATTAAACATATTTCCACATTAGTCATATTGTAAAGAAGAATCAGAACCAAAGGGAAAAGCCACGAGAAAGAAAAAACAAAAAAAAGAGAGAAAATAATCTGCTTCAGTCTGCATTCAGACTCCATAGTTCTTTCTCTGGATGTGGATGGCATTTTCCATCATGAGTCTTGTGGAAGTGTCTTAGACATTTCTTGTATTCTGTTGGAGATCTCCCCCTTCAGATAATGGAGGACAGTGATTTTAGATACCACTTCCTTCAGTTCTGTGGTCTGTAGTGACGCAATGTCTCTGCTTCCCTCAACCTTATAAATGACCAGTGGCTCTGAGTCAAGAGATACCTTTGGAGGTACCATCATGAAGGAGGATCTCCCCTAACATATCATCTAAGAAATCTCCCAAATTACAGGGTTGGAACAGATGGCCCCAATCTACAACATAGGAAGTGATGTCCTGAGTCGGCTATTGGTTTTTTTTATGAAATTTAAATTCCTGAACTATGATGGAGGGTGCTGTTTACCCATCAGTTCTTCCAGAGTCAGTTGGCAGTGCCTGGTCATTGTGCCAGCTTTAAGAGAAAGCTTCTGCTCTTTTAATTCATCCTGAGAATAGGCACTGGGTCAGCTGTCTGAAAGGGCAAGGCATCAGCTGACCTTCAGCTTCTCGGCTGAGAAATCATTGTAATAATAACTATAGTCGTGTAAAAGAAACAAGACACTGAGGAACCCAACGAGGAAAATAGCACATCACTGATCCCCCTCCCCTGTAATACAAGGTAAAATTAAATCCCAAGAACCACACCCAAGACATCAGTGAAGAATGAGTTCCAAAACACCCAGCCAGAGTCCCGGAGAGATTCTTAAATGAGCAATAATTAAGTGATGGATCTGCTGAGTCCTCAAAACCGGAAGCGGACTTTATGATTCTGACCATGGAGCCAGAACAAGCTGGGACCTTCCAGGATTGGCCCTTGGTTATTTTTTTCTCCCTTTTGCAAATTAAGGCCCTCAGACCAAATTCTAGGGCCCTGCAGATTAGAAGTGACCCTTTAGGACAGGAGCTCCTAACTGGTTTTTTTTTTTTGTTATGGAACCTTTCATATGAAGGTGAAATCTACGGACCTGTTCTCAGATTTGTTTTGTTTTTTCTAAATTTGTAATTGCTAAGTTTCAGTTAGAAGTTAAGGAAAATAAACTAGTAATTTTTCCCATCCAAGTTCAGGACTCTCTGAAATCCACAGATCCCACATTAAGAACCCCTGATTTAGGGAGATGTTGCCCAACAGGAGCAGGGCCCAGTTCTTCCCCCCGGTCTAGGCTCCTGACTTATACCCCAGGTTTGGCTATAGAACATCACTTTCAGCAGCTGAAACACCTACCACACTCTCCAAAGAATCACAGATCTTTCCTCAGGGTGCAGATCATAGAACCATACATTTAAAAGGAACCTTAAAGGTCATGTGGTTTAATGCCTTCATCACATAGAAGAGGATGGGGAGACCCATCAAACGCAGCCAGAGTGCTGGACCTAAAAGTCAGGAGGAAGTGGGTTACAATCCCACCTCAGGCACTTCCTAGCTGTGTTCCTTTGAGCAAGTCACATAACCTTTGCCTGTCTCCATTTTCTCATCTGTAAAATGGACCAATAAATAGCACCTACCTCCCAGGGTTGTTGAGATAACATTTTAAAGCACTGTCTCCGTGCTGGCTGTTTTCATCTTTATAAGTGAAGTGATTCACCCAAGGTAAAGTTAGTGGCTGAGTAAGAGTTTGAACCCACATTCTCTACCTATAAATGTATTAGCTCTTTCTACCATACTGTACTTCCCCTTTGCTGAAGACGAGAACAGGAAGGATTATTCACAATAGAGGGGAAGGAAGGAATACTGCTAAGAAGAATACAGTGGAGGACCTGACTTCAAATCCTGCCCAACTGTGACCTTGTATGACCTTAGACAATCAGCCCCTCCCTCTTGGCCTTCATTTCTTCCTGAGTGAAATGATCTCAAATCTGGCTCTGGAATTCTACGACTCTGACTCCGAGGCATCCTCCAGAGCCTTGGTCCAGCCTCTGACAAGGCTTTCTCTTTTTTCATTAGTGAAATGAGGAGGCTGGAGGAGGTCCTTATGGTCCCTACCAGCTCTGCCTCTGATGGTTTGTAATGAAAATGCCAAATAACATCAAAACCATTTTCTTGACAGCTGTGAAAATCAGATAGAAAGATGAGACTTGGAATGGATTCTTCGACTCATTCACCTTTGCTCTGCTCATGATTTCTCAGGACACATCTCTTCTGATATCCGATGTTTCATTTTAAATGGACCCAGGCACTATGCCGCCTCCCAGGGGCTACATTTTTCACATTTTAATCATTTTCAGGGCTAGCAAGATTATCTCCCAGTTGGAGGCAGCAGCAGCCTACACTTTCTCTTGCTTACTCTAACCCAATTTCTTCCATTGGCAATCTCCCTCTGATACTAGACTAAATAATTTAGTATTTACTATAATTGGATGCAGTTGAAGCACCCACTTTTATAAAAAATTATCAATATCCTTTCTTTTTACATCATCTTCACTTCCAAATATATCCCTCCCCTCTCCTTTTCTTTAACCACAGTGTTATCTGTTATAACAGTTAACAACAATAGCGTGTCAAAGAATAATAATATTTAGTACTTACATGACACTTTAAGGTTTGTAAAGTGCTTCACACACATCATGTTCTTTGATCGTCATAACAACCCTGAGAGGTAAGTACTATTGTCATCCCCATTTTATAGATGAGGAAGGTAGATGGTTGAAAGTGACTAGCCCAGGGTCATAGCCAGGAAAGGTCTGGGGCAAAGTTTGAACAAAGTTTTTCATCACACCAAGTCCAACACTGTCTACCATGTCCCCTGGCTACCCACTTTTTAAAAGAGAAATAAGGGGAAAAAATAGTCCAAGAAAAGCAACCCCAATGTGTCAGCCGATGCTGACAACATATGCAATGTCCCATAGCTCATATACAAAGAGGGCAGAGTTTCATTTTCCTACTGTTGCTTGGGACAAGCTCGGTCGGTATCACTGCTGTTGTTTCCACTTCTATTGTAGTGGCTGTGTCTATTTCTTTTCCTGGTTCTACTTGTTTCACTGTGCATCCGTCATTTCAATCTTCTGATGCTTCTCTGTAGCCATCATATTCATCGTTTCTTCTAGCACAGTAAATTCTACTATGTTCCTGTATCACAATTTGTTTGACCGTTCCCTAAGCAATGGGCAGCTGTATTATTCCTAGGTCTTTGCTACTCCCAAAAGCACTACTATGAATATTTTGGTATGTATGGGATCTTTTATTTCCCCCTGTTTTTGACTTCCTTGGGTTCTAATAACCACAATGGGATTTCCAAGTCAAATGATGCTTGCCCACCCTCTTGGTGAATGCTCTGGATATATGGTATTCATTCTTCTCAGAACCCAAGCAGCCACAGAGATATAGAAGTTAAATGAAGTCAGCAGGCATTATTATATTATTTAATGGGTCCTAGCATTTCCTGATTTTCGTCATTTAACTCCTCCCATGAACACTGATTGATCCTCCCTCCAGCCTACAATCATTTTCTCTGGCTGTCCCCCATACCTGGAATGCTCTCTCTCTTCATCTCTGCCTACTGGCTTCCTTCAAGTCCCAACTAAAATCATATCTTCTACCGAAGCCTTTCCCAGTCCCTCTTATGTCTAGTGCCTTCTTTCTTTTAATTTCTTATTTATTCTGTATGCAGCTTGTTTGTAAGTATTTTGTTTGCTTGTTGTCTCCCCCATTAGACTGTGAGTTCCTCGAGGTCAGGGACTGTCTTTCACCTCTTTCTATATCTCTAGTGCCTGGCATATAGTAGAAACTTAATAAAATGTTTGTTTGACTGACTGACTGACTGACTAACAAGGTACTGAGAAGATGCTAGAGAAAGGACAAAGACATGTACACTATGGTCTTACCCTCTTGGCTTTAGTCTGTACTGGCCTTAGCATGTCAGGCTCCCTTCCCCGTCTCCCACCTCCAACAGCTCCAAATCGTGCCGTTTCTGTTTATGACATGTCTTACCTCCGATCCCTTCTCTTCATTCACACAGCTGCCAGTTTATCTCAGGACCTTCATCACCTTCCACCAGCTCTTTGCACTAACCTCCTAATTGGGCTCCCTACCTCCAGTCTCTCTCTACTCCACTCCATCCTCCAGATTACTGCCACAGTGACTTTCCTCACAAGCAGTCTGCCCATGTCACTTCCCTGCTCAGTCAATTCCAGGAGTTCCCTGTTGACTACGATAAAATGTAAACTCCTCTGTTTTAACTTATGAATCCCTTTAAAACTTGTTCCCAGGGGTGGCTAGGTGGCACAGTGAATAGAGCACCGGCCCTGGAGTCAAGAAGACCTGAGTTCAAATCCGGCCGTAGACACTTAACACTTACTAGTTGTGTGACCTTGGGCAAGTCACTTAATCCCAAATGCTCTGCCAAAAATGCAAAAAAAAAAAACCCCAAAAAACAACTTGTTCCCAAGTTGTTTTGGGAATGCCCTCCATTTCTAGCCTCATTATACGACTTCCCTTCCAAAACCCCACAGCTGAGCCAACCTGATCTCTTTGTTCCTTGAAGGTGACACTTGTTGACCTCTGTGCCTTTTCTCTGGGCATCTCCCAGGCCTGGAATTTGCTCGCTCCTCATGGGCTCCTGTCTTCTTTCAAGCCTTAGGTCAAATTCACTTGCTATATGAGGCCTTTCCTGATCCTCTCACCCACTAGTGCTCACCTTCCCAAATTAACCTGTGTTTAGGTACTTTACATATATTTTTATTTATTCTTTTTATATTTATTCTATATATCCCCATATAGAGAATATAATCCTTGTACTCTCTATGTTCTTATATAGAGAATCTATTCTTTATAGTCAATGTTCTTATGTAGAGAATATATTCTGTACAGTCTCTATGCCCTTATATAATGCTGTGTGGCTTTGGGATTACATGACGGAAGGTCCCTTCCCTTTCCTCCCACTTTGGAGGAGGTGAAGATAACCTCGGATTGCTTCCTGTTGGTCATGACAGTATCTTTAATTGGCTGTTCAGTAAGAACTTGGTAGGTATGTTCAAAGGCATTCTCCCCCACCAAGGTCTCTTCTTCCTGCCTGACTTAAAAGTGGAGGGAAAAGAAATGGGAGCACAATTTATACAACAATAGTAACATTATAAGAAAAAATAATGGAAAGACTAGAACAATGCCATGACAAACCACAATGACAGATGACTAAAGACGAAGCATGATTCATGCCTTCGACTACTTGATGAGTCCTACATTTTGGACGTGGGCATCGGGGGAATATGTCTGAGATGCACATTTACAATGGGGTTTTATTTGTCTTTTTAAAAATTGCTCAGTGCTGGAGGTGAGGAAGAAATCATAAATGCTTCTAAAAATAAAAAAGTACATTAATTTTTAAAAATGACTCAGTTCTGAGGACCAGGTTGTGAATTCATGCCTTTGTATCTTCTTTCCTTTGGTACAAGGCCTTGCGAGATTCTGAAAGAAAGCAGACATCTTACTGGGCACCGAAGCAGTGAGATGGCAGCTACCAGAGGAGTCACAGTAACTACAATGGCATTGGCAGAAAGACCAAGATGGAAATGGACCCTCAAAGAAGGGAAGAGACTGACAGACAGAGGCGGAGACATGACCAGAAAGAGCCCTTTTCCTGTTGATCGGTTGGACTCAACAGAAGTGACATTGAAATAGCAAATAATCAGCCCTGGATGAGAAATCCTCTGTAAATACCTCCCGGAACTCCAATTCTGGCCTCTCCACCGCTTCTAATCATTCTACCAGTTTTTTTACTTATGCTTCCCTTTCTTCTGTGGGAATAAAACTATCTGGTCCACACCTGCTTCATGTTGGTGCTCTGGGCACCTTTCTCCCTCCTTGATGGATCAGTACCCTTTTTTTTCTTCCTTTCTTTTTTTGTCTTTATTAATTTGTTTGTTTACTTTTAGTTTACAAGATGCAGTTCCACAATCCCTTCAAATTTTCTCCCCCTCCTTCTCCTCCCACTCCCCCGCCCCCATGGTGGCATGCAATCAAGCATAGGATTTGCAAATATTTTCACATCAGACATTAGTCAGGTTGTAAAGAAGGATTATAACCAATGGAATGAACAACAGGAAAGAGGAGACAAAACCAAACAAGAAAAAGAGAGCAAGTAGTTTGCTTTAGTCTGCATTCAAACTCTGGTCTTTCTAGTTTTTTTTCTCTGAATGCAGACATCTCTCTCCATCCTGAGACTTGTAGAGTTGTCTTATAACTGCGTTGCTGAAAAGAGTCCAGTTTATCAGAGTTGGTCATCACACATATGATGTGTCTGTCATTGTGTACAAATTTCTCCTGGTTCTGCTCTTCTCACTCAACATCAGTTTGTAGAAGCCTCTCCAGGTAAATATGAAGTCCATCTGCTCCTCATTTCTCATAACACAATACTATTCCATTATACTCATATGCCACAACTTGTTTAGCCATTCCCCAATTGATGGGCATCCCCTTAATTTCCAATTCTTTGCCACCACAAAAAGAGCTGCTA
>CM053597.1:17541111-17554967 GCA_028646575.1 Pseudocheirus occidentalis | reverse complement strand
TTTGCCAAATTTGTTTATTATCTCAAGTAGTTTTTTACTTGATTGTCTAGGATTCTCTAAGTATATCATTGTATTGTCTGCAAAGAGTGATAGCTTCGTCTCTTCTCTGCCTGATTTGATTCCTTTGATTTCTTTTTCTTCTCTAATTGCTACTGCTAACATTTCTAGTACCAGATTGAATAAGAGGGGTGATAGTGGACATCCTTGTTTCACCCCTTATCTTATTGAAATGCTTCTAGCTTATCTCCATTGCATATAATACTTGCTGATGGCTTTAAGTAGATGCTACCTATTATTTTAAGGAAGACTCCATTTATTCCTATACTTTCCAGTGCTTTTAATAGGAACGAATGTTGTATTTTGTCAAAAGCCTTTCCTGCATCAATTGAGATAATCATGTGGTTTCTGCTAGTTTTATTGTTGATATGATTAATTATACTGATGGTTTTCCTAATATCACACCATCTTTGCATTCCTGGAATCAATCCTACCCAATCAAAGTGTATTATTCTTGTGATAAGTTGCTGTAGTCTTTTTGTTATTTTATTTAAAATTTTTGCATCTATATTTGCAAGGGAAATTGGTCTATAATTTTCTTTCTCTGTTTTGTCTCTTCCTGATTTAGGTATTGGAACCATATTTGTGTCATAAAAAGAATTTGGTAGGACTCCTTCACCAATTTTCCCAAATAGTTTGTAGAGTATTGGAATCAATTGTTCTTTAAAGGTTTAATAGAATTTGATAGTAAATCCATCTAGTGCTGGAGATTTTTTCCTAAGGAGTTAGTTGATGTCTTGTTTGATTTCCTTTTCTGAAATGGGGTTATTTAAGTAATTTACTTCCTCTTCAGCTAATCTAGGCAACTTATGTTTTTGTATATATATTCATCCATTTAACTAAGAATGTCAAATTTATGTGCATACAATTGGGCAAAAATAATTCCTAATTATAGTTTTAATTTCCTCTTCACTGGAGGTAGATTCACCCTTTTCATTTTTGATCCTCATAATTTGGTTTTCTTCTTTCTTTTTTAAATATTGGCTAAAGGTTTATCAATTTTACTGTTTTTTCCCCATAAAACCAGCCCTCAGTTTTACTTTTTAGTTCAATAGTTTCCTTAAATTCAATTTTATTAATCTCTCCTTTGGTTTTCATTATTTCTAATTTAGTATTTAATTGGGGATTTTCAATTTGTTCTTTTTCTAGCTTTTTTAATTGCATGCCCAATGTATTGACTTCCATTTTCTCTATTTTATTTATGTATGGATTCAGGGATATAAAACTTCCCCTAAGAACTGTTTTTGCTGCATCCTACAAGTTTTGGTATGTTGTCTCATTATTATTATTCTCTTGAATGAAGTTATGATTGTTTCTATAATTTCTTGTTTGACCCACTCCTTCTTTAGAATTAAGTTATTTAGTTTCCAATTAGTTGTTAGTCTACCCTTCAATGGCCCATTATTACATATAATTTTTTATTGCATCATGATCTGAGAAGGATGCACTTAATATTTCTGAATTTCTGCACTGAATTGTGAGGTTTCTATGTCCTAGTCCGTGGTCAGTTTTTGTGTATATGCAATATGCCACTAAGAAGAAGGTATATTCCTTTTTATTCCCATTCAATTTTTTCCAGAAGTCTACTATATCTATCTTCTCTAAGATTCTATTTACCTCCTTAACTTCTTTCTTGTTTATTTTAAGATTAGATTTATCAAGTTCAGAGAGGGGGAGACTGAGGTCCCCCACTAGTATAGTTTTACTATCTATTTCTTCCTCTATTTCCCTTAACTTCTCCTCTAGGAATTTGGATGCTGTACCACTTGGTGCATAAATGTTTAGTAATAATATTGATTTATTTTCTTTTTTTGTTTGTTTTTTGTTTTTTTGCTTTTTGCTTTTTTGGAGGGCAGTTGGGGTTAAGTGACTTGCCCAAGGTCACATGGCTAGTTTTTGTGTTAAGTGTCTGAGGCCGGATTTGAACTCAGATACTCCTGACTCCAGGGCCAGTGCTCTCTGGTGCTCTACTCACTGCCCCACCTAGCTGCCCTTTGATTTATTTTCAATGGTGGCTTTTAGCAGGATATATTTTCCTTCCTTATCTCTTTTAATTAGATCTATTTTAGCTTCTGCTTTGTCTGAGATAAGGATTGCTACCCCTGCTTTCTTTACTTTGGCTGAAACAAATTATATTTTACTCCAGCCTTTTACCTTTACCCTGTGTGTATCCCCCTGTTTCAAATGTGTTTCTTGTAAACAGCACATTGTAGGATTATGGTTTTTGATCCATTCTACTATCTGCCTCCATTTTATGGGAGAGTTCATCCCATTCACATTCACAGTTATGATTACTATCTGTGTCTTTCCCTCCATCCTGTTTCCTTCCCTGTTTATGCTTTTATTTCTCCCTTCTCTCTTCCCCTCCTTAAGAGTTTTCCTTTTGACTGCCGCCTCCCTCACTATTCCCTCCTTATCAGCCCCCTCCCTTTTCTTACCCTTTCCCCTTACTACTTCTTCCCTCCTTCTAACCATTCCCCCTTTTCTTTGCCCTTTCCCCCTCCTACTGCCTGTGGGATATGATTGATTTTTATACTTAATGTAGTATGTTATTTCTTCCTTGAACCAAGCTTGATGAGAATAGATTTCATGCAATGCTTCTCTCCCTCCCCTCTTTCCCTCTATTATGATAAGTTTTATGTCTCTTCTTCGATAGAGTCCTATACTTAACTGTGTTATTACCTCCTTGCACCAGAACCAGTGAGGGAAAAGCTCATATAATGCTCATCTCCCTTCCTTTTCCCCGTCTACTATAATGTTTTTATACCTCTTTGTGTGGCATAATTTACCCTTTTCTGCTTCATTCTCTCCTCTTCTTCCATTGCATTCCCTTTACACCCCTTAATAAGGTTTTTAAATCATTTTGTTTAATTTATATCCATCCCCTCTATTTATCTATATCCCTTTTGAATGCTGTGATAAGTATACAATTCTCAATATTAACAGGTATCAGCTTCCCATATAGGAAGGTAAACAGTTTGCTCTTATTAAATTATGAAATTAAGTTATATTAAGTTATGTTTGTGTTTTCCCCATTTACCTTTCTATGTCTCTCTCTGAAGTCTTATCATTGGAGATTGAATTTTCCATTGAGCTCTGACTTTTTCATCAGGAAGGTCTGAAAATCCTTTATATCTCTGTGCCTGAAAGATTATGCTCAGTTTCACTGGATAGCTGATCCTTGTTGTAACCTGAGCTCTTTTGCCTTGTGAAATATCATATTCCAGTCCCTTCTATCTTTCAATGTAAAATCTGCCAGATCCTGTGAGATCCTCACTGTAGTTCCATGATATTTGAATTGTTTCTTTCTGGCTGCTTCCCGTATTTTCTCCTTTACCTGATAGTTCTGGAATTTGGCAACAACATTTTGTGGAGTTTTCAATTTGGGATCTCTTTCAGGAGGTGTCAGGTGGATTCTCTCGATTTATATTTTAGCCTTTGGTTCTAGTATCTCAGGGAAGTTTTCCTTGATGAGCTCTTGGAAGATATTGTCCAGGCTCTTTTTTTCATCATGATTTTCCAGTAGACCAATAATTCTTAGATTATCTCTTCTGGATTTGTTTTCCAGGTCAGTTATTTTTCCATTGATATATTTTACCTCTTCTTCTAATATTTCATTCTTGATGTTTTATTTGACTGATTCTTGCTGCCTCATAGAGTTATTAGCTTCAATTTGGTTGATTCTAATTTTTAGCAAATTATTTTCCTCAGTTAGTTTTTGAAGCTCCTTTTCCATATGTTCAGATTTCATTTTTAGGGATTTATTTTCTCCAGTTAGGTTTTGAGCCTCTTTTTCCATTTCACACATTTTTATTTTTAAGGAGATGCTTTCTTCATTGAAATATTTTTCTATTTTTGAAATTTTGATTTTAAAAGAATTAGTCATTTTATCTTCTACCTCTCTAATTTGATTTTTAAAGTTCTTCTTGAGCTCTTCTAAGGACACTTCTTGGGTTTGAGACCAATTCATATACCTCGTTGAGGCTTCAGCTGTGGATGCTGACTTTGGTTCCTCCTGCCCACAATAATAGGATTCTATAATCTTTGTCTTTGCAATCTGTCTGTTACCCATTTTGAGGCAAGGCCTTAGCCACGCCCTTCCCTCTAGGACTCCCAAGCCTTCATTATTTTAAAATTTTCCTCTGGGGCAATAATTTCTATATTTTCAGGGTCAGAGGAGGGGATTGGAGCAGCCAGGGTTCACTCTGCCATCCTAGTCCCTGGAAGTTCAAATAGGTGCTTTTAAAATTTTCAGGCTGTGGGTTGATAGTCCCAGGAGTAGCTGCTGCCACTGCCATAGGCCCTGTATTTGTTTCTTACCCAGCTCTGACAGATCCCAGCCCTCCAGCAATAGGCCTGGGAATGGCCCTTGCTATTGGTGTTTCAGCTTGCCAACTTGCTGTCCACTCTCTGCACCATCCACAATCAATGCCCTTTGACTAGAGTCAAATATAAAAGTGCTTTTCTGGAATCTGAAGGGGGCAGTATGTGAAAGCCCTGGGAACCTGACTCCCCTATTGAGGAATCAGACAACCCCAGAACAAATGACTTGTATAGGATCACACAGCAAGTAAGATGTTACTGGCTCCAGGTCCAATGCTCTAGCCACTAAGGCACCTACCTAGCTGCCAATTCTCAACTGTAAGAGCCAGTGTCTGACCTCAAGAAGCTCACAATCTAATGAGGGAGACAATGTGCAAACAGCCATATACACACAAAAAAGGTATGTATAGGGTAAATTGGGGGTGATTTCGGAGGGAAGACACTGAGATTAAGAAGGGATGGGAAAGGATGTAGAAGGTGACACCTTAGCTGAGCCTTGAAAGAAGCCAGGAGAGGGAGGAGGCAGAGAGGAAGAGGGAAAACTTTCCAGACCTGGAGAACAGCCAGAGAAAACACTCAGAGTCAAGATTTGGAGTGTCCTGGGGCAAGGAACAGCGTCACTGTACCATAGTGTATGCAAAGGAGAGGAAGAAGCTTGAAAAGATAGAAAGGTGTCAGGTGATGAAGGGCTTTGAAAGGCAAACAGAGGACTTTACATTTGATCCTGAAAGTAACAAGAAGACACTGGAGTCTGCTGAATTGAGGACTGATATGATCAGACTTGTGTTTTAGGAAGATCAATTGAAGAGGAGTTAAGGGTAGTTTTGGACTAGGGAGAGACTTGAGGCAGGTAGGTCAGAGATATTAGCAAACCGCTTTCAGAAGAAAGACTGTTTCAAATCACTAATAACAGGAGAAATGCAAATGAAAACAAATTTGAGGTTTCACCTCACTTTCATCAGATTGGCAAAGGAGGCAAAGGGAGAAAATGGTAAATGCTGGAGGGGCTGTGGAAAGACAGGCACATGAATATCCTGTTGGTGAAGCTGTGAATTGGAGCATCTCTTCTAGTAAACAATTTGGAATTATGAGAGAAAGGTTAATTAGCTGTTAATACACTTCAGCCTGGAAATATTAATGGACATATTTCCCAAGAGGTCAAAGACAAAAAGAAGTACCCATTTATATTAAATTATTCAGAGCAGCACTAAATCCATGATTGCGTCCAAGAGCAAGTCACTTAGCCTCTCAGTGACCCCCAAAAATGTTTTGAAATAATGAACTGCAGAATCGTTCCCAGTCTGCTTTAATGGTGGGAGCTGTCTCTCTGAGAGTTCCCTAGATCAATGAAGTCACAGGTCTGGTCCCAAATAAAAATTCTTACTAACTAGGCGCCAAGCTTAATTTTTTTCTGTGTTGTATAAAGAGTGTGTACTTTCTAAGTTTCAGTGCCCTAGGACAAAGCCTCAGTCACCTGGGCCTGTTTATGGCTTAGAGGGGAAGTCAGAGATATTTTGAAGAAGTCTTGATGTAGGTGAATCGTAATGGCACCACGTAGACTGCAGTAACCTGCATTTGCCACTAGATGGAGGACCCGCATTGGAAAGGTTTTTTTTAAATGCTGGCTGAACCTGGGGGTTCCAGGGGCCTGAAGTGAAAAATTGCTGCTGAAAAGGAGAGGGAGGGTTACTTCCTCCTATGACCCCAAACTAATGCAGTCAGATTTGACACCTTCATTAGGATCTGGAATAGCAGTCAGGTATCTTGAAATATCCACATATGGCCATGTTTCTCCAATTCCTGAGCACCAGGTCCTCTGGTCTTTCGCTGGTCAGCCAGGGGCATATTTGGAGAGACCAGCCCTGATTGGAGGTTATACCAAATCAACCTGTGCCTCAGGTTCCTCAATTGTAAAAGGAGGGTCACTATTATAAGACCTCTGCCTATATCTGAGAGATTTTCATAATGATAAAAAGGAGAGAACAGATGTGAAAACTCTTTGGGGAAAAATGCTTTATGTATTACAAGGATGCAAAATATCATTTATTATTTCAGAATGTCTTCTGGCCCCGAATGTGGAATTTGATCTACCGCATGCCATGTCTGAATGCATTAAAAGAATAAGTCGCCTGAATTTCCTGAATGATCACATTCCACCCAACAGTTCATGCAAATATATACACACAGAACAGTGCATTTGTAAAGATGAGAACACAATGTGTGTATGTGTTCCTTTCCCACTAACCCGGCTGGAATGCGTTGAGGGAACTGTGGCTGTGTTGAGAAGAACGGAAAGAAGAAAAAGAGGAAAGAGGAGAGGATGAGGAGGAATGGAAGAGCACTTTTCAGACTTACAAGCACCACTGGGATAAGAGGAGAAATACCCTCTCATCTTAGACAGAAGAGTTCTTAACCTGGAGTCCATAGACTCATGAGGTATGTGTGTGTGCATACATACATACATATATATATGAGATCAGAGTCCCTCCTGATATTATCCCCCATGGATAAGGGATTGTTTCATTCTTTATTCTTGTACTTCTAGTGGATAGCATGTAGAAGGTGCCTAATAAATGCTTGCACATGATTGATTAGTATGAAGGTGCTGCAGAGTTTTTCACCAAAAGCCCCAGGATGCACTTCTAGATTCAGCCACTAGGGGGCACATGTGTATAAGAGCTGCAGCTCTGTTAACCCCAGAAGGGTGGGGAGAGGTTCACTCAGCAGCAGCTCACAGGAATCTTACAGACTGTCTGGCTCCAATCTGTTTTACAAATGAGGAAACTGAGGCCCAGAAAGATTAAGTCGCTTCTCCCAAAGATGCATAATCTCTTCATTTGTAGAACTATGATTTTATTATCTTTTTTTCTTACTGTTTTTATTCTGAATTTAACAAACATCAAATAAAATGACCATTTCTACATAGTAGTAGAAGAGTAAAAGAAGATTGTATGGAAAACTCTTGTTTTTCTTTTAAAAAATATGTAATGGGGCAGCTGGGTGGCGCAGTGAATAGAGCACCGACCCTGGAGTCAGGAGGATCTCAGTTCAAATCCAGCTTCAGACACTTAACACTTGCTAGCTTTGTGACCTTGGGCAAGTCACTTAACCCAACTGCCCTGCCTTCCCCCCTCCAAAATTAACAATTTTAAAAAGACAAATTAAATAATTTTTAAAAATATGTAATAAATTTAAGACATAACTTTAAAAAACTGCTGCTTATTTGTGATTCTTTTTGGCCTCCCTTCCGCTCTCTTTTATGCATTTAAAAAAAAGATATTTTAGTGATTTTCTTTCCTTTTCTTTTCCTTCTCTTCTCTCCATCTCATTCCATCTCAAAATTGCTGAAGGAAAAAAGAAAAAAAATAATTATCTTGTAACAAATGGTCAAGTAAAACAAATTCCTATACAAGTTGTGTTTGAAAATATGTCTCATTCTGATCCTGAGTGCTTCTTTTCTCAGTCAGATGGTGGTTAGCATGTTTCCTTGGTTGATTGGTCTCAAGTCTCTGGAAGTTGTCTTTACAATGGTGTTGTTATTTTATCAATTGTTTATACAGATTCTGCTCACTTCCCTCTGCATCATTTCATTAAAGTCTTCCCAGATGTCTCTGAAATTGACCCTTTGATCAATTTTACGGTATGATAATATTTCTATTATATTCATATGCCATATTTTTTCAGCCATTCTCCAGTTGATAAGCACCTCCCCCTTTCTATTTTTGCTGCCCCTCCCCCAAACAAAAGCTGCTATAAGTATTTTTGTCCATATAGGTCCTTTTCTTCCTCCTTTGATTTCTTTGGGGCCCTGGTCTAGTAGCAGCATCATTAGAATAAAGAGTAGGCACAGTTGAGTAACTTTGTTGGCATAGCTCCCAATTCCTTTCCAGAATGTCTATTCCAATTCACAGCTCTGCTAACAGTACATTACCACAAACCTTTAGTCCCTCCACTGATTTTCACTTTTCTTTTCATTTTTTTAGTCTGATGGGTGTAAGGCACAACCTCAGAGTTACTTTAGTTTTCATCTCTCAAATTATTATTGGTTTGGACCATTTTTATATGGTTATTTGGAATTCTTCCTCTGAAAACTGCCTAATCCTTCCCTTTGGCAATTTATCCATTGGGATCATATTCTGTTAAAACTTCTCAGTCCTAATATTAAAATGGTAGTTAGCCGAGGCCAGCAAGAACCCAGTCTGGAGAGCTTTTGTAGATAAATGGTCAACAAAAATAAAGCATTTCTCAATCACCATTAAGGAGAAGATACTGTCATTAATCATAATGAATTAATCAGTCACAATCAATCAGTAATTAACTACTGATCATGATCTATTTAATTCTGAGTGAAAGTAAAGCCAAAGGCTAAGGGAGGTAACATCTTGCAAAGGAAAGAGCACTAGATTTTGATGTAGTTTTAAATCTTGGCTCTGCTCCTTACTACCTATGTAGCCTTGGATAAGTCACTTGACCCACCTGAGATTCCTTTCTCTCCTCTATGACATACATGGGATGCTCTGTTTTGTCTCTAAGGTCCCTCCTGGTTGTAAATCCTAGTAGCATTCATAATTAGTCCAGGTGGGAGGAGTGGAGGTCTGGGCCAGGACAGAGGCTGCACCAGGGGAGAGAAGGATGTGAAGACAGAAAGGAAGAGACTGGGAGACAGACTGGACATGGGGAGTGCTTTTCAGTAAAGAACAGAAAATGAGGAAAGGAATGAATGAATTGTAAGTGGTTGCTGGGAGCAAAGCTTGAGGATTGTGGTCTGCAGAAAGGTAGATCCTAGAGTAAATATGAATGCTCAGTACAGCCTCACACTTTCAGAAATGCACAGAATTTAAGCATTGGAAAGGATGTCAACGGCCATCCAGCCCAATGCATACCCAAAGTGGACCTCTGCTCCAATAGGTCACCTCTGCTGGAAGCCCTCCAGGAAGAGGGAAGCCACCCACTCTGTGCTGTCAGTCTCTATCTAGGATAATCTTATTTTCGTTTTTCTACCAATACGGATTAGGAAAACGCTGAAGACATAGATCTTCTTTTGTATATGCTTACAGCTAGGTCCCAATGAATGTGAATATTGAATCCCCCTGAAGTGGTCACATTACTGAAGTTTACACTGTCTGTTTCCACTGGGTTGAAATAAATGACCATATTTTATATAATTAAAACTTCTAGGAGCAGCTAAGTGGTACAGTGAACAGAGCACTGGCCCTGGAGTCAGGAAACCTGAGATCAAATCTGACCTCAGACACTTGATACTTACTAGCTATGTAACCTTGGGCAAGTCACTTAACCCCAATGGCCCGGCCTTCCCCCACTCAAAAAGACCAAAAACAAAACAATAGTGTGAATTCAAATAGATATGACCACCCCAAGGGATTATTGTTTGCACTAAGGAGACCTTGTTCCACCTCACTTGGATTTCACAATGAAATAGAAGAACACTTCCTTCTTTGCAAGGCAGCTGGTGGTACAATGGAGAGGGTGCTAAGCTTGGAATCAGGAGGATCTGAGTTCAAATCTAGCCTCAGACACTCAATAGCTGTGTGACTCTGGTCAAGTCACTTAGCCTCTGTCTGTATCATCTTCCTCATCTGTAAAATGGGGTTAAGAATAGCACCTGCCTCCCAGGGTTGCCGTGAGGATCCAATGAGTTAATATTTGTAAAGTTTAGCAGTGCCTGGTATGCAGTAGGTGCTTAATAAGTGCTTATTCCCTTCCCTTGACTGGAGGGAAGCAGAAAAGGACAGAGCTAGGTATCCTCTTTCCGCTGAAGCCCCTGGTTTATATTCTAATGGGGGAGACACCATGGGAACAATTTATACAAACACAGCAGTCACAGTATAAGGGAAAGATCATCTCAAAGGGAAGGGTGATGGGAAAGGCCCCTCGCAGAGGTGGAATTGGAGCTGAATCTCACAGGAGTTCAGGGAAGCCAGATACAGAAGGTGAGAAAGGAGCATAGTCCAGGTATGGGGAAGCCAGTGTAAAATCACGGAGTCAGGGGATGGGAATGTCATGTATAACTGGATCACAGAGAATGTGGGGGAGAGAACAGGGGAAGAGCCTGAAAAGGGAGGAAGGAGCCAGGTGGTGAAGGACATCAAATGCTAACCAAGATTTCATCTTGGATCTGGGGGGTAATAGGGAGCCACTGAAGTCTATTGAGTACAGAGGTGACATGGTTAGACTCTGCTTTGGGAAGATCATGGTGGCAGCTGCGTGGATGATGGTCCGGAGTGGGGAGAACCTTGAGGCAGGGAGATCCACCAGTGTCCATAGCCATAGTCCAGGTGGGAGGGGTGAAGACCTGGGCCAGGATAGGGGCTGCACCAGGGGAGAGAAGGATGTAAAGACAGAAAGGACGAGACCTGGAGACAGACTGGACATGGGGGGTGCTTTTGAATAAAGAATCAAAAATGACACGGAGATTGCTGGCCTGAGTGAATGGTAAGACTGTGATAGAGGGATGGGAAAAGTTAGAAGAGGAGAATTTTGGGGGAAAGATAGTGGGTTCTCTTTTGGACATTTTGAAATTGACATCCAGTACTAGACACTCAAGGGGCATCTGGAGACTTGAGACTGGAAGTCTAGAGAGAGGGTGAGGCTGGGTAAATGCCCTGAGAATCCTCTGCATGTAGATGATCACTGGAACCTTGGGAACTGGTGGACCCTCCAGTGAGTTCACCTAGAGGGAGAAAAAAGGAGAACACAGGAAAGACCCTCAAGGACACCCCCAGTTAGAAAGTGTGACCTGCAGGAAGATCCTGTAAAGGAGCGGAGGGGCCATGTTGGTAAGAGGAGAACCAGAAGAAGGAGGAGAGAGTCATGAAAATCCAGAAAAGAGTTAGATCTTAAAGAAGCCAGTGATTGGCAGTGTCCTCAAAGAATAAGAATCGAGAAAAGGCCATTAGGTTCTTCAGCAATTAAGTGATTGTCAGTCGCTCTGAAGAGGGTGGTTTCAGTTGAATGATGAGGTCAGAAGCCTAACTGCAGAGGACAAGGAAGGACAAAAGCCGGAAGGCCGGAGAGGATGACCACAAGGGTTTTTTGCTTCTTTTTTTTTGTTTTTGTTTTTTGTAAACTCACTTCAGGCAAGAATGACCTTTTACTTCATATACAAACAGGGCCCCAGAGCAAAGACCTCCAGCTAGGGCAGAGGGGCCCTGGACAGCTGTGGCTGCAGATGGCCAACAGCTGCTGCTAATTTTAGCTGCCTCTACTATATATGGATTATGGTCTCAACCCCATAAGCCCAGCCAACGGGTGGAGATGTACAAGCTGGGCGTGGAAAGAAGGAGGAGAAGAAAGATAAAGTATTAAAAACTTGTTGATTTGATTTAATATTTAGTTGAACTAGATTATTTGTTATGTGGGATGGCTCTTTGGGAGGTGAGAGGGATACGGGGGAAATTTTCCAATCAGTCATGTTGTAAAGAGACATTAGAATCAATGGGAGGAACCACAATAAAGAAGAAACAAAACAAAACACACACACACACACACACACACACACAGATCAAATAGTATGCTTATAGTGTGCTTCCATCTGCATTCAGACTCCAAAGTTCTTTCTCTGAATGTGGATGGCATTTTCTATCATGAGTCTTTTGGAGTTGTCTCAGACCCTTGCATTGCTAAGAGCTAAGTCTGTCAGAGTTGATCATTGCTACAATGTTGCTATCACTGGATACAATGTTCTCCTGGTTCTGCTCACTTCCCTCAGCAACAGTTCGTGTAAGTCTTTCCAGGTTTTTCTGAAATTGGCCTGCTCATCATTTCTTATAGCACAGTAGTATTCCATCACATTCACATAAGCTATCAATGAAATTTATTTTCAAAATATTTTATCTATTTATTTATTTTTGCTTTTTGGAGGGCAGTTGGGATTAAGTGACTTGCACAAGGTCACATGGCTAGTTTTTGTGTTAAGTGTCTGAGGCTGGATTTGAACTCAGGTCCTCCTGACTCCAGGGCTGGTGCTCAGTTTACTGCACCACCTAGCTGCCCCTATTTTCAAAATATTGACACCATCTGTGGTCACAGGTTACAACCCCTCCCTGTAACAGTAGAAGGTCTTAGTGAATTATCACAGTCCAAAATAAATCATTCCATGGGGGTCCCAGAAGTCACCAGCTCATAAAGCAATGATTCTCTATTTGCAGCTGAAAAAGATTCTGATCGTTTGAGGAGCACAGATTTAGAGCTGAAGGGATCCAGGAGGTGATCTTGCTCAGGGTTATTATCTCCATTTTATAGGTGAAGAAACCAGGCCCAAATAGGAGCCATCATTGCCAAAGGTCACACAGAGAAAGAGCCAAGACTAGAAACCTGCTTCATCCATTCCCGATTCTAAGAGCCTTCCAAGACTCCACAGTTCACTAGGAGTGGGGAACCCTCGGGTTCTACCACAAAACCAGAGTTGCTAGACAGATCTTCACCTAGGACTAGAAGTTAATAACAACAAGCCTTCATCTGGAAGCAGGAAAGCCAAGAATGAGGAGGGGGTGGGGCAGAACTAGGGGAAAGACTGGGAAGAGACAGAGACAGAGATAGAAACAGAGACAGAGTGAGAGAGACAGAGAGTAAGAGAGACAGAGACACAGAGAGTGAAAGACAGACACAGAGAAAGAGACACACAGAGACAGAAAGTGTGAGAGATAGAGATAGAAACAGAGAGTGAGAGTGTGAGAGACAGAAAGACAGAGAGAGACACAGAAAGAGAGAGACAGAGACAGAGACAGAGAGAGAAACACACACATACACAGAGACACACAGAGAGATAGAAAAGACAGAGAGAGAGAGAGAGAGAGAGAGAGAGAGAGAGAGAGAGAGGGAGAGGGAGAGAGAGGCCCACAAACCCCACAAACCCCAAGGGGATGGCTAGAAACTTTAAAGAAAGCATTTGTGAAACCCTTGACCCTGTTCCTGAGGGCGATGGGATTTGTCTTGTACTGGCCTTCCAGATTTTGTCCTGTTTCTGCTGCTTCCCTTCCCCCTCCACAGCCAGTGGGAGGCCGAGATTGAGATTCCCTTCCTCCAAGACTCCTCTGCCCACTTCACACAAGGCTCAGCTTTGCTTTCAAAGAATTTCCTTTTGAAATCCACACTGGCTGTGGAGGAGAGGCAGGCAATCTGTCCCCAAGAGTTTCCCAAGTACTTACCATGCAAAGAAGGGCAAAAATCAGCCGCTGCCCTCCAGAAGTTCCCATTCTAGAGGGACCAAGCAGGGAGGTGCCTGGGAGCCCTGCACAGAGCTGATGGTGGAGGCAATCTCAGAGGGGAGGCACCGGCTGTGGGGGACACCAGGGAAGGCTTCCAGCAGAAGGTGGGATTTGAGGTGAGTCTGGCAGGAAGCCAAGAGGCAGAGGTGAGGGAGGACAGCATTACAGGCATGGGGACAACCAAGGCAAAAAGCAGAGTTTGGAGATGACAGAGACTGATGTTTGAGGAACAGCCAGGAGGGAATCACT
>CM053597.1:17503611-17536111 GCA_028646575.1 Pseudocheirus occidentalis | reverse complement strand
AGAAGCCTGAGGATAGGGATAGGCTTGTTACTCTGCTGGTATGGGGAATCCCCAGGTGAGGAAACTCCCCTCCTCAGCAATGTATAGTCTCAGATTGGCACCTGGGGCACAGACAAATTAAGTCACTTTCTTAGGGTCAAAAACAGGCCTTGAAATCAGGTCTTATATATATATTATTAAAAATAAACAGACAGGGGCAGCTAGGTGGCTTAGTGAATAGAGCACTGCCCTGGAATCAGGAGGACTTGAGCTCAAATCCAGCCTCAGACACCTGACACTTAACTAGCTGTCTAACCTTGATCACATCACTTAACCCCAATTGCCTTGCCTTCCCTCCTCTAAAAATAAAAAAAATTAAAATAAATGGACAGAGAAAGAGAGACAGAGACAGAGAGAGACAGAGAGACGGGGCGGAGGGGGGGAGAGACTGGGAGGGGGGAAGGAGGGAACAGAAAGACAGACAGGGAGACACAGAGGAACTGAGGGGCAGACCGCAAGGTCTTTTTCAGAATTACTAAGGTAAAAATAATTTGTTATTCATGTAAGAACTCCCCTAACCACACCCTCAAAAATATTCTTTCCAGGCCTACAAAATCAGCAGACAATTCATTGAAACTAGGCTGTGACAGTTTCCTGGGCTGCTCCGTCCTGGGGAGGTGCCCGAGGCACACAGACAGTGAGAGTCAGAAGGGGCCCTCCAAACCAAGTCTCCTTAATGCCAAGTCCCGACCTCTGGTCATGCAGACATACTACAGAAAGTTCTATTGACCTGGGTTCAAATCCAGACTCTATTACTAGCTGTGTGATCTGGGGAAATTCATCAGACCTCTCAGGGCCTCAGCCTCCCCATCTGTAAGCTCTAGGATCCTTTACTACTATCCCAGAGCTGATTTCTGTTTGTTTTGTGCTTTACATTGAAGAGAGGAGAGAGAAGGCCGGCTAGTAGCTACATTTTTTTGGCATCCTGTTTCTTAAGAAGAGGTTAGGAACTGAGTGTTTCCTCCACACTTTTCATTCTCACCCGAGCCCAAAAGTTGTTTAGGAAAAAGGGGATCAATCAATTAGAGATTCCAATTAATCTGAGAAGAACTAGTGAGCAACATTTCTCAAAGTAAGGCCTGGCAACCTAATTACAGAGCCTTCTAAAGAAAAAAACAAATAAATCACTCCCCTCCACCAGTTCAGTCTGTACCCTGGGCAGACTCTAATTGGAGCTAATTCATCTCTCCTAATGGATTGTTGATGCTCAGCAGATAGTGATGGGGATACTGGAATATCCACCTCCATCTGCCTCCCTCGGCGATGTTTTAAAAATCTTATGGTAGTGAGCCAGGATCCAGAAGCACATTTCAGAGTCTGAGAAGAAGAGAACATTGAGGATAAAAACAATTTGGTGAAGAAGAGTCGTCCAGGCTCGACAGATCGGCGTCAGCCTCCATTCCTTCCTTTCCCTTGCCCCATGTAGTGAACCAGTTGCCAGGTCCTGTTGCCTCTCCCTCCACATTTCTTGAATCCAAACCCTTCTCTCTACTCCCTTGGTCCCCCCCAGGTCAGGCTCTTGTCACTTCTTGCTTGGACTAATACAATGACTTCCTCACCTATAAAATGACACAATTGGACTAAAAAACTTACGAGCCCCTTTCAGCTTCACACCTAGGACTAGTCTTTTCATCTCCAGATGCTCAAGGTCTGGGATTCTTTTGTTTCAGTCATGTCTGACTCTGTGTGACCCCATTTGGGGTTTTCTTAACAAAGATACTGGAGAGGTTTGCCATGTCCTTCTCCAGTTCATTTTAAAGATGAGGAAACTGAGGCAAACAGG
Organism: Pseudocheirus occidentalis; assembly: GCA_028646575.1. Lineage (NCBI taxonomy): Eukaryota > Metazoa > Chordata > Mammalia > Diprotodontia > Pseudocheiridae > Pseudocheirus > Pseudocheirus occidentalis. The sequence goes on along the minus strand of CM053597.1, from coordinate 17,534,289 downwards.
GTGAAGTGACTTGCCCAGGGTCATATTAATAAGTGTCTGAGGCCAGATTTGAACTCAGGAAGATTCCTGAATCCAGGTCCAGTGATCCATGGACTATGGAGCTACTTAGTTGCCTAGGATTCTATAATATTTACATTTCAAGTGCAGCTAACAGTGGACTCTCCCTACTTTTCTTGGTCTTAAAATCTCTGGTGTCCACTGGAGGGTGTGGGTCTGGTAACTGGAAAAACCTGACAGCTTCAGAAGATTTGAAGACTTTTGCAGCTGCTCACTTGGACTCCTGAGCACGTAAGGAATGTTCCCTTGGAAAGGAAGACTAAGCTAAGCAAGTAGAAGAGCCCCAAGGACATACTGGTCCTGTCATGAGAGATGCTGTCGTAAGGACCACTGTAGAAACTATTTATCTCCAGCTGTAGAATGCAAAGAGCTTCAAGCAATAACTATGAGTTTAAGGAGAGATTTTTGCTGAGGGTACGAAGCCTACTCCTAAACCCTGAAATCAGTGGGCCCAAGGTCTGAGATAAAATCACCCTTCTGGACAGTAGCCATCGGGCAATGATTATGGTCAAAGGTTTGGCCTCATGTGTTGTGAAAGACCAATGAACAGGATTGGCATTCCCAAGGACAAACCTAAGGGTTTCAAGGACAAAGCTGTGTGTGAGAGTACTTGACCAGATTCCCAGGGATTACTGTGTATGCATGGTGGGGGTGACTTATTGCTGAAGCAGGGCTAAGGAAGGAAGGTCAGAGCTGGCCAATTAACAGTCAATATGTCAGAGTACAGGGTTGTCTTTAATCGCCTTGGACTGTGTGTTCGTGCCAGTCTTGTCACCCTCGTGTCTATGTCCAACTTCTTAGTCTGACGATCAGTGACGATGGAGTCCAAGGAGGGTCCTTGCAGGGGCTTGCCCAGACACCCCATGGGCTGACTCCATCGGCATCTATTATTCATAACCTGATCAGGCATTAGTGGATGGGATGGGAACTAGATTTATGAAGGGGAGAAAAATGCAGAGATGGACAAGGCTTTAAAATTGGACTCTTAAATCTCATGGCATTTGCCCTCTTCTCCCTCCTCTAAAAGTACCTGTATACTTGGCAGTACTACTCTATGAAGGTGTGGCTGTGGCTCTACAAAGATGACTTTCAGACTCATGAATCCCAACCCTGATCTCCCTCCTGAGCTCCTGTCCTCCTTAGCATGTCCAGACCATTCCTTCATCCCTACCTCCTCTACCTCCCCCTCCCTCTCCCCCGCTCCCAAGAACTCTGCTCCTAGAGATACCCTGGCCTCTGAGAGGCAGACATCTGTCTTCCCTTGCCTAGATCCTGGCTCCCACTTCTCTTTCTGTCCAACTCCACCTTGAGCAACCCCCCAATAAGTCTTGTCATTTCCCTGCTAGAATATATACTCCCTGAGGGCAGCCTGTCTTTTTTTTTTTTTTAAGGCAGTAGGGTTAAATGACTTGCCCAGGGTCACTCAACTAGTAAGTGTCTGAGACTGGACATGAAATCAGGTCCAAGACCAGTGCTCCATCCGTAGCTGCCCCTAAGGGCAGGCTATCTTGCTTACATTTTCCTTATATTTCCCTGCCTTCAGCCTCCCCTCCTCTGATCGGAGGTCTGGAGGGTGGAGCACTAAACTCCCCCTGGTTTTCCATTATAGAAGGCTGGACCTGAACTTCCCAGGTAACTCTCCACTTATATGCAACTGACCTTGGTTTGAACTCTATGGAACATGATGCTTTCATGCCAAGCACCCCCTGAGAACTGTTCCCTTCTTTCCAACTTCCCTTTGTGAGTTGTCTTCCCCATTATATTGTAAGCTCCTTGAGGGCAGGGACTATGTTTTCCTTATTTGTATCCTACTGCAGGGCTTAGCCCAGTTCCTGGCCCCTAGTAGGTGCTTAATAAATGTTTATTGAATTTATCTGAATATCCAGAGCATCTAGCATAGAACCTAATATATGGTAGTACATAATCAATATTTCTCTAGGCAGCCAGCTACCTACTCTTGTGTCATCCTGTACTTATGGGTCATTTCCAATCGGATGGTCCATAGGCAGTTCAAATTCAATGTATCCAAAACAGAATTCATTGTCTTTCCCCTAAAGCCTACCCTTCTTCCAAAATTCCCTATTTCTAATGAGGACACCCCCATCTTTCCATTCACCCAAGCTCAGAGCATCAGTCATGCTCAGCTCCTGACTCCCTCATGCCACACACCCAAACAGTTGCCAAGTCATGTCAACTCTATTTTCTTTTTAAAAAAATATACTATAGGGGTGTCTACATGACACAGTGAATAGCACACTGGCCCTGGAGTCAGGAGGATCTGAGTTCAAATCCAGCCTCAGATACTTAACACTTACTAGCTGTGTGACCTTGGGCAAGTCACTTAACCCCAATTGCCCTCCAAAAAGCAAAAACAACAACAAAAAACAAAAGAAAATTAAAAATAAAAAATAAATAAAATATACTATATAGTATATAGCATTCTAAGGTTTACAAAGATCTTCCCTCCCAACCACTCTGTGAGGTGGGTAGCACCCTTACTATCATTCTAATTTTTCAGATGAGAGAATGTGCCCAAGGTCACCCACCCAGAAAGTGGAAGAACTGAGATTCTGATAAGACAAAATAGCTAAAAAGCCACATGAGATAATTAAATATCACAGCCAAAGAAAATGAGGAGAGAGAAGAGCTTTGATGCAAAAAGAATTTTAAAAATCCTACACAGTTATCGAAGCAAACACAAGAACATAAGAAACAATACAGATTGGAAATGGAATGCCCCACAATTTCCCAAAAGAATCCTCAAATAAATACATGACATGTTAAGACAATTTAAAAGAATACAAAATATTGACAAAGAAAAAAACACATGACAGGAAACAGAATTTGTTCAGATGAGAAACGCCCAACATGAACGGAAGCTAGAATTAAAAGACACTGAAAAAGATTAGGAGGAAATTTTCTTTAAATTACCAATATGGAGACTATAATAGGAAGCTATAGAACTAAGAACAGACTTAATTGAATTAAGGCAAAATTGAAAACAATACACAAGAAGAGGAAAAACTAATTTAAAAAACAATGGACTGGAAGGAGTTGGAAGCCAAGATCATGCAAGGGATGAGCCTAAAGGACATGTCAAGGCACAGCCATCTCTGGGTCATGGACATCCTGGAACATTTAGAAAAATGGGAGAATTTGATGGCTTTATTTCTAAGAAACATTTCAAAAATCTTTTCAGAATTTTAAAAAGGAAGGCAGCTTACAACAGGTGAGAATTCATAGAACCCTAACAAAGAGCAGCTTTCCCACAAGACAGAGTAAATGAACAAAATCCCTTGAGCTGCAAGAAGAAAGATAGACATGTCACACTCAGAAGCAACAGTCGTGATCACAGCAGGGTTTTTCCAAGAAGACCAGAAATGAAACAGTGACATTGACATAAGATGTATTAAAAGTTAGGAAACATGAGTGAGGCACCCAGAAAAGCTTGCCACCACTGTAGATGGGGCCATTGGGGAACTAAAACAACTCAAAAAGAATTCACTTTTTAAAAAATTTTCATTTTATTTTATTGTTTTGCTTTTTTTTTAGAGGGGGGAAGGTAGGGCAGTTGGGGTTAAGTGACTTGCCCGAGGTCATATGGCTATTTGTGTGTGTGTATGTGTGCTAAGTGTCTGAGGTCATATTTGAACTCAGGCCCTCCTGACTCCAGGGCCAGTACTCTATTCACTGTACCACCTAGCCGCCCCCCACTTTTTTTTAAGTGCCCTTCAAAGGAGTATCCAAAAAGCATCATGGCTTTAAAATAAAAAAGATTAGAACTTAGAAGTCATACTTTTATGCTGAGATAAACCAGTTCCTAAGTAAAAACAAGAATATTTAATGTGTTGTGCTTCTATTTTTGATAGAGGGAGATTCAAGCATGAAAAATACATATAGTCAAATGTTTAATTGTCTGTGATATTATCAGTTTGAAAGATTGCAACTCATCCATACCTGCCCATTCTGTGTAAGATCCAGATATGATGAGCAATATAAGATGGAAGAATCTTACATGAGATTTTAAGGCTAGTTTATTAATAATGATAAAAATAATAGCTAGCATATATGACACTTAAAGGTTTGCACAACATATGAAAATAACAAAATAAGAACATTGATACCCTCTTCTGACAAATCAAACGATGATTTAATGAAGAATGGTGGAAGGGGAAAGATGAACATAACTATTTTTTTTTTTTGCTTTATTTTTTTTGGAGGGCAATTGGGGTTAAGTGACTTGCCCGAGGTCACATGGCTAGTTTTTGTGTTAAGTGCCTGAGGCCAGATTTGAATTCAGTCCTCCTGACTCCAGGGCAGGTGCTCTGTTCACTGTGCCACCTAGCCACCCTTGAATTTAACAGTTATAACAAAAATGTAATATTGCCATACAGATACCACATAGCAATATCTATGGAACAGAGCCAAAGGAGAACTCGGAGGTAAGTTTATAAGACTGAATGCCTACATTAACAAAAAAGAAAAATAGGGAATTGAGTCTCTACCCTCGATAGGAAATCCACAGACCCGAGGCCCAGAATGTCTGTTATCTAAGACCATTTGGCATTCCAGGTGCCTTTCTGGGGCAGGGAGCAGGGAGCAGGGAAAGGTACCCCAGGGACCCCTTGGAATCATGGAGGAGGCATGGAAGGGGACAGATGTGACAAGAAAACGGAAACAGAACTGGTAGAGCTGAGAGTAATGGGGCCAAGGAGCCCAAGTTGTTGGAGGGCAATATTCAGGATCTTTGTTGGGGTTTTTAATTTGTAAGGATGATATCATATAGGTATAAGGGAAACTACTGTCACTGAGACTAACTAGAAATACTTAAAAATTTAAACAATGAGAAGAGAAAAATGAAAAGTCTGCTTTGTCCACATAAAAGTAATGTTGTTATTCAGTTGTGTTCTGCTCTTTGTAGTCCCATTTGGGGTTTTCCTGGCAGAGATACTGGAGTGGTTGGCCATTCCCTTCTCCAGATCATTTTACAGATGGGGAAACTGAGGCAAAGAGGGTTAAGTGACTTGTTCAGGATTACTATAATTCATGGAACCTGTTTACTATTTCTATATAATTACTAAATTTAAATTTCTATATAATTACTAAATGTCTATATACTAAACTGTAAAATAACAATTATGTATATCATTTTATATGTATATATTTCATATGTATGTCATATATATCATACATCATATATACATCATATGTCATACATGTGTCATGTGTCATATATCACTTGGCTGCAGGTTTAATTGGATTACCATACTAGGCTCTCTACATGTATGCTCGTGCTTCACAATTATTCATATTTTATTGTAGTCTCTTCAAAGCTAGGCAGAAAGGAAGAAGGAATAGAAGACCCATTGGAGCTCAGAGATCTGTTGCTTGGCCAGGAAAAGCTAAGAACCCTACGAGGGCATTCTGTTCTGGGAGGGACGATGGGATCCGTGCTGAAGGAGAGACTAACAACCATATCCAAAGTAAGACCTGAACCCAAGCTGGAGCAAATGGGGCCAGAACCTGTGAGGAGACCCTCCTCTTATAAGCTGTTGCTTCAGAGGTAGACCAGGTCGAAGAAATACTAATTATCTGATCCATTAAAAGGGAAAGCTGTAATTTTCCTAGTACTTCTAAGTTCCGATCCAATCCAATCCAACAAGTGTTTATTAAGTACTGATTCTACTCTAGGCACTATGCTGGACCCTGGATATTCAGAAGCAAACAAAAACTAAAACATGGGTCCCTGCCTTCAAGGAGCTTACATAGGGTTGGGAGGTAGAGGGGGTAGGAACAACATTTAAACAGATTAGTAATTTGAAGAGGAAGAAGCAAGCAAACAACCAAAGGGATCAATAAAGCCTTCCCAGGAAGAGATAGCATAGAAGTTGAGAATAGAAAGAAGTTTGGGATTTAGATAGAGGGGAATGAGGAAGTTCATCTCAGTCCAAGGGAAATGGGGGGGGGGGGGGAGGAAAAGAGGGGGAAGACAATCTGGACCAAACAAATCCCCAACCAAACCCAAATATGGAGGGCCTCTAGAAGGACCAAAGAGAAGACCATAGCAGTATTTGTGACATTGTCTGGAACCTTGGAGAGAGTACTTTCAGTGAAAGACTGAGGGGGGAAGGCAGCTAGGAAAGGGCTCAGAATTATGAAGGAGAGGAAGTGGAGAAAATCGGCAAAACTGTGTTTTGTGCATGAATTTCAACCACAAATCTTGAAGCAAGTCTTACCACTTAATATTTAGAGGAACAGGGCTTAAATAGTTAAATTAACAGTAAAGTACTTAATTTTTTAAAATATCATTTAAATACTTAATCTAAATTCATTATTCCTATTAAGAATTAATTTAATCATAATTGTGTATAATATAATAATAAATGCAATGATTTAAATATGTAAATACTTAATATTTTTTAATTTTTTTGTCTTGTTCTATTCTATGGAATATTTCATGAATTGCAATTTTATGAACAAATTCATGCGCTATGGTCTATTCAATGTTTTCCTTTCTAAATAAAAAGTACCAGCGAGCATATCCTATGGCATGGTCTTCTTTAATTTCCAAGGCCCCTTCTAACTCTGAAGGATTATGATTTTCATTCTCTATTAGTGGTTCTGAACCTGATGTCCAGGAACTGGTTGGTTTTTTTTTTTTTAACATTTTGATAAGTATGTTTCAAAATAATTGATTTCCTTTATAATATTATGTATTTTATGCATTTAAAAACATGATTCTGAGAGTTCATAGGCTTTATTAGACTGCCAAGGGGTTCATTGGTTGAAAGAACCCTTGCTTGAAATGGTTTAGAAGAGAATGCCATTAGAGCTGGCATTAGAAAGCCTAGATTTCCTACCTTAGGCACTTACTAGCTATAAGTCACCCTGGACAAGTCACCTAATCTCTTGGTCTCAGTGTCTTCATCTGTAAAATGGGGAGAATAATTGCAACCTACCTTTAGAGGGTTATTTTGAGGATTGTATGAAATAATAATAATTATGTATACATGTATATACATGCACATATCCACATAGTGCTTTACAAACCTTAAAATGCTACACAAATGTGAGCTATTAAGCCAGAATAAAGAAGCATTTATTAAGCACCTTCTGTATGCTGGACAAGGCAAAGGAGAGTCTTGCTCCCAAGGAGCTCACAGTCTAGTGGGAGGGGCTGTTATTATTCTCCACATCTGAAATAAGTCTGGCCATTCGACCTGCTGGTGGCAGCCACCCAAGGTGAAGGCATCATGCCTTAGAGGAGCTCAACAGCCTGACCGGATTTATTCTGAAATCTCAAGCCCTTGCTAGAAGGGGAAATGTGGGCAGGTTGTTAAATTTGTAAATTTGCCACTGAATACCAGGAGAGGGAAGGGAGTAGGCTAGAGCCGTTAAAATCCTGATCAACAAATATTTTTTTTATTTTTTTTTTTGAGGGCAGTTGGTGTTAAGTACTTGCCCAAGGTCACACGGCTAGTTTTTTGTGTTAAGTGTCTGAGGCCAGATTTGAACTCAGGTACTCCTGACTCCAGGGCTGGTGCTCTATTCACTGCACCACCTAGCCGCCCCAACAAATATTTTTAATTCCCAGTACAAACAGTATGTTAGGCATACTAACAAACACATAAGATATGTTCCTTGTCTTTGTCAAGCTTATATTCTAGGGGAGATAGGGCATCTTCATTAAGAGATAAGACCATAGCTTGAGAGCTGGAAAGGGGCCTTAGAGGTCATCAAATCCAACCTGTGCAGAGGCAGCAAGATGGCACCCTTCTTGGAATAAGGAGGACCCAGCTCAAATCCACCCGCAGACACTGGCTATATGATCCTGGGCAAGTCATTTTACCTCTGCCTTGATTTTCTCATCTGTAAAATGGGGATAATAATAGCACCTATCTACCAGATTTCTTGGGTTATTATGAAGATCAAGACAAAAAACAGAAATGTCATGGACACACACATTTATATACACACACACACATAATACACAAATATACATACATACATATAGAGAGAGTATATGTGAGCAACAGAGAGGGAGGAATGGAAAGAGGGAAGAGAGGGGGAGAGAGAGAAACAGAGAGACAGGACTTTCAAAATGTTCCTATAGCACTTTTTGTGATCACAAAAACATTAGTAATATGACTTCGGGCAGGTTCCTTAACCTCCCTGACCCTCAGTTTCCTCATCTATAATATAAGGAGAACGGGGAGGGAGGTTTAATGACCCCTGAGGTGTAGATCTATGATTCTATGTTCTTCTATGGTTATCCATCAAGTGTAAAATAATGGGTAAAATATAAAAGAAAAACCATTTTAAAGGGGAATTGATTTATATTTTTATGGACTATTGGAAATGTAAGATCAGAGATATTAGGAGGAGTATCAGGGTCACCTAAGCCTCGACAACGGACAAGATTCCCTCGAGGTCACACAGGTGGTCTGAGCCAGCCTCTGGATTCAAACATTCTCCAAAGCCAGCATTCTTTCCTGACTACTGCCCCACCCCTACACAGGCTGGAGCACGTCCCTTTGTCTACCTGTTCTGAATCCTCCGATCCCTTTAAATGCAAAGTTTTCCTTATCTCAGCATCTATATGGGATATATATATGAACAGAAAGTTGAGATACTGATTCAAGGCTTGGCCGCTGGCTAACCTCCAACAACAGCCCTGCTTCATGGCAACTAGTGTATTTATTCCCTGGTCTTGATGGCGGCCCCAGGCATCTTTCAAGCTCTTGGCAGGGGATTTAATCAGAAGTAGCATTGCCCTGAATCATTTCCAGTTCTAACTGTCACTAGTTTATGGTATAAAGTCGGGTCAGTCTCAGGAGTAACTTGGCTTGCTTGGTCCCCTGACCTTCTCCCCTGGAAAGAAAGGGCTCTGAACAGGAGCTGTCGTAGGTTTCTTCAGCTCCCGGCATCCCTGTAGGTGAGAGGTTCCTCTCCTTGGTTGTGTGGTCCGGACCCCTCTGGAGAAGCCTTTGGAACCTTCTCAGAATCATGATTTAAATCATGAAGGAAATACTAAGGTTAGCAAAGACAGGATCCACATGCGCATAACCCTTGAAATCTGTTGTTGGGTCATTTTCAGCCACATCTGACTCTCCATGACCCCATTTGGGGTTTTCTTGGCAAAGATACTGGGGTGGTTTGCCACGTCCTTCTCCCAGAAATCTATCCAGGAACCAGTGGGGGGAGGGGTCTTTAAGCCCCCGGTTACGAACCCCAGCTTTAGCATTTCTCTATGGAAAGAGGGATCTCTAATGAATGTTGTGGCCAGTCTTGAATGAAAGTTGAATAGAAATACTTCCCCCCTTTGGGCAGAAAGGCAACCCCTGGGATGGAAGGAGGCCTACAGGTTGCTTTTGTTTTGCTGAACTGTGTTTTGTTGTTGTTGTTGTTGCAAGAGAAAGACTCATGGCAGAGGGGTGATGATGGGGAGGGGAAGGGGTTGGGGATTTTGACAGCAATGTTTAAAATATTCAATAAAGCATTTATTTAAAAAACAACTTCCTTCCAAGCTGGTGGTAGGGGAGTGTTATTACATGATCACAGCCAGGAAAGGTCTCCATTTCTTATGATCTCTCTTAGTCTGGAGTTTGCTTCCCGAGCTCTGAGGATCTGAACTCGAGGTGGTTTGCATACCTAGCAGCCAGCGAGCTCAGAGAAAAGTGGTTGGTGCTGTGGCCAGACTCACACCAAATTGCTTTAGGCCCGGAAGCCAATTTAATCATTTACTACGAGAACTGCAAACACCAAGGTCAGCAACAATTCACTCCTGACTAGGAGGGGGGTAGAAGGGAATCAGATTGAAGGCTCACAGAATCTGAGGGTTGTGGAATCTGAAGGAAAAAGGATTTTCGTTTCATTTAGTCCAAGGCCCCTCATTTTATAGATGAAGAAAATGCCTATAAAAGTTTAAATCAATCCTCTTTGTTTTATAGATAAGGAAATAGCCCATAAAAATAGAAGTGAATAATGCTTGTTTTATGGATGGAGCCGCTTGTCTGGGGTCATGCAGGTGAGCCCAGTAGTAAGTGGGAGCAGGATTGGAAACTGGGTCTCCTGGGTCTCAGAGCCCTCGGTCTGCCAATTTGACTCAGGCTGAGCTAATCCACCTGGGCCTGCGTGGTGTCATGTGACCAGCATTCTATGGCACCGTGCCAGGGGAGACACACACCAGGTCTGAAAGCAGAACAGCACAGGATGGGAAGCTTGTGGCCACTGGAGGAAGGAGGGGACTGGGCATCAGGGGGTCTGGCTCTGCCACCTAGCATACCTCTGTGACCCTGGGCAAGACCTATCTCCTCTCTGGGCCTCAGCCCCTCTGTAAAGTGAGGTGGAAGGGTTAGATTACCTTTGAGGGCTCTTTCATTCTTGGTGCCTCCTGACCTAGCCAGGAGGGACTTACAGGACATTTGATTAAAATGCAAATATACAGATAGCTAAACCATGGAAGGGAAGATAGTACTTGCTTCAAAAAAGGGACCCCAAGAAGGGTATTCAGAGGTGGCAGAGGTGACATTGTACTAGTAGCTAGAGGTGTGATTTCATTAGTGTAGGGAACTCCCAGGTGAGGAAACACCCTTTACCAGTACAAATGTGACACCTCTATAAATATATGAGCTTAGAGAGCCTCTAGGCCCCTGAAAGGTTAAATAATTTGCCCAGGGCCATGCCAAGTATGTACCAGGGGTGGGACTTAAACCAGGCGTTTCCAGGCTTTGATCCTACCTCTATCCATTAGGCTATCTTTCCTCTCTACATATAGTAGTGTTATGATTTGGGGAGCCGAGAACCCCGAAATGCAAGGCTACAGGGGTGGGGAGGAGGTCTGCCTTGAAAGAATTCCACCATTCAAGCCTTCCAGTCCAAGTAGTGAGTTTATAGAATAGAAATGGGCAAGGTTCTAAGAACCAACGAAGTTTAATGAGGGTAAGAAAGGTATACAGAAAAAGAGTGTGGGAAGATCTAGACGGATTAATGAGTGTCAAGTAGTCTGGGGTGGACCAGGCACAGATGGATGAAAGGAGCTGAGTGGTCTGGGCCCCCATGAAAGGACAATTAAGAGTATTATTGAGTATCTAGGTAGAAATGTGTGGGAAAGTTCCAGGACAAAGACCTGGTCTTTTCCTTTTAGGGGTCCAGGTCCCATTCTTCATTAGAAGGTTCTTAAAAAAAAAAAAGCAGCCTGGTGAATTGGGAAGCTGTATTTGAGCCCAGAGGCCTCAGTTTGAATCCTGGGCAAGTCCCTTCACCAAACTCTGTGCCTCAGTTTCCTTGGCTCTCAGGGATTGGACTAGATGACCTCTGAGGTCCTTCTAGCCCTGTCTGTGATTCCAGAGCCAGACCAACTCATTACACTGTTTTCCCCAGCAAACCTCCATAGAAGAGCCTTGCTTCACCTTAGGAAATGGAGCCAGGCCCACTTCTGGACAGTTTTCTTACAAGTTCCAGATTTGGAATAAAACATCAGCTTCCCTTGGTAAAGGTCCCAAAGGCCCAGTCATTGCTCTCTGGGATTCTAAGTGCCTTCATTCAGATGGAGATTGAACCAGAGGACCACAGGTGACAGAGTTAGCTCTATCAGGAGCTTAGCTTAGTCTGGCATACAGTAAAAACTTAATAAATGCTCTATCAATTATCTGTCCATCAATCCATTGTCAATAGTAACTAATAATTTATTAAGAACCTACCTCACACCAGGCACTGTGGGGCTAGGAAAATCCCTAGTGCTTAGCCCAGAAAAAGGACAGTCCTGTCCTCAGGGTGCTTATACAGGCGCTCCTGGAAAAGTCAAAGAAATCTGAAATGAGCGGGGTGAGGTGGGAGCAACTCTGAGAAGGTACTTGCCCTTTGCCCTCTTCTTAAAGGAAGGACTTCAGGGCTCACCACCTGACACTCAGAGAGGCACAGAGTACTGATGACACAGAGTAGATGATTGATCCTGCAGGATGATGAGCCTTTCCAGTGATGAGTCAGTGATCTGGGCCCTGCTGGAGAGCCCAGACTCCAAAGCTAGAGCCGATGTGCAGGAGATGAGATGACTGAGAGGCCTCCCTGTCCTAGCCGGTCATCTGCCTCTGGCTCTCCCTCCTTCTTCCTCCTTCTCTCCCTCTTCCCCCTCTCTCCCTCTCTCTCTCTCTCCCCTCTCATATTCCCTCCTCTCTCTTCCTCTCTCTCTCCCCCCCTTTCCCCTCCCTTCCTCTCTCCTTCTCTTTCTCTCTCTGTCTCTGTCTGTCTGTCTGTCTCTGCCTCTCTGTGTTTCTGTCTCTCTGTGTCTCTGTATCTCTCTGTCTTTGTCTTTGTCTCTCTCTGTTTGTCTCTGTGGCTATCTCTTTGATTCTGTGTGTCTCTTTGTGTCTCTGTTGTTCAGGTTTAGGGTCCTAGGAACCCTGAAATGCAAGGGTACAGGGTGGGTCTGTCTCAAAAGAACGCGGCCGCTCAAGCCTTCTTTCAGTCCGAGTAGTGAGGTGCTATTATTTGGGCCGATGAGAGTCTAAGAATCTGATGGGGACATTTGATAGGTGCAAGACTGATCCAGTGGGAATATCTGGATAGGATCAAGGAATGGCGAGTAGCCTAGAGTGGGCCAGGTGCAGATCATGAGGGCCTGGTCTGGGCCAGAGGGTCACAAGGAAAGAATTAGACTGGGATGCTTCAGATGCCTTAAGGAAATGCTAGGGCTGAAATGGGTGAGCAAGCTCAAGGAGTGAGGGTCTTCCCTATACAGGGGTTCAGGTTCCATAGCCCCATCACCTGCCTCTGCCTTTCTCTGTCCCTGTCTTTGTTTCATCTCCCTCTGTCTCTCTTTCTGTCTCTGTGTCTCTGTCTTTCTCTGGATGTCTCTGTGGCTCTCTCTGTCTTGTGACTCTGTCCCTCTTTCTCTGTCTCTGTTTATCTCTGTCTCTTTGTGTCTTTATCTCTCTATCCCTCTTTCTGTCTCTGTCTCTTATCCCTTCTTTCTCTACACTCCGGTCCCTTCTTTTGCTCCCTATTCAGAGTTAGAAAGGACCTCCACAATCCAATTGGCAGTCAGTCAAGTTAAGCTATGAACTCTTTCTCAGAATAATGTTTTTATTGCATAAAATTCAACAAATGTATAAGAACTATTTTATGAAATTAATACCTAAAATACAAAGGAAACTAATTATATTAAATGTAGTTATTACATTTTTTAGAAAATCTCACAGACCCCAGGTTAATACCCCTGCAAGTCTACATCAACACTCTCATTCTAGACGTGAAGAAACTGAGCCCAGAGCTGTCAGTTCAATGGCTTGCCCCCTCACCCTTCACCCCCTTCGCCCCCCCTTGCCCCAGGCCCTCTGAGTCCAAATTCATCTCTGTCCGTTGGACTGCTTGGCCTCTGATCTCTCCCCACTCAGAGGTTCTCATTCTGTACCGGCTTCTCACTAGAAGGTCTCAAATCTCCCCAATCTGAGAAGTTAGGATAAGTAGCATTGCCCAAGGGGACATATATAATGGTGCCCGAGACCGCCTGGGACCAGTGGTTCTCAACCTTCCTAATGCCGCGACCCTTTAATACAGTTCCTCGTGTTGTGGTGACCCCCAACCATAAAATTAATTTCGTTGCTACTTCATAACTGTAATTTTGATACTGTTATGAATCATAATGTAAATATCTGATATGCAGGATGTATTTTCATTGTTACAAACCGAACATAACCCACAGGTTGAGAAGCACTGTTCTAGGTGCAAGCCCTTTGGTACAGGACTCTCTCCTCATTTCTGGCGGTCTATGCCCTGTGCCTGTGTGAGGTGTGAGGTGGACCTGCCACACAAGTTACCAAGCACAACAAGGTTACTCAGACCCTGGGCCAGAGGTTCAGGGTGCCTTGGGCTTGAATGATCGAGAAGGAATAACTCTGGGTGAGAGGCTGGGGAGAGGGAGGAGGAGGGAGAGGAGGGGATGTGTCAGCCATTCCCTGAGCCTTGTGAAGAGCATCAGGAAGGAGCTGCACATAGGGGCATGTGTCCAGTCCTAAGGTTGTTTGAGGGTTGGGTCAGATGCTGGAAACTGGCCTGGGGTGGTGGGGGAAGGCTTAGGAGAGGGAAGAGAGCTAGCTCTGGTGCTGAGCACTTGAGAGCTGGTAAGTTAGGAAAGAAGAGGAGGCAGCATGAGGAGACATTGATGGAACTGAGCTAGAGAGAAGGAAAGAGATTGAGCTCGCCACGCTAAGTGAGGGGCAGGTGGATGGGCACCAGCTGGGCCTCTGACAGAGAGCCAAGGCGGGGTTAAGGCTGGGAGGCCATGGCCTAGTGTCCCCCTGTCCCTTACACTCAGAAACATGAGGAGTCAGGAGAAGAGGTAGAACTGTTCTTGTCTTGTCTTGGACTGCTGATCTGAATCAGGCATGTCCCTAGAGCTTGCAAGACTATGCAGAATTTGAGGAAACAGATTTGCCCAGGCTTGGAGGGGTCCAGAGGTTGTGTATGACTGGGAATGACAATACAACTGATGATAAGCCCTTACTATGGACCAGGCAAGATGCTAGGCTCTGAAAACAGAGACACAACTGAAACAGCCCCTGCCCTGGGGAGACAGCACATACATGTCTATATAGAAAATGTATTCTACGCCAAAAAAAAAGCAAAAAAAAAATGTATTCTATATAATATATACTCGCACATGGTTGTTGCTGTTGCTCAGTCATGTCCGACTCTTTGTGGCCCCATTTGGGATTTTCTTGGCCAAGATACTAGAGTGGTTGGCCATGTCCTTCTCCAGATCGTTTTACAGATGAGGAAACTGAGGCAAACCAGGTGAAGTGACTTGCCCAGGGTCACACAGCTAGTAAATGTCTGAAGACAGATTTGAACTCAGGTCTTCCTGACTCCAGGTCTGGTGTTCTATCCACTGTGCCACCTAACTACCCACACATATATGTACATATGTTTATTCTCTTTATGTGAATTATTATGCATGTTATTTGCAGACATATGCATGTGTATCTATGTGGATGTGTGCATATATGTGTATATGTATTGTGTATACATGTGTGTGCATATATTTATATACACATATCCCAAATAAATACAAGATAACTTTGATGGGGAGGCACTAATGGTTGTGGCCATCAGGAAAGGTTTCATGTATAAGATGGAGTTTGAGTTGAGTCTTGAAAGAAACTAGAGATGCCAAGAGTCAGAGGTGAAGAAGGCTGATTCTAGACAAGGGAAGACAGACACACATGGATAGGTGCATAGTTGTATGAAACTCAGCCAAAGAGTTTATCTTTTGAAAGAAGTTCTACACCCTTGACCTTGCCCTCAGTAAGAGCAGAGATGATCCGAGTGTGCATTGCCTGGTCAGGATAATGAGTGTGCATGGGGTATCAGAGCTGGAAGGGACCATGGAGATGGACCAGTCCATTCCCCTCTTTTTAGAGATGCAAAAATTAAGGCACTTACAGGTGATGTGACTTAGCCAAGATGGCGTATGGACATGCTTTCCACCAAACCAGGCTGCCCAAGCAATATGGTCCAATCACAGGTTTAGAAGAGGAAGGCACCAGCTGAAATGGTCTAGTCCAACCTCCTAATTTGCAAGTGGAGAGACTGAGGTCTGGAGACCTGAGATCATCTGCCCAAGGTCACATAATTAGCAAGTAGAGGGAACCTCCAACTCCAAGTCTTTTCAACTAGATTCTACCACTTTTCATCGGAGTGTTGAGTTCTCTCCACCCTCTTTCATTTCTTAATGAATTTTTGTGAAGGCTGAATACAATTCTGCTGGTTATTTCTCTGGGCTTGGAGCTATCTTCTGCTCCCTTGCTGTCCTCACTTGGGGCTTTCTACTTCAAGGAAGTAAGATGAAAATCCTGATCATTTCTCTTGATGAGGCTTTTTTAATTTCTCCAGTCAAAGATTTTGGAAGCTCTCACCAGGATATCATTAGCAATATTGAAGATGTGCAATTTCATTTGAGAAGATTGCTGTACAGAGATGAAATCTCACATTTTGTTGGTTATTTGTACAGCATGTCATTAGCAGCAGGGGCAATGGGATGCATGTTTTAATAATAAG
This sequence comes from Pseudocheirus occidentalis, assembly GCA_028646575.1. Taxonomy (NCBI): domain Eukaryota; kingdom Metazoa; phylum Chordata; class Mammalia; order Diprotodontia; family Pseudocheiridae; genus Pseudocheirus; species Pseudocheirus occidentalis. The sequence continues at coordinate 17,518,176 of CM053597.1, read as the reverse complement.
AAAGGCTCTTGTTTGTCTAGGCTGTGATTAAGTATAGTCCTGGCAGGAGCTAGGGAGAAGTTTCTTGCAGATAATTGTCGAATGAACCACAGAATCTTAGAGCCTAAAGCAAACTCCAAGACCAACTAATTCACCATCTCCCTGCCTGAGAGTCCCCTCTACAATACAAGCTACAAATGACCACCCTGAGTTTGCTTAGAAACCTCCATCAATGTGGGACCTGTGACTCCCTGAGGCAATGCATTTCATTTGGGGATAAATAAGATAAAGATGATAGATAAACACGGATAGATGGACAGATAGATAAATGGATGGACACACTGATATAGATGGATGGATAGATAGACAGAGACATAGATGCATAAATGGGTCAAACATTGGGCCAGAAGAGAGGATGACCTAAGCTCAAATCCAGGCTCAGATACTTGGATGAGCTGGGATGGACAGACTGTCTGTTTCCCACTATGTACAAATAGAAGGAATAATAGCGTGTACCTCCCAGGGTATTATGAAAATAAAATAAGATTATTTTTGTAAAGTATTTTGTGAACCATAAACTGCTATATAAATGCTAGCTACAATTATTATTAAGGATGGATAGATAAAATATTTGTTGTTCACATCTGACTCTTTATGACCCCATTTGAGGTTTTCTTGGCAGAGATACTGGAGCAATTTACCATTGCCTTCTCCAGCTCATTTTACAGATGTGGAAACTAAGGCAAACAGGGTGAAGTGACATGCCCAGGGTCACATAGTAAGTTTTGAGGCCAGATTTGAATTGAGGAAGATGAACCTTCCCACTCCAGACCCAGCATTCCATCCATTGGGCCACCTAGCTGCCCCTAAGCTATTTCTTTGTACCATTTCTTTATCCTGGAGGTGCCTACAGAAAAGGTGTTTAAACTGGAAAGGTACTGCCCACTTGTCTGAAATGGAAGACTCCTCAGACTTAGACAAGGTGGTGGAGATTTTTTTAATCCAGTGTCTTCTGTATTGAAAGCAACACTTTTTTCAAGAGCTGACTGTAAAACAGGCCTTGACCCTCCTGAGCCACGTCAGTGGAGGGATTTCTTTTTCAGCCTCTTTAGTATCAAGGTGGTGGGTTGTTTCTGTCTCTAGCTGTCTTCTTATATCTACATTATAAATATCTTGATTCCTTTGTAAACATGTATTTTTGTTCTACCTTAGTCTTCAGATCCATGTTCCAGGAGTAACATTTTTCTTGTCCTATAACCATATATGAAGAAGTGCTTTGGAGCTATTCAGGACACTTTCAGCTCAATGCAAATAGCTTTATTTTTCTCTTAGCTGCCCACGAGCCAAATTTTTGTTCTAGTGTTTAGTGCCTAGCGCTAAGTACAAATCAAGTAGTAAGTGCTTAATAAATGCTTCTTGACTGATAGGGCATTTGTCACCTGGGCCCACCCCCGACATTCTGAAGGTGTTTGATCATTCAGGTTAAAATCATTCGGTTTTCACCAATCTCAATAGCAGGCCACAAATCTGCTCTCAAACCCCCACTGGTAGCAAACCCTTAACACACTCTATTTCATTAAACTCTAGTTCATATGGCATATCCACCCACAAAGAAGACTTTTCTCCTCATTTTTCGCCTGGCTGAACTACTTTGAGACTTGTCTGACTGACTCCCCCTTCCCCCCAAACACCAAGCCCTAGGAAGCTCATTATTGGGATAAGCTCGTCATCACTACCCTCTGCCCCTCTGGCAGGGCATGGTAGGGCCATGAACATCAAAGCCTCATCTAAGGAGAGACCTCAGCTCAGAACATCTCATGTCTCAGTTGGCTGTACTACTTTGAGATTGCTTCACCATGACCAAATCGGGTACCTTCTCCTCCTCCGCCTTCCCCCTCTTTTCTGCTTCTTTTTCTATAGTCTTCCCCTATTAAATCGTAAGCTCCTTGAGGGCAGGGCCTATTTTTTTTTTTAATTTGTACTGCAGCACTTGGCACATAAAAGGTGCTTAACAAATGTTTATTAATTGATTTTCTTGGAGCATAGAATCCATACAAGCAATAAAGTATTTACGACTTGGCTCTGCCTGTCCAGCTTCTCAGTGACTCCCCTGCAGTGTCCAGACCATAAGTACAAAGGCCGCTACATCAAACCCAGGAGTGGCAGGAAATGCACAATTCCGTTTGTTCAGCCTCAGTGGCTACTTCTCCCGTGGCTGGGCAGAAGAGAAATCATGGAGCACAGTTTGAAACCGGGCAGTTACTGAGCTCACCCAGTGGACCAAGCTGAGGCCTGAGCTGCTCTGAATTTGGGATCTAATACATTATGTTATGTTCTGAGGAGGGATTAATGGGGAAGAATTTATATTTTGAAATGTCCAAGGTATAAAAATAAAAGATACTATAAACCTTTAAAAATAAACAAATAAAGCAATTCCCCAAGATTCTGGAGATTAGCCAACAGGGTAAATTGTTTGTAGAGGTGTTGATGGTACTGATCTTTGAACAAGGCTATCATGCCATTCTGAAGTCTTGCCAAGGAAGGGGACATGGGGGAGTGGGGAAGGACATGTGTTATGGACACTACAGAGATGCTTCCCTTACTCCTGCCCATGCAGCTCTGGATTTCTCCAGACTTTCCACACTGGGGGCAGCTAGGTGGTACAGTGAATAGAGCACCAGCCCTGGAGTCAGGATGACCTGAGTTCAAATCTGGCCTCAGATGCTTAACACTTACTAGCCGTGTGACCTTGGGCAAGTCACTTAACCTCAATTGCCCTCCAAAAAGCAAAAAACAAAAACAAAAACAGACTTTCTACACTGGAGACACTTCTGCCCCTTGGGTCTGCTCTAATAGGTAACTCCCTTCCTGGTACCACTGTTTGAGGAAGTACCCACCATGTTTTACTTCCCTGATGCCTGGGCTTGCTTTCCAGACTTCTCTTCCTCCTGTTCCTCCTGTTCCTCCTCCTGGACAGCTCTACCCTTTCCTCTAAGCCCAGCTTTCTAGCTTCTCTTTAAGTGTTACCTTTCTTCTTTAGAAATTAATACTACATTTACTTGTTTCCCCAACACAAAATCTGGCACATAGTAAACCTTTAATAATGATCTATGGCTTTCTCTCTCTTCTTTCACCCCCTTCTTCCTTCCCACCACCACTTTCCCATCTACCTATTTTTTTGAAGGGAGCAAGGCAAGGCATTTGGGGTTAAGTGACTTGCCCAAGGCCACACAGCTAGTAAGTGTGTCAAGTGTCTGAAGCTGGTTTTAAACTCAGGTCCTCCTGACTCCAGGGCTGGTGCTCCATTCACTGCACCATGTAGCTGCCCCGATCTACCTATATTTTTTGATCTGTGCTGAACTGGAATTCAGAGAATCTAGGTTTGAATTCTGACTCTGAGTATGAAGTACCTGTGTGACTTTGAGACAACTCTGAGACAGCTCCCTCATTTGTTTAAAAAAAAAAAAGATGAATTTGGACTAGATCTGAGTACTCAAGGGGTGGGCCTTGGGCCCTTGGGGCCCTAAGACCCTTTCCGGTGATCTGTGAAGTCAAAACCATTTTCATAATAATACTAAGAATGTCATTTGTCCATGTAAAAACTCTTTCCTTTTCCAACTACATATCTTCGTAACTGAGACCAGTTTTTAAAAAGTAATTATTTTATTTATTTTCTTGTTTACATCATTCATTTCCACCAGAGTTACAGAATTTTCTCCCTGTCTTTCTCCCACCCCCAACCAGTTGTTTTTTTTTGTATAGAACTTCAGCCAAAACAACCTATTCCAACAGATTGAATAAAGAAACAGACAGGAGAATTCAGCTGTTTACTATTAAACATTAAAGACTCATTAAAGAGATTTGCATGATGATACACTTTTGTAATGGGTCTTATTTTTCTTGTCTTCTCAATGGGTGGGAGGTGGAGGAGGGAGGAAGTAAATTCAGTGCCAAAAAAGGAAAATTGAATTTAAAAAATAAAACAATGTCATTCTTCACATTAATTTTTTGAGTTTCTGAAAAGTTATTTTTCATAAAAATATGTTAAACATGTAATGGGTTTGTTCTTGTTATTTTTAGTGAATAAATATTTTTTAAATGGATCAGTATTAATTCCTTATATGGTAAATATTGATCGATAGAACTGCATAAACAAAAACTTTTGGGGTCTGTCCTCAGACATTTTGAAGGGTGTAAAGAGAGACCAAAAACTGGGCAGCCTCTGGTCTAAATAATCCCTAAAATCCCATCCAGCCCTGAATCCTATATGGGATCAGCTCTTGCCGATTGTCTCGACTTTGCCCAGGCCAGAGACTAGCCTCTCACTAATAGTTCTTTAGCAGCTTCTACTGTTTGATTGGAGGGTCTCTCTGTCTCAGAGGTTCATGTCCTGGAGCCCTCTGGCAGCCTGCTGAAGCCTAGAGATTTCTCAGAGGATTTATGTTTAAATGCATCAAATAAAATGCAGAGGATTACCAAGCAGACCAATTCTACTGAAATAAAGATGTCTTTTTTTTTCCATCTAAGTTCAGGGAATCCCAAGGTGTCTATGGATCATGGGTTAAGAACCCCCTGTTAAAATCCTAGCAATGAGGCAGCTTCGTTTAGCTAAATGAATACCAAGGTGAAGTCAGGGGGCATAGGTTTGAGTCCAGACATCTCTCCTGGGTGACCTTGGCCACTTGCGCATGGAAGGTATTGAACAAGTCAAGCCAGACATCCAACCAGCATTTACTGAAAACCTACTATTTGCCAGGAATGGTGCTAAGTGTTGAGCATGCAAAGAAAGGCAAAGGCAGTCTCTATTCTCAAGCAGCTCTCAGTCTCATGGGGGAGACCACTATGTGGGAAGCCATAAGACACAGGCAATATAACTGAGGGCTATCTCAGGGGGAAGGCACTATGGGGAAGATGTCTTGACAAAAACCAGGAAACCCAGGAGGTAGAAGAGTCTGAGAGGAAATGAACAGGGAGGAGAATCCCAGGCCTGGGACAGCCAGGGAAAATGTCCAGTCAGGAAATGGATCGCAAACCAACCTGTATTTCTAACAGGAGCTGCAGGATTCAGGGGTAAATGAGGCCAGACTTGGGTCCCATATGAAGAACAGGTCCAAGTGCCACGAACGTCTAACATTGACCAGGAGAAATCACTCCACAGCCTCTAGATGCCCCCAGACTCTCTAAGGCAGGCACTGATCTGCCCTGGTGGAGGAAGTTAGTTCTCTGAACAGGTGAACTCTTTGGACCAAAAAAATCTAGAGCTCACTCCATGCCTCTCGGTAGAACGATAAGGAAATCCATCTGCTTAATGGTCCTATGTAAATAAGCGGTTAGGGGAACACCTGTGGATTTCACGGAACTAATGCAAAGTGAAGAGGAAACACTAGGAAAGGAAAAGAAAAGAATGAAAAAGACGGTGCCAGGTGATAACAAGAATAGTGAACATTTCTTTCTATAGCATTTTCAGGTTTGTAAAGTGCTTTACAAATATTCATTTGATTCTCACCACAATCCTAGGAGGCAGGTAGGTGCTTTTATGATTCACATTTGACAGATAAAGAAACTGAGGCAGGCAGAGTTTAAGTGACTCACCCAAGTTCACCCAGAGTTAAAGAATGTTAAGGGGCCCCCTGAACTTGTCTTTTTCTGAGTTGCCATTTTTTTCCAGAAACACTGGACCCAGAGAAAGCAGGAGGCCCCGAAAATGTGTCAAGGACAAAAACCCTACCAGATGACATAGTATCTAAAGTTGGATTTGAACTCAGGACCTCCAGACCAACCGAGCTCCATCTGACTGCTTCTATTGTCAATGACTAGGTTAATTATTAATAAATTCAGCCCTAGAGAAGTGTTGAAAAAAATGCATCTCCCTTCTTTTCAAAGGTGTGAGACTGTGGACATGGAAGGTTGCATTTGGCGTCTGGTCTGACTTGATTGATGTGTGGCCCGCTTTTTCTAAGTTGTTTTACTGATATCTTACACCACCATAGCTAACCCAATTATCTCTTCCCATCCCAGGGAGCCATCCCATATGTTGCATTTTTTTTGAGAAGAAAATACAATCTGCTCTGCTGACAGATACATCTCAAAAGTCCAAACAGTGGGCCCTGCTGGCCTCCAGGAAGGGGCACGTTGGGCGGCTCAACCCTTGCCTTGGCCGACCTGCTTTCGGAGCTGAGGCTAGGAAAGGGAGAAGCAGCAGAGGTTTCAGGCGCAGGAATCCTCGCCGGCTGCTTCTTTAGATACGTGACCGCAGCAAGTCCCCTTCCCTCACCGGCCTCAGTTTCTTCATCTGTCAAATGACAGCTTACAGAAGCAGCTACGTGTCGCTTGAGGACACTGCACCAGACGTGGAGTAGGGAAGACCTGAGTTCAAAAGCAGCCCCAGACCCTTCCTAGGTGAGGGACCCCTGGCTTTAGCACCTGCCTGCCTCTGCTTCCTCATCTGTCAAAGGGGACAGTAAGAGCCTACCTCCGAAGACTGGGGTCAGGACAAAATGAGCTTATACATTTAAAGCGCTTTGCAGACTGCGAAGTGCATGTAAGCGCTAATTTTTATTATTGTTGTTGATGATGATGCTGAGGATGTCGACGATGACGTCAGTAGAGACCCTTCCAGCCACGATGCTAGGGTCCCTCCTCTACCCCTCCTCTCCCCTCACAGTTTTGCTCCCGGGTCCCCTCAAGCCTACCCGGAGCTCTTCCACTGCCCCGAAGCCCCTGGGGGGGGGGGGGGCGTCCGGCGGACGAGAACTACAAGTCCCAGAGTCCCTCGGGGCTCGTGCGCGGGGGCGGGTCCCATGAGTAGAGGGGGAGGAGCGCATGCGCGCAGCCCCGGGCTCCCTCCGTCCTTCCAGCGGACATGGATGGGCTGGGTGGCGCGGCCATTGGGCAAGCCGGGCCTGTGGGGCGGAGCGGAGGCTTAGGGGCGGCCCTGGGGTGGGGCCGGCCGGCGGGTACTTGGGGCTGGGCCCAGCGGCTGCTGCTGCTGCGGGCCGCTCGGACTGTTGCCGTTGCCACCGCCGCCTTCGGCGCTTCCCGGTCCTCCTGGTGCAGGCGTCCCTCGGCCATGGCAGCCGCGCCCCTCAGAGTGTGCATCGTAGGCTCGGGCAACTGGTGAGCAAGGGCGGGCGGGCGGGCGGGAGCGAGGGCGGGGAGAGCAGCCGCCGCCCCCTCCCCAAGCGCGGCTTCCCCCCCCCCCCCCCCCGCCCCGGACCGGCAGGGCCTGGGCGCCCGGTCCACGGGCCCCGTGCCCGCGCTGCGCTCTGGGGGGTCTGAGGGCGCTCCTCGGGCTGGAGAGGAACCGGGGCCAGGGACGACCCTGGCAGGTTCGGGCAGCACCTTGCAGCTCACGGGCACGGGTGAGCACGGGCTGGGGGGTCCCCTGCACCCTGCAGCCCTCTGCGGGAGGGCCGAGCGTGTGCGTGGGCCCGCGGCCGCTGACACCCGCGTCCCGGGAGAGGAGTAGCCCCTCACTTCGCGCAGCCCCGAGTGCGGGGAGTTGGGCCATTTCCAGCCTCCACTCCTTTGCCTCGCCGGCTTTTGTAGCCCCAGGGGAGCTATGGATGGAGGATTGACCGGGCTTTGGCGTTCAGGGGCCGCAAGCCCCATGGCAGGTGTCTGCAGGAAGGGCTTCCAGGGATAGCTTCCAACCAGCCGTGAGCCTGCCTTCCAGGACTGCGATCTGCCATGGAGGAGGGCGGGAGCCTGGGCAGCCCGGGAGGGCCTTTGGATTTGGGAGGAGACTCGTCCTCTTTCCCCACCCCCCCCTCTCCTGGTCACCTTTGGCCTAACCCTTGACCTCCATCTCTCAGACTCGAGCCTCCAGGCATGACTTTATTCCAGGGGGAGGAAGAGGTGGCAGCTACCCTGTGACTGGGGAACTCACTTCTCCTTTTTCCAAGTGCCATCCCCTTTTCTGTACTCAGACCCTGGCTGCAGGCTGCAACACATGGCCTTCTGACCCAGGATGCTTCTCCCCTTCTCCATCCCCCAGCACTCTGGGTCGTCTCCTGCTTCCCCCCCTTTGCCTGGCACAGGCTCCATACCTAAAGGACCCTCCCTTTTCTGCTCCCTAGCTTTGCTCTAGGCTTTCCTAAATTTCCTTCTCTCTGGCCTTCCCCCTGTTCGAAACATAGTCTCTGCGTTGAAATTACTTTGTATCTTAGTATTAACGGTGTCCTTGGCCCTCTGCTGCTTAGAATGTAATTTCTCAAGTGTGGCCATAATTCTGTGTTTATGTCTTCATCCCCAGCCCAGCTTGGCTTCAAGTACAGACTTGTGTGGGCAAGGCACTAAACTGCTTCCAGGCCTCAGTTTCCTCATCTGTAAAATGTGCTGCTTGACGTCTGAGGTCCCTTCAGATCTGAGCTTTACCTCTTTGTCGTTTTGTTGTTGTTGTGGGGGCCTTCTCCATAACACCCTTCCTGAGTGAGACTGCTTGGGCAGCAGGTGCTCCTGTGGCTGGCCTGGCTTACAGAGCCCTTCCATGTTGCCACATATCAGGAAGTCATGTTTCTGTTATCAGCCCCCATGCGGCACGAGCACCAGATGCCAAGTATTACTTATTGAGAGTCTCACTGTTTAACAGACCGAGAGGCAGCTTCTTTGATTCAGGTCTGCTCCCGACCCATAGGTCCTTTAACCTTTCAACCAGCTCTCTTTAGAGACAATTTTCCCATGATCACAGAAACAATAGCTAGCCCTTTAGGTTTGAGGTAGAGATACTGTTATTATTCCCTTTTACAAATGAGGAAGGAGACTCCCCAGTTTATCGGGTTGGTCTAGGGCCACACCGCCAGGGGGTGCCTAACTTGGTGATGGAAGCTTTCTATCCGGGCTTTCTACCTCTCCAGCTAATGTTTGATCTCTGCCCTTCTGGCTGGCTACTCAGCTCACCTTGCTCCCAGCACTAGTTACAGGGAAGAAATGAGCCGGGATTCTGAGCCCCTTCCCAACACGTGTAGGTGGCCCCTGTGACAAGGGGCCCAGGCTATCACCATCCTGGACTTTAACTTTATCATGGCACTGGCATATAGTAGGCACTTTGTAAATGTTGATTGATTTGTTGAATGATCTTTGAATGGGGACAGACCCCACCAGAAGGAAGAGGGTGTGTGTGTGTGTGTGTGTGTGTGTGTGTGTGTGTGTGTGTGTATGTATGTGTGTGTGTGCGTGCGTGCGCGTGCACCACGCACACATGGGGTGAATAGGCTCTCCAACTCTGACCTTTCCACACCATGATTTGGGACCCTGTCTTAGGTCCCTTCCAAGAGTTAGGACCAAAGACACCTGGCTTTCTCTGGCAGCTGATGTTGTTAATCCAGAGTCCGTTGTTGTTTTTTTTAAGTTTATAACTGTATTTCAGTATAACTGGCTGCCTTCTGTAATCTTGTATATTTTATGCATTTAAAAGCATATCCTGAGAAGGGGGTGCATAGGCTCTGCCAGAGTACCTGAGAGGATCCAGGACACTCTGTGCAGTAAGGGAGGTGTTGAGGGGGGAGCCTGCTGAGGAGAGGCTGCGTATTCCAGGAGTTAGCGGATTTTGACTTGGAAGGAACCTTAGGAATCCGTCCCACCAGGTCACTGCTTGGCCAGGGTGACCTGCATTTCCCTTTGGCCTGCAGAATGTTGCCCTTTTTCCCAGCTGACAATTTACATAATCCTGAGAAACATGAAAGAGGTTTTGACTTTGGGGAGTTCACTCCCCAACCTTCACTTGGCTTGTTGTTTTAGGCTGTTTGTAGTTCTTCCTACCCTTGAAGCTCTTTGACTTTGTGCCTGGGCTGGGTGTGACTGTTCACATGGAGACCCAGGAGCAGAATTGTGTCTGTGGTGCAGGCGTTCCGGGCCCACTTCCTCTTAAAAAGTGAAAAGGCCAGGCAGAATTGGAAAGAGGCCCAGAACACACCTGTTTGCAAGTTCCAGCCAGATAGAATGACCTGGCGTGTGAGGAACCAGATGGGAGTGTAGATAGCTGACTGGGGCATATGGCCCTTAGAAGAATGAACTGTGATCCTCAGAGCAGCCTGGAAGATAGGTGCCATTACTGTCTTCATCTTACAGCAGAGGAAATTGAGGGAGATAGAGATCACGTGACTTTTGAGGTGCCCACAGCCACTAATGCTCCAGAGCCACATTTGAAATCAGCTCTTCCTGATTCTAGACCCAGTACCTTGATTTTACAAATGAGTAACTGAGACCCAGAGAAAGGAAGGGGCTTAACTCAAGGTCTCACAGCTCTTAAATGGTGGATCTTAAACTCCAGCAGCTGGTTGGCTGTTGGCCTTTGTTCTCAAAGAGGGCCAAAATGGCATCACTGTCAAGTTTCAGTGTGTCCCGCTGTGGCTGGTCAGGCTAGTATGTGCTCAGAATGCTCCACCACAGGTGGGGCAAAGAGGCCGTGTGAACATTTGGGATGGATTCTCTAGCTTTGCACATCCTGCGTTTCTTTTGAGCTGTTTCAGTTCTACTTTGTTCACAGAACACAGCACATTCTCTGTCGTGGGCACACTGTGCTGGGCTGTCCTGTGCCCAAGTCATACAATCAGTGCCAGAGTTTTTAAGAGAGCCCTTGAGAGTGCTCTTGTATCGCTTCTTCTGACCACCGTGTGAATGCTTGCCCTGTGTGTGAGCTTTCAGTAAAACAGTCTTTCACATGCGAACATCTTGCATTCCAACACAGTGGCCATCGAGGTGTACTCTCTGAAGCAGAGTGCTAATGCTCAGTAGTTCAGTTAGGGCTGAGTCTAGGACCCCAGTGCCTGGCACCTTAGCCTGCCAGTGATCTTCAGAATCCTCCTAAGACGATTCAAATGGCAGTGATTCCATTTCCTGGCCTGGCACTGGCAGCCGGTTTGGGTTTCTGGGGCATACAGCAGGGAGGTCAGCCCCTCCTCGGTTCTGGAGCCCTTCAGTTGGTAGTCAGTCTAACACCTCTTCTCTCCTATGCTTTCCTTCTGGAGCTAACTCTGGCAGTCAGGTGGCACAGGAAGATCTGAGTTGGGATCAGACTTCAGAACCTCCCTCTGCCTCAGTTTCTTCATCTGTAAAGTGAGAGGGTTGTAGTTTGTGGTGTCTGGGAAAAGCACACAAGGTGAGAAAAAGAAGGTGGAGTTCACGCTGCCTCCCCTCCATGAGGGAGCTGGGCTGACAATATTTCTGTTCTCCCTTACAGGTCTGGGTCTAGGCACAGCCCTAACCCTCTGCCCTTCTCTTTTCCTTGTCCCTTTCCCCCTTAAAGTCCCTACTACAGGATGGCCATGGTTTGATGGGAGAGAAAGGAAGGATATTCATTGCTTTCCTGCCATTTAGGTATGATCAGGCCTTGGATTTGTTGTTAGCACAAGTAGGCAGCTACCCTCCTACTCCTGCTTGTGAAAGGCCATGGCATTTAATGAAGGGAACACTAGGGACTGGGGGGAAGACACTTGGAATTAAATCCCAGTTTGGCTGATGACTAGTTATGTCCCAGGGCCAATTTCCTTCTCTCTAAAATGAGAGAGTAGTGCAGGCCTGTATTGCCAGTTACCTAGAAGCTGTGCCCAGCCCATAACTTGAATTTGGGGATTCTGAGCTGCAATGGGATGGGCTGATCAGGTCTCCTTATTAAGTCTGGTATCAATATTGTGAGATCCCTTGTGGGAACTGGAGTAGTCTTAGGCAGGTCATTTAACCTCTCTGGTCTTAGTTTCTTCCCTTTGTAAAATGGGTATAAAACTTGCTCTGCCTTACAGTCTTCCTGATTGTAAACTATGGCCAGCCTCTTCCTCCCCTCCCTCTCAGTGGAACCTTGGCCTCTTCCCCTGGCTCTGAGAAGTGAATTTTTGTCTTAAACTTGTCAGGACAGACATCTTACTCCATAGCCAAGGACAAAATCCACCTGAGCTCCTCCCTTCTTCTAGCTTCCCTTTATGGATAATTTCCTCATTTGAATGGAAACTCTTTGAGGACAGGGACCATTTTGCTGTTTCTTATATTTGTATCCCCAGTGCCTGGCACATAGCAAATGCTTAATAAATGCTCTATTTGTAATAATAGGTAGCATTTATATAAAGCTTTTGTAGCTAGTAGTAGCAGCATTTATATAGAGCTTTAGTAGCTGGCAGTAACAGCTTTTATATAGAGCTTTAGTAGCTAGTAGTAGCAGCTTTTATGTAGAGCTTTAGTAGCTGGCAGTAGCAGCTTTTATATAGAGCTGTAGTAGCTAGTAGTAGTAGCTTTTATGTAGAGCTTTAGTAGGTGGCAGTAGCAGCATTTCTGTTTTTTTGTGTGTTTTTGGGGTTTTTTGGAGGGCCAGTTGGGGTTAAGTGACTTGCCCAAGGTCACACGGCTAGTTTTTTGTGTTAAGTGTCTGAGGCCAGATTTGAACTCAGGTACTCCTGACTCTAGGGCCGGTGCTCTATTCACTGCACCACCTAGCTGCCAGTAGCAGCATTTCTATAGTGCTTTAGTAGCTGGCAGTAGCAGCTTTTATATAGAGCTTTAGTAGCTGGAAGTAGCAGCTTTTATATAGAGCTTTAGTAGCTGGCAGTAGCAGCATTTCTATAGTGCTTTAGTAGCTGGAAGTAGCAGCATTTCTATAGTGCTTTAGTAGCTGGCAGTAGCAGCTTTTATATAGAGCTTTAGTAGCTGGCAGTAGCAGCATTTATATAGTGCTTTAACATTTATACAATGCTTTATAAATTTTAGCTCCTTTTATCCTCACAACAGCCCTGGGAGGTAGATGCTGTTATTATCCTTATTTTAAAGGTGAGGAAACTGGGGGGCAGTGGTTAAGTGACTTGCCCAGGATCCCATAGCTAGTAAATGTCTGAGGCAAGATTTGAACTCAATGTCTTCCTGACTCCAGGGCCAGCAATGCATCTGCTGCACCACTTAACTTTGCCACACCACTTAACTTTAAAGTTTGCAGTCGGTTACATTGTTCAGTCTTTCCACCTCTACTTTTATTCGGTTGTTATGAGATGTTTGTAAAGTGCTTAGCACCACACCTGGCACATAGTGCTTAATAAATGCTTTCTTCCTTGTGAGAATCAAATGAGATGTTCATAAAGTGCTTTGCAAACACTGCAGCCATTGTGGATGCTGCTGCTGCTGTTGTTTTTATTATGATCGCTATTTATTATGAGCAAAAAAAGGGTTCATGACCTTAAAGTGCTCTAAAACCGTGTTGTTATTATTTACCAGTTGTAGTTGTCATAGTAGCGGCCAGTCAAGGGTGTCATTTGAGTTGATTTTCTAGGAGTGGGAATGAATTGTTAATCATTGAACCACACTCTTTCAAGCTCTCCTAGCTCTCAGAGCCGGCGCCTGGGCCGGACAGTGTGATCACTGAGTTCCACCCTCATTAGCAGAGCATTCTGAACAGCTGAGTGGACTCGGAGTGTGTTGGGCAACTAGGTGATCAAAGGGAGAGTACAGTGGCCATAGAAGTTGGTTTTAATAGTGGACAAAATTGTTGGCATAAACATCCTAGGCCTCAAAGAGGCCTCACACAACCCCTTCATTTTGCAGATGTGGAAACTTGAGGCGTAGAGAAGGGAGGGACTTATCGGGGGTCACCCCATGAGCCATAGCACAGGCTTCAAATCCTAGCTCAGAACCCATTAGGCGGTTGGCCACCATATTTCTGTTGTGATCACCCTTCACGTTCAGTCCTGAATTACAGGTGCTTCTGTCAAAGTGGCCTTGACAACAAAGTACTAGGAACGTCTGCCCCTTCCCACCAGCACCCTCGTGTTTCTGGAAGTGTAAGTTCCATGAGAGGGTGACTTGTTTCATTCTGTGCCTTTCTGTCTCCATCCTTGCCATGAAGTAGGGATTTGTTTATAAGTCCTGTTGCTGAACTTCACAAAATGTGTCACTCAATGTTGGCATTTACACTTTTGTTACTTTTCTGTGGGCAAATGGCATCGTGCATGTTGGAAGTGGAGTCAGGAAGACCTGGGTTCAAATCCTGTCCCTGAATTCACTCACTGGCTTCGTGACTGTGAGTTAGCTTCTCAAGCCTTGATTAATTCTTGACAAGACTGTAAGATAAAGAGGGAAATCACAGGGGTGGAATTTAAGGACTTCCAAGTTGGACATATTCTTTATTTCTTCTGTATAATCAAGCCTCAACAAAGCTAATTACCTTACTCAGTTTCATGCCTAGCTCTGACACTATCTAGCTATGTTGCTTCAATTCAACAACCTTTTTTAAAAAAAAATCATTGTGACATTTTATTTGGACTTTCCAAAATATACTTTTAAAATGTCCCTACTAGAACAGAGCAACTGCATTCATCAAAGGTTGGGAAGAAAAGTTAAATCAGTTGTTAACAGGAAGGAGAGGCTCCTTTAACTGGGGCAAGTAAGATTAACAGTAACCATAGTAATAACTAGGGTTTGGTTGTCTCTAGGCAAGTAAAAGTAATTAACAAGAAAGGAACATTGTAGTAACTGACCAAGGTTTGGTTGTCTCTGAGCAAGTGAAAGTAATTGACAAGAAAGGAACATTGACCAGTGTAACTGGTTTTTTTTTTTTGCTTTTTGGAGGGCAGTTGGGGTTAAGTGACTTGCCCAAGGTCACACGGCTAGTTT
>CM053597.1:17454891-17503111 GCA_028646575.1 Pseudocheirus occidentalis | reverse complement strand
CAAGAAAGGAACATTGACCATTGTAACTGACCAAGGTTTGGTTGTCTCTAAGCAAGGGAAAGTAATTGACAAGAAAGGAACATTGACCATTGTAACTGACCAAGGTTTGGTTGTCTCTAAGCAAGGGAAAGTAATTGACAAGAAAGGAACATTGACCATTGTAACTGACCAAGGTTTGGTTGTCTCTAAGCAAGGGAGAGTAATCTACAAGAAAGGAACATTGACCATTGTAACTGATTAGGGTTTGGTTGTCTCTGAGCAAGTGAAAGTTAATAACATGAAAGTAAATTGATTATTGTCTCTGAGTAAGTGAAAGTAATTGGTGGGAAAGTAGACAGTTGGAATTGACCAGAGTTTGGTTGTCTCTGTGGTTATTTATTATTTTTTTAAAAATTATTCAATTCAACAGTCTTTTATATTATATGTTTTCTTTCATAATTAAATTTCTTCACTAACAAAAATCTGTTATCTCCCCCACACCATTCCCCATGGGAAAAAGAAAAGAGAAACAAGACTCTTGTAATAAATATGCGTAGTTAAGCCAAACAAATTGATGCATCAGCCTTATTCAGAAAATATATACCTCAGTCTAGTGCAGGGATTCTTCACCCTTTTTTTGTGTCCTGTACCCCTTTGGCATTGATTCCTATGGACTCCTCAGAATAATATTTTAAATCACATAAAATAAGACTGAAAAGGAAATCGATTATATTGGAATAATTATTAAAATAGTAAACAGAATCTTAAAAGGCCACAATTCTGGGTTAAAAATTCCTGAGTATGCTGGTGGAACTAGCTATGTGACCCTGGGCAAGTCACTTGACTACTATTTCCCTCAGTTTACTCAGTTGGAAGATGAGGTTAATAATTAAGCACCTGCCTCCCAGGGTTGTTTTGAGGCTCAAACAAGGCCATTATTTAAAAAAAAAAAAAAACAGCACAATGCCTCACACATAGTAGGTGCTATATATTTATTCCCTTCTGTGATATAGTGCCTACTCTGTGCTGGGTCTCAGTTTCTGCATCAGTAAATTGGAATTCATGATATTTTCCCCTGCCATTGCTTAAGCCCAGTTAGGATTAATTGAGAGTGAATGTGAAATCACTGTGAAAGGCCGGCAGGAGTTAAGCTCTTGCTGTTTCTGGTTTCCTAGGCCTGAGCAAATTAGAAGTTAGGACATTTGCTGGAGACAAGCCCATCCATTACTGGCAGCGAAATGAGAGCTGATAGCCTTATGTGAGGAGTAGGAACCAAATACAGAAAAACAGGGAAAACTAAAAGCAATCAAACAAAAACCTTTAAAGCCTCAGGTGGGAGGGAAGAGTTGGACCAGGTGAAAAACAGCACCACTCTCTTCCCCCCCCCACCCCCCCCCCCACCGGCCCCATCCCACCTTTGTGGCTTCTTTTAAACATAGTGTAAGGAGTTTCTGTCAGTCAAGCAGTTCACATTTCTTAAACTCCTCCTGTGTACCAGGCACAGTGTGAAGTCTTTTTTTACAAACGTTATTGTCTGATCCTCACAATAACCCTAGGGGTAGATTTCCTGCATAACTGTCCTGGTTCCTGCATAACTAGCTGAGTGAGCTTGGGTTACTTTGGCTACTGTGGGGCTTTGCTTTGCTCCACTGAAAAATCTGGACTGTAAGACATCAGGAGCATGAGTCCACAGAAAGGGGAGGGATGGGCAGCATGGACATTGGCATTGGTTTCCCCAGAGAAGAGTGTAAGGCCCAGAGGCAGGCTCGGCAGCCCGCTGGGTAGATCCTGCCCTGAGTGGCTGAAAGGTGCAGATGCGATGCCGCAGCGTGGCAATGTGGTGGTCTCCTGGGACTACACATGTCTTCAAGGAACAATGGAATTGAAGAGGACAGGAGAGCACAGAACACATTTTCAGTTTCTATCCAGATTCCTGAATGGAGATGTTGATGCTTGAAGGGATAGAGGCTTCTGTCCCTTCTTCCCTATGGGGAGATTCACTTGTCCCCCAGCAGATGGAAGAAAGACAAGAAGTGGTTGGGAGACCAGTAACTGAATCCTGTATTCTCTCCTGCCTCCCCACATTGGAGCATTCTAGCCTAGGAGGGGGAAAGAAAGCCCACCCACCTCTAGCCCCTTCAGGCTATCACTCATTAAATGTCTAAGAGTTGGAAGGGGCTGTATAGGCCGCTCACCTCATCATTTTCCGGTCTCTTTTTTCCCCCAACAAGACCCCTAGTTAGTCTCAACAAGCATTCTTTAAGGACCTACTGTGTACCAAGCCTTGTGCTAAACTCTGGGAAGACAGAGAAAGGCAAAGAAGCCACTGCTCTCAGGAACTCCCAGTCTGATGGGACAGGCAGCTCAGTGGGACATAATCCATAGGGGGCCCAGAGGTGTAGGACAAGGAAAGAAGGGGAAACTTTAAGGAATCCAGGTGGAGGCAGAGACCAGAGGACTGTGTTCCCAGCAGGGGCCTGGCCCGGGAAGAGGCCCTCATCGAGTGTTTGGAGCCTTATCAGAAGGCAGGACAAGTAGGGGCTGGGTGGGGCAAGAAGCCTGGAAAGGAGGGAGGGGGCCAAGAACAGCACTTGGGCTGAAAGGCTGTGTTCTTCTGGGATTATCTAGAGCAGTATAGGACATTAATTAGTGCAGTGGTGATCTGAGCAGCAGACCGCTCTCTCTGGGTAATAGATATTAATGGCCATATTAGTGAGTGTGCTGAATACCCTTTCAAAATAGACATTATTATTAATAATGATAATAAACTAAGGACATTCACAGTTAACAATGATCACAATGCAAAAACAATCATTTGACCCCTTCTGTGCCTTAAATCCAGGCTATGTAGGCAGGAAGTGTGAGGAGAGGTCAGAAGGGGGCATTAGTGAGCACAGCCCTGGAGACTGTTCAGGCTGACCCCTTCCCAAAGAAGTTCTCCTATCCCTGTAAAGTGCCCCCCTCCCCAATTTGGGACTGGGCACTGGTACATTTACCAGGTTTGGGGCACTATTCTTCAGTACCCCTGATTCCTAAAAGCAGATGACATGGCAGAAGCAGAGGGGAGGCTGGCTTGGGAGTCAGACAGGACCTGGGATAGCTCAGAGACTCTGGGTCCCTTTGGATCTGCCCTAGGTCCTCTTAAACTTTTTGGGGCCCTGGATCCCTTTGGTTGGCAGGCTGATGAAGCTTTGAAGTCTTTTCTCAGGATAATGCTTTATTTCACAATTGAGGGAAATGCTCATTTTTTGTTTGAAGTTAATTAAAATAAAGGTGTCACCAGGTCACAGACTCCCCCAGGGGATCTTCACTGACCACCAGGGTTATTAAAGGGGAGATTGGAAGGGGGGATGACTTGGTGATCATCTGGAGGGTGAAGCAGACATAGCTCCATTCACCTCCACACTCTCTGGAAGCTGAAAAAAATGCTACTTCTGTAGTGTCAAGAGGACTTGTACCTGTCCCGGGCTTATCCAGAAAAAGGCTGGACAAAACTGTAGCTGGGTTGCAAGGGCCCTGGCATAGAGGTCAGAGGACCTGGGTTCAAATCCTCACTCTTCTTAGTTACTTTCCTGGGCCTCAGTTGCCCTGATCTGTCAAAGGAATGGTTTGACTAGGAAGGAAATCCTGTGACCCTCTAATCTGAGAAACATTGAAGAAAATGCAGTTCTGTGACAGCAGAATCTCTGTGTAACAAGAAGACAGGCAGTGGCTCAGGGCCCAGTAGAGTGAATGAGTACAGACAATCACATGAAAGCTGGGCTGTCCTGCCGGGCCTCCCTGCAGTCTCTGACAACATATCTGACAGGCAGTCACTCCCAGGATGGGGAGCTCACTCCCTTCAGGGCATCCTGCTTCTCTTCTGTGGTGGCTAGAAAGCTCTGGCTTATTTTTAACCAAGATCTCATGCCCTGTAGCTCGTGCCTGTGGCCCATGTTCTGCCCTGTGGAGCTGCCTAGTGCATAGTAAGCTCTTAAATCAGTGTTCGTGGATGGTCAGCCCATGTATGAATGTTTATTAAGCACCCGCTGTATGCCAGACACCGGAACGATGCCGAATATTGGAGGATGGTTGTCTTCCCTTTTTCAGGGTAAGCTTCCCACTTTGTTTGCCAGCTTGTCTCAGTAGTGGCTTCCAGACCTCTCAAGGTCATTGTCGTATTCAGGACTGCTCTGGGAAAGCATCCCGGTCTGAGGGCTGGATTCCCAGCTGGCTCTTGCACAGAGTAGCTGTGTGCACGTGGGTAAAAGTGGTACATCAGTGCCCGTTGTCATTGGCATTCCTTCTTGGATGGGCCGAAGGTGACCCTGGTTCTCAGGGCCCTGCCAATGAAGCCCAGGCTCTGGAAAACTTGGAGCTGGAGCCTGATTGGGTGGTCTTTGTGCCTCTTGTCTAAGAACCAGTCTGAAGGACCAGATACCATCCAGAGGGGCAGCCTGGTACCTGGGGAACATGTGCACCTTGTAGGTGTTGAGGGGAGGAATGAAGGCCGTCAGGACAAAAGGGACAGGAATCTCCTCCCCCTCTTCCCTATTACTCCCCCCCATTGAGAACTGGAGGGACCTTGGAGGTCATCTGATCTGCCCTCTACCCACTGCCCCTTCCTCTTTTTCACGAGGCCCAGAAAAGATAAGTGACTTGACCGAAGTGGCTGAGCCAGGACCTGAATCCAGGCCCTCCGACTCTGCTCTTTGAGATTCTCTTCCACAGCCAAGGAAGTATGAGGAGAGGTCAGAGGTAACAAACAAAACAACATTTGTTAATAAGGTATAGAGCTGTCTCTCTGTTTCTAGGGGCAAGGTAATCTGAGCAGGGCAGAGTTTGACTCCAGCTCACCCAAGAAGTCGGGAGCAGGACTTGGAAAGCCATTGATGGTCTTGGGAGCTTTGAGCATTTACTAAGTGCTTACTGTGTGCCAGAAACTGTCTGGACACGCCTGGAAAGAACTCTCCGTGATTCTCTGGGGTGAGCGGAGGCACAGAGATGTACTCTCTATCTGCCATGTGTCTGCCTGCCTGGGGGCTTCGTGTGCCCTTTAGATGACTCCCTGTGGCTCTGAAGCCACCATCTGCGGGCCCCACAAGGGCTCTCAGCGTGGAATGGGGCAGTCCTGGCCAGGATCCATGCTTTGGACTGAACTGGGCATTCAGCTGTTGGTCCTCAGTCTCGTTCAGAGCAGGGACATTCTCTCCTTTGTGCTGAGGGCTGCCTGCTCCCCGTCCTTCCTCCCGCTGCTGGCTTGAGCTTCCTCCTGCACAAGCTGGATGGTGCAAGCCTTTGCTCCAGACCTCCTCCTTGTGGCCAGCGTTCAGCTCAGGGCAGTGAAACAAATGAATGTGAAGCCCAAGGCCCTGGCCACCAGTTATTCCTCAGGCCTCAGTTCCCCCTTCTGTGAAACAAGGAGGTTGAGCCAGGTCATCTCCAAGGCCCCTGTCTCTAGGCTCTGATGACCTTTGCTTTCCTCCTTGTCTCCTTTCACACGTGCTGTGTTCCAGCCATGCCGGGCTGTCGTATCCTCAGAATGACCTCACTCCCCTTAGAAGCCTAGGCCATCTTCTGTGACCTCTTCCTTGCCCACCAGAGGTCCTTGGTGAATCTGGGAGTTGACCTTTCTTTGCTAGGCGCTCCCCAAGTCCTAATTAGGGATTGCCTCCAGGGCAGGCACCCAGCACTGTGCATGAACATGTAAGGCCTAATCTTGTTAAGGGCTTTGAAAGTGTTGCTGAAAGACTGTGATGATCCCCTTGTCCTGTGTCCTGGACATGCCCCATCTGGCACACGAACTGTAATACTGAGCACGTCCAGAAGGAGTGACCAGAGCCTGGGATCCTTGCCAGAGGAGAGGGAGTGGGTGGTAGGGCTGGGCCCAAGTAGACATGAGGCAGGTGGGTGGTGGGAAGGACACTTGTGTTAGAGTATTTGAAGGGTTGTCACATGGAAGGGAGAGCAGATTTCTCTTCCACTTGGCCCCAGAGGTCATGTGTCTGCCTGCCTGGGGGCTTTGTGTACCCTTTAGACAACTCCCCGTGGCTCTGAAGCCACCATCTGCGGGCCCCACAAGGGCTCTCCGTGTGGGACGGGGCAGTCCTGGGCAGGATCCATGCTTTGGACTGAACTGGGCATTCAGCTGTTGGTCCTCAGCCTTGTCCAGAACAGGGATGTTCTCTCCTAAGAACTGGGAGCAGTTGCAGAGAGAGGGAGAAAGAGGAGAATAGAGATTTTGCCGTGAGCCTGAAAGGGGCTGTCTTTGGACATGGTGACTGCTCTGGAGGACCACTTGTGGGGTTGTTGTTGTTCATCCTGTGAGGGGTATAAGAGGTCCCTGACACCTGGGAGATCCTGGCAAGGGAGGAAGGAACATTCCGAGTGTTTTGTGAGAAAGAATAGAATGGATGGTCCTTCAGGGTGTGTGTTCTATAGGCCCCGAGTGGTCCATAGACCCTGGGAGCTGGACAAGTGTTTGTCTCCAAAGGGCTGTCCACAAGGAACAACCCACCCCCTTCTTAGCCACTTAGGTAAGAGCTTGAACCATCAGGATCACTGCCTATACTGCAGTGGGGGAATTTTGTTTGGATTCCAGTTGGCCAGGCCATCCCCTGACCTCCCCCTGGGCTTGGACAGGTGTGAGGTGACAGTTTTCTTCAGGGCCAGTGAGGGTCCCGTTCATCATGTCAGGATTGGGGCCTTTTAAATGCTTCTGTTGAAGAGGAAACATTTGTTAAACTAAGAGTGAAATGAAATCCAGTCCCAGCTTTCAAGTAGGGGATTGGAGGCGCTGTGTTTTAATTGATAGATGGATGGATAGAGAAGCGTTTTATAGATATGTGTGTATTCGGCACATTTTCTACACAGATGTAACTATTGCAGTTGGGGAGAAGGAAGGGTTTCACCAAAGATCCTTGGATGGATTGTAGAGGTGCTGTCTCCCAAGGAAGGCTTTTTGGAACAGATGAAGGTTCCCTTCATCAGACCTGGAAGCAATGAAGACATTGCAGCTGGCAGAGATGGCCAGGGCATAGCTGTGCATGCGTGAGGAAGAGAGGGACCGCACAGGGTGCCGTGGGCCTGGATTCCAGGATGTTTCTTCTGAAATCCCATATGAAAATATGTGTTAGTGTACCCCGAGCAGTTGGGTTTCCCCCTCTTGCTTTATAAAGAATTCTTTATCTGTCTCTCGAAAGGAAGGAGCTCTCCCTTCAGTCCCCAAATAAGGACCTCATTAACCAGATTCACCTTTCACTCATCAGACCCCTTGGGTCTTCCCTAGGCCTGCGCCTTGTGAGACTCAACAGTGATTGGAAAGAAAACTACATGTTTATAAGTTTCTTTTTTTTAAATTAATACACCCACACATTAAAATCAGATAGGAAGTATATTTTAATTTGGTTTGGGCCCACACTTAGGAATGTTGTGGGCCTGGCCCCTTATGGCCCTGGTTTGTTTGACCCCTCTGGCCTAGTGGATAGAGGACCAACCTTGGAGTGAGGAAAGTCTGGGTTCAGATACTGGCTCAGGCTGGTGCCTTCACCCTCTCACTACCCCTGAGATAGGCAGTGGAGTGATTTTCCATACTGGAAGTCTCCCACTTAATTTCCCCAGTGGGATGTAAGCCAGGGATGGAGTCCGTATTTGTCTTGTGCTCCCCTCCCTCCCCCACCAAGGGCAAGCCTGCTTTTGAAATGCTTAGCCCAGTGCTGGTGCAGAGCCAATGCTTCATAATACGCCAGCCCAGTAGGTGCATAATAAATGCTTGTCCAGGTCTGTGTTAGGAAGCACAAAGGGCCTCCATGCTTGCTTTTGCCCCAGCCTTGGTACTTGTACCTCATCAGCACCCTCTGATTGGAGAGCAGAGAGCAGAGGAGAGTGCCCCCACCTGCCAGCTCTCCATTTCCTGCTTGGCTCCACTCCTTGGGACTTTTCCATCGGCCCCTTCCCCCCATCTCCTTTTCACCCCCTTTTGTGTGTGTCTTCCCCTATTAGATTGTAAGCCCTGTGAGGGTAGGGACTGACTGTCCCTGTTCCTGGTCTAGAAGCTAGAGAGGAAGCGCAGCATCAGAGACGCCCTGCCCCTCACTAGCTGTCTGACCTCAGAGGAGTCTCTAGAGCTCCCTGAACCTCAGTCTTACCACCTGTGAAGTGGGGATTATAATGGCTGTCAGACCTGGGCATTCAGGTGGTTGTGAAACCCGAGCAGAGACTGCTTTTCTTCAGGCCTCTGTGAATACTCCGCCCCTTGCCCTTCAGAGGGGTTTCATCTCTCGTTTTCTCCTGTGTTTTTTCTTATTTTTTTCCTGTTTCAGAATCCACAAGGTGCCGGACAGATGGCTCTTCCTGGAATAATTCTGTCCCATCATCCCCTCAGTCTTCTGTGGCTACTTATTGCTTCCAAGGAAAAGGGCATTCAAAGCCCTTAGTGTACATTTCCCCCACGAGTTCAAGGACTTATTAGTTTCTGTCTCTATTTCTGGGGGGCTCCCAAAGTCGTGTCTTGGACTCTTCCTTCTGGCCATGGGAGCGTGTCCCATTCGCCAACCTTCAGAAGCTCCCTGCCTCTCTCAGTTGGCCTTTCTAGCCTGTTGGGCATCCTGGCTGCTTCTCTTGGCTAGTCTGGCAAATCCTCTTTTTAAGTGCATGAAATGAAATATGGAGATTATAAAGGAATCCAAGTACATCAGAGAACATGCAGAGCTCCGCCCAGAGAGTCTGAGAGGAGGCAATCTGCATGTGTGGAGGGAGATTCCTCACATGAGAGTTCTGTGTGCTGAGGACATTACAGGTCCCTTCTGAGTCCCTCTGCAGTGCTTGGCACAGGCCATAGGTGCTTAATAAACGCCTGTTGAATTGGATGGACTTGGGGGGGATCCTTGAGCTGACTGGGAGCCTGGGCCCTTGGGGATGAGGTCAGAATTACACCTTCTTGTATCTGTCCAGGTCTTGTGACTCTCCCTCCTCGGGTCTCCTGCACCCTGTTGTTTGAGGAGGCCTTGTCATTTTATAGAGGGCGTCTCTTGGCCAAGTTTGGGGCTAGGACCAGACCCTGGTTCTGCAGACCTTGGCCTTGACTGGACTTTCTGCTCTCTATGCAGGGGCTCAGCCGTGGCCAAGATCATTGGCAATAATGTGAAGAAACATCAGAAGTTTGCCCCAATGGTCAAGATGTGGGTCTTTGAGGAGACGGTGAATGGACGAAAACTGACAGACATAATCAATAGCGATCATGAGAATGTGAAGTACCTCCCTGGACACAAGCTGCCTGAGAATGTGGTGAGTGAGGCCTGGGGTCCCCAGGGGGTGGGGACCTCAGCTGAGGCTGTGCCCTCAACTCTGACCGGCAGGTGCCCAGAGTGGTCAGAGCGGGCAGTGAGGCAGGTGCCCACAGTGGTCAGAGCGGGCAGTGAGGCAGGTGCCCAGAGTGGTCAGAGCGGGCAGTGAGGCAGGTGCCCACAGTGGTCAGAGCGGGCAGTGAAAGGCAGGACGTCCATAGTGGTCAGAGTGGGCAGTGAGAGGCAAGGTGCCCACAGTGGTTAGAGCGGGCAGTGAGGCAGGCGCCCACAGTGGTTAGAGTGGGCAGTAAGGCAGGTGCCTGCAGTGGTTAGAGCAGGCAGTGAAAGGCAGGATGTCCATAGTGGTCAGAGTGGGCAGTGAGAGGCAGGTGCCTACAGTGGTTAGAGTGGGCAGTGAGAGGCAAGTACCCACAGTAGTCAGAGCAGGCAGTGAGAGGCAAGTGCCTACAGTAGTTAGAGCAGGCAGTAAGGCAGGTGCCCACAGTGGTTAGAGTGGACAGTGAAAGGCAGGGTGCCTACAGTTGTTAGAGCAGGCAGTGAGAGGCAGGGTGCCTATAGTGGGCCAGTTCATAGGGGACGTAGGAAAGAGTCCTGGAGTCAAATAGGGAAGGCCTGACTGGAGGAGGGGGAGACTTGCCCAAGGGCCATGTGGCTAGGCTGTATCAGGCAGGATTCTAACCCAGGTCTTCCCAACTATGAATCTGGCCCTCCCTTAGCTATTTCTCATTTGCCTTGTTGTCAGTGATCGACCCAATGGATTCCTCTGCCTCTGTCTGCTTGTCCTTCCTCCCTCTAGGAGCGAGATGAGAATTAGGGGATCAGGGTCCCTCCTTTGGAGTAGAGCATGATCACAGGGAATATTTGTTATTTCTGTGGGTGCTGGGCCCAAATAACTGAGCCTTTAGACCCTGGATCCCAGAAATTTTTTTTTTTTATAAAAGCTCCCCTGCCCTTTATGTGTTTGTGTAATTAATTAATTAAGCCACCAGCTGTTGAAAGAAAGCAGAGGCCTGATGCCTGGGGCCCTCACTGACAGTGGGAGGCGATGGCCTTCTCTTCTTTTCCAGCATCTTGTTCCAGCCAGAGCACAGGCTTGGGCAGCCAGTGTAAGGCCAAGCAGGCATTGCTTTTATTGGGGATTGACTTCATTAGCTGAGAGGTCCCCGGGCTCTGTGCCAGGATCCTGAGCCAAAGTCACCAAACCAAAGTACTTTGTCTCCGAGAGCCGTGTGTCCAAGTGGATAGAACACCGGGCTCCGGCTCCAGCTCATGCCCCTCCCTCTCACTGTGTAATGTCTTTGGGCCTTAGTTTCCTCATGTAAAAAATGAGGATGGTGACCCCTGCCTTCCAGGGGTGTTTCGAGGGCGGCTAATGTAGAGGGGATAGAAACCCCTAGGGTGTCATTGACTCAGGAAAGATGGAGCAGAGGGAGGTTCCTCACCTCAGAATTCTCTGTACCCACATTCCCTGTTCCCCATCCCCAATCCACGGGAAAGTGTAGGGAGGCCCCTCCTTGGCAGCCAGGAGCCTCGGGAGATGCCCCAAGCACAGACAGCTGAGCTGACTTGCTCACAGTTACACTGTCATTGTGTGGCATGGATGGGAAAACCTTCGAGGACCTCGTCAGCCCTACACTGTTGTTAACTCATAGCCAAGCCTGCACAGGTGGCCGGAGGAGGCGAGGCCATGCCATGCCACGCCATGTCAGTCCAGGCAGCAGCTTTAAGCACCTACTGTGTGCTAGGTGCCGGGGGTATCAAGATAGACGAAACAAAAGTTCCTGAATTCTGATAACTTATCTGTACAGTTATCAGAATTCAGGAACTTTTGGGGTCTGCCACACCGGCTCTCTTTCCACTTCATTTTGACCCTTCTATTAGAGTTTTTGCTGGTTCTTTGCGCAGTGCTGGGCACAGAGTAGAAGCTTGGTGAATTCTTGGGGAGTGAATGAGGGTGTGTGTGATGGGATTTTTATCCATGGGGCTCCCTACAGATTTCTCTCCTTCATATGTGCAGATTGCCGTCCCAAGTCTCAGCGACGCTGTTGGAGATGCAGACCTCCTGGTGTTTGTGATCCCTCACCAGTTCATTCATAGGATCTGTGATGAGATCACCGGGCGAGTCCCCAAGAAAGCTCTGGGGATCACCCTCATCAAGGTAGGTGGGGGCTCTGATCCTTTGTGGGCCTGGGGTCTCTCTGATGTGGTCCTTCCCTCCTCTGGTACAGATCACAAGCCCATATCCTGTGCGCTTGGTATAGAAGGCAGTTTTGTTTTTTATCAGACCTGTGATATCTTTTGTGTAGAGGGCACCCCATGAGAAGCTCCTTCCACCAGGGCAGGTCAGCGTGGGCTCTGTTTCTGGACCTGCAGAGAGGTTAGTGACTTGCTGAGGGTTGTGCAACCCTCAAGCTGTTAGAGGCAGAACTTGAACCCAGATCTTCCTGGCTCTGCAGCCAGCACGCCTCTCTGAGAGACATCTGCAGTGACAGAGTCCAGGCGGCCAACCTGGCATTGTTGATGCCCATCCACCTTCACGTCAGGGGCTTTTTTATCTGCTTTGTTTTTCTGGTGCAGCAGATAGGCCAGGCCCTGTCCTCCAGGACCAAAGCTGAAGTCCGTGGTTCAGCATTTAAAGACCTTGGCTCACTGACCCCTTCTCTCCTTTGCAGGCTTCGTGGGCCCTCATGCCTTCATAATAGTACGAAGCCATTTCAGTTTCTTGTAATGGTAATAATTATTAGATATGACCCACATGAAGACAAACTCTTGGGGGAGGGGGAGAGGGGCTTCATTTTTAAGAGTATGGAGGTGTCCTACGACCAGAAAGTTTGAAGGCTGCAGAGAAGGTGCCCGTCTGTATTGGGGGTCCTGAGTTTCCTTGGCGGAGCCCCCTACCTCCATGTGTTCACAGACCCAGGCCTTCCCAAGGTAGTCTTGGCTCCCCAGACAGTCCTAATAACCAAGCATCCCCACCCACCCTCGCCTTTTGGGTGGACGTGACCAGTCCCGCCAATCTGTGCCAGGTTTGCCAAGTCTGCAGACTCTTTCTCCCCTGCCCTCTTTAGTGAATTTCTGTGCCTTAGGTCCACTTTGCTCCAGAGTAGTCTGTGTTCCTGAATTATATTTACATGAGGGAACTTGGGGAAATCAAGGCCCAAATTGGCCTGACCCCCCCCTCCCCCGCCCCACCCCACCCTACCCCCGCCCTAGGCTGCCTCTTGCTCTCGATTGGTGGGCAGGGGTAGGGAGCCTCCAGGGGAAGCAGCTCACAGTCCAGTGTGGTCAGTGTTGGTGGCCAGCCCAGGAACCCTGAGCCCCAGCCCCTTCTGCTCCCTCCCTATCCCTGTGCTGGGAAAGGGTCTTAGAATGTGGCCCCTGGAGGCCGGGCGTGGTCTCTGCTCTCCTTGTGTCCCCAGGTGTCTGGTACATAAATGCTTCTCCACTGGGTGACCAAGGACCATTTTGTGGGGGATAAAAAGTCATCCCTGCTCCCCGGCTCCTGGGAATGAGCCAGCATGAGTTGAGTTGGCTCCTCAGACACGCCCAGACTTGAACCTGAATCTTTCCCAGCTCGATAAAGCAGTGGCTTTGGGGGCCAGCCTCTGTGGAGGGAGGGGTGCCGGGAGAGGCCCCGGCTCCGGGGTGCCCCTTCCCCAGTTACTAAAGATCCTCAGTCATCAAGTTTGCAGCCTCCACTTCCTCTTCATTGGAGACCTTTATCTGATAACTCTTCTCTTCTTTGTTTGTTTTTAGCCCTGCAGGGCTGGAGCCTAAATCTCCTCATTCCCAGGCACTGGCTTGGTCCTTTTCCCTTTTTTGTTTTTTGTGGTTGGGTTTTTTAAAATTTATTTTTGGTTTTTAGCCTTCATTCCCACAAGATTTTGAGTTACGGATTTTCTCCCCATCTCTCCCCTCCCCATCCCCGTAGGAGCCCCCTGAATGCCCCTCCCCCCATCTGCTCCCTCCTGTACCCTCTCCCCCCTCTGACTTTCCAGTAGGGCAGCATGGGTTTTTATACCCAGGCCTGTATATTTTATTCCCCAGTTGCGTGTAAAAAAGTTAAAAAATTTTTTATAACATTTGATTTTAAAACTTTGATTTCTAGATTCTTCTCCTTCTTCCCTCCTCAGCCACCCCCACTGGGAAGACAGCCCAGTATAGGTTGTACATGTGCAGTCACACAGAACATTCCCATGGTAGTTATACTGTGAAAGACCGACTGTATTTCCCTCCATCCTATCCCGTCCCCCACTTATTCCATTTTCTTCTCTGACCCTCTCCCTTTTCGAAGTGTTTGCTTCTCAACTACCCTCCCCCCAATCTTCCCTGCCTTCTGTCACCCCCTCCTCTTATCCCCTCACTCCCTACTTTCCTGTAGGGTAAGATACCCAAATGTAACTCTTATTTTCTTACAAAAGGTGCTGCTATAAATATGTGGGTGTATTTGGGGCTTTCCTTTGACCTCCATGGGATGTGTGCCTAAAGGTGGGATCTCCAGGTCTAAGGGTTTGTACCTTCCCTTTCTTGGCATAATCCCACATTTCTGAATGTTTGAACCAAATTTGCAAGTCCTCCAACAATGTATGAGTGTGACAATAAAATTGTGGATCCTAGGATCATCCGTCTGGAACTAGAAGACACTTAATCCAACCTTCCAGTTTGCAAACAAGAAAATCTAGTCAATGAGAAAACAGCCATGCAGAGATTAGTCAGGCATTTATTAAGCACCTGTTGTGTACCAGCACTCTGCTAAGGTTTGGGTTTACAACTAGAAAGATTAAAAACTACCCCTTCTCTTAAAAAGCTTAACTAAATACAGATGTGCATATGTGCATGTGTGTGCGCACATGTGTGTGTGTGCGTATTCTGTGCTAATGAGGTGGACAGAGGTCACTGCTGTTCCCATGATCCTTGGCTGCCCTTCTAGACACAGCTGCGCTCAGCATTTCCTTTTGTCACTCTGCTTCTCCCAGGAGCCCCCTCCTCTCTCCACTGCTCCTGATGGTGCGAGAGCCTCCCCCTCTGCTCTTGGGGCACACTTTGCTGGGCCCAGTCAGAGCTCCGATATTTAGGTGGCTTCCTGTGTTATGAACAGAGCTGCTAGAAATGTTTTTGTGCAGATAAGAGCCTGAGCGTTGGTGGATCTTAGACAGAAAATGAATCATCGGCTTTGGATAAAGATGAGTAAATATTCCCAGGGAGAAAATAACAAAAGCCGCGGGCAGGAGTCGTCCAGGCTGGTGTCAGCGCCGGCATTTCCACAGCCGCCCTGACACCCACCTTTGCACCCCTGTTTTTCCTTTTTATGCTTTTTCATTATCTCAGAGACCGGAGAGGCCGAGCTTAACAGCAGTGGACGGTCATGTGGCCTTCTTCCATGACCCGTTTGGTCCTGTTTCTAGGGAATTGACGAGGGTCCTGAAGGGCTCAAACTCATCTCTGACATCATCCGAGAGAAGATGGGCATCGATATCAGTGTCTTGATGGGCGCCAACATCGCCAACGAGGTGGCTGCCGAGAAGTTTTGTGAGACCACAATTGGTAAGGGCGCGGTAGTTAACTCTTTAACTCTGATGTTCTGGATACTGAGGATGGTCAAATCTTGCCACTTACTAGTTGAGTGACCTTGGGCAAGTCACTGCAATTCAGCTAGCACTTATTAAGCACCTACTGAATGCCGGGCACTCTGCTAAGTTGGGGTGATGGGGAAGAGACACCTTCCAAGACAAAAAAGACAGGCCCGAGTGCCTTCTGGGGGGAGGCATCCGGGTCTGATTGGAGGATAGTTTGTGATCAGGGCCTCCTGAGGGCACCGCAGAGCCGGGGGAAGGGTCAGGAAGGGAAGCTGCTGCCTGCAACCCTGGGAGGGACAGTGTAGTGCAGCATACAGTGCTGGGGCTTGGGTTCAGATCCTGCCTCTGTGATCCTGGGCAAGCCCATCAACTCCTCTGGGCCTCGGTTTCCCCATCTGTAAAATGAAAGGATTGGACCCTCCATCTCTAACCTTGTGGTCCACTGTGATTCCCTGGATGGTGAAACTTGGTGTTTTCAAAGGACTTGAAAATCTCCTGCCCAGGCACCGAGTCCGAAGGGCAGGAGGAGAAACACACTTGGTGGCCTTTGTAGAGGAAGGGCCCTTAATTAATTAATTGATTAATTAAGGGCCTCTGCCAGGGCTGCTCTGAGGAGGTGGTCTCAGGTGCTGCCCCCCTGGAGGGAGCTGCTGGGCCGGGAGCGTGTGCCTGGAGTGTCGGGGGGCCTTCTCGTTAGCGTGGTCCTGACCAGTCTTGGGGATAGGAACCTGAGATCGTGACAAGTCAGGGGCCGTTTGCTTTGGGGAGGCAGGCCAGATGGGAAGCTGAGAATGGGGAGGTTATTGCTTTCAGTTAGTGTGCATTTAACTGATTTTATTTTGATGGCTTGAGTGTAGGGTTCCTGGGACTTCATTGACATAGGGAGCTCACAGTGAAAATCCTTCCTATATCAGGGCAGACCCTTTCCTGTTCTGCATCTTAGCCCCTTAGAGGGTAAGTGACTTGATCAGGGTCACAAAGCTAGTATATGTCAAAGGGAGGATTGGAACTCAGATCCTCCCACTTCCAAGTCCAGCCCTTGCCCAATATGGGGCAGAGACAGCCCTGGGCGGGGGGAGGGGGGTGTGTGTGTCCCAAATCCAAGGCTGGAGCTCATTTGCGCTATCCCAACCTCCCAAAGGCTTTTAAGGACCATGGACCTCACAATAAAACTAAACCTGAAGGCAGCCCCCCTCCCAGGCTCCATCTCCCCCACCTCCTGGGACATTGGCCAGCCATTGAGTCCAAGTGTGACTCTGGGAGTGCTTGAGAGAAGAGAGAAGAGCAGCCAGTGACTCCTGCCAGACTGCGTTCCATCCAAGGTCTGAGAAGGGGAGATGCTCATCCCCTCCTTCACCTGCCTAGAAAACTGGGGTAACCTGTCCCACTGGGTAATTATTCCTGGCCTGGGGCACCTGGCTTTGATCTAGGCTGCTCAGCTCAAGCTTTTCTTCCTGCCTCCCACAGCCCCCACAGTCATTACTTCTCCTTTGAAAGGCCATTTCTCCAGTAAAATGGTTTTATGTGGTCCCAAGATGCCACCTTCCCAAGAGGGGGCTCCTGATCCATTCTCTCCTTCTGATCTTGACATTCCCAGGCTGGGTCCCCCTCGCTCCCCCGCCCCATCCTCTGCCCCTGCCAGTCTTGCATGATAAAATGTTGCCCTCCTGGTCCTTGAGGTGGGATCTAGACCCTAGAATGTTCCTGTCACAAACTCTCATCATTGAATGGGGGTGCAGAGACCCCCTTCCTCTGCCATAGATTAGATGCCAGCTGGGAAGGCACAGACTGGCACCTGGGATTCAGGTTGCTCTGTGGTGAAGGATAAAAGAGGAGACACACCTCCCTCCCCTACCCCCAGGAGCAGGACAGCTTGTGGCTGAGCCCAGAGAACCGAGAGGACCAAGGCAGGTGCTTTCTTACCTGCCTTCCTCCATTCGTTCAGCAAACATTTATTAAGCACCTGCTGTGTGCTGGGCACTGAAATACGAGGCCTCATAGGAGGCAGTCCCTAGCCTCAAGGAGCTCACATTCTGTGGAGGGAACTGTGGACACAGCTCAGAGTAAATCACAAACACAACAACATGATAATACAACAAGTAACTAAGATAGTTTTGAAGGGAAACATGAGTAACGGAGCCGAGTGGTGCGTCAGATAAGAGTGCTGAGCCTGCAGTCAGGAAGGTGCATGTTCCGAGTTTGAATCCAGCCTTAGACACTTCCTGGCTGTGGGACCCTGGGCAAAACTCTTCACTGTGTCCTGCCTTGGTTTCCCCACTTGTAGCATGAGAACACTAGCACCTGCCCCCCTGTGAGATCCTATATGTCTGAGCTCTCTCACTCCAGCTGCCTGGGGGGACCCCATCTGATTTTCATCCTCTTCCCTGACCCCACACTCTCTAGACATGACTCGCTGATGGCTTTTCTTTGAGGATGGTTTTTACACCCAGCAGAACATGCGTTGTGTCAAGGCCGTTGGTTGTTCTGGTTGGTCTTGGTGTCTCCTGGGCCTGACATAAGGAGTCCTTAATGAATGGAAACACTGATTGACAGCGTCACACCGAGGTCTGTGCTGGAAGCCCCCCAGGTTGGGAGGGCCCCCCTCGGCCAGCCCAGCATGACAGCAATGCTGCAGGAGGCCTCCGTCGTCCCCTGAGCGCCTACCTAGTCTTCTAAGAGAGGGTGAGGGTGTCTTCTGTTTGGGTCACAGTCTAAGGCCTCATCCCCCTCAGAGGTAAATAGGGTAGGCATCATGTTCCCATTTCACAGACAAGGACATTGAGACTTGGCAGTTAAGCTGTGCCTGTGATTAAGCAGCTGGAATGAATGCAGGAGCATTCCTGGGCTGTTTGCCAGGCCTGTGGATAAGGTACAGAAGTGACTGTGGTCCTCGCCTGCCCACAAGGAGCTCACATTCTGATAGAGGGAGGGTGTTTGGGCGAATTTGAAGCTTCCTTCAGAGTCCAGCAGTGCAGGGCCGCCTCTCAGGGAGGCCTCCCCATAGTCCTTCTCCCTCTTGGACTCTGACGTTAAGCAATTTGCCCCAAATTTCACCAGTCTTCAGGCAGGGCTTGTTTGGGGCAGGTCCTTGGAGTCTCAGGACACACACGCACGCACGCACACACATGCACACACGCACATACACGCACACGCACACACACACACGCACACACACACACGGCGGCATCTTCCCATACATCATAGAAGGGGAAAAGAAGGCTGGCCTATGAACGTGTATCTCTTCTCTCCTGTTGCCTTGGGGCCATCCCATCCATCCAGCCTTGGCTTTGGCTTCTCTCCTCCCGTCTCTCCTCTGCCCTTTTTAACTTATTAAGACACCCCAATGATTGACATTATTTGTTACAGAGTCTTGCCATCCATGAGGACTCTATGGACAATTTAAGTGATTCAGTAGGAAGCTTCCAGTCAGCAACGGGATGGTGGGGAGCCCCTTCCCTAACATTCTAAATCTAGAACTCGTACACGAATGTCACTGTGCCTTAAAGATTTCTAAGTCATTTGTTACAGGAATTTTCTTTGTCTTTTTCCCTTCAAGCAAGGATGACGGGAGGGAGAAAAGATAAGCATTTGATCGTGGAAAAAATGTTTTAAACTAGAACAACCAAACAAAAAAGACAGAAAGTTGTTAGCATCTTTTTTTTCCCTCTGCCCCTCGGTAACAGGCAGCAAGGTCCTGGAGAACGGGCTTCTCTTCAAGGAACTCCTCCAGACCCCGAATTTCCGCATCACGGTCGTGGATGATGCTGACACCGTAGAGCTGTGTGGGGCGCTCAAGGTAAAGCTACTCCCCCGGCATGGGGAGGCCAGACGGTCGTTTTGTGTATTAAACTTGGGTTCTTCAAAATAAACGGGTGATACCTCAGGCCCTCGGGATAATAAAACCTACCTCTCACTCCTTGGTAAAGAGGCTGAGGGCTGTGGGGACAGAATGGTGGATATACCATCAGGTGTGGCCCCTAAAGTGGTTGTTTTGGCTTAACTCTTTCTGTTATAAGGAAGAGTTTGGTTCTTAGAGTTGGGGGGTCAGAGTGGGGGCGCCGGGGAGGGAGACAGGTGGTAAATTTATCCGAAAATGAATGACTGATATCCAGAACCAAAGGGCATCAGGATTTAATTAAGAAAAGGGGAAATGAGTTCCATGGTTTCTGTTTTACCTTGGAGTACACTGGCTTTTGTATCCAAGCCAAGTGCCTGGGATTCAGAGTTTGAAATGGAGCTTCCTGCCCCATCACTTACTTTCCAACATTGCTTAAGGATTCTAAACCATCTCTCAGGACCCCCTCGAACTCCTAGAGATTATAGAAGACACTTCTCCCCAAAGACCGCTTGTGTATGTGGGTTATATCTCTCAGTAATTATTGCATTAGAAAATAAAATGTCTCTGTATTATTCCAACAATAGTTTTGGCCTTAAGCAGCCCCCCAAAGGGGAGGTCAGAGGTCCCCAGGGACTCCCTGGACCACACTGAGAACCCTGCCATAAGTCTCCACCTCTGCTCTCAGACTTGGCAGATCGTCATTTCCCATTTATTCTTTGGAATGCTCAGCAGTACCGCCCAAGGACCACACACTCATATTTCTCTTGTGTGCCATTTTGAAAGGGAGATCTTTGGAAGAATCCCTCCCAGATGTCATGCCCCTTGTCTCTTCTCTGGCCGTAATCAGCAGCAGCCACTGTCAGCAGAGCTGGTGCTCAGGCCACCCTGTGCAGAGCAGCAGGAGCAGTCCATGAAGGGTCAGGGACGAGAGCAGGAGTCTGCCATCCTCACTCCTCTTCTCCCCATGCTTCTCCTCTGCTACTTGGGGCTCTCTTGACTCCATGGACAGAGGATGCCGAGCTGTCGCGGGCTCTGAGTCACAATAACTCTGGGTGGCTGTCTGAGGTGGGGGTGGAGAGATATATTTGGGAACAAAAGTGGTATGAGAAGGCGTCAAAAAACGAGGAAGCATTTTTCATAGGGAGCATGATATAAATTTTCTTCTTTAGTAGAGAGCACCAGAGATTGTTGAGAAGGCCAAGCTTTTGTTTAAATTGGTTTTCCTTCTTTTTTTTTTTTGCATCATTATCACTTCAGTGACTCAGCCCTTCCCCAAATAGAATTCTCTCTTCTAACAAAGTAGAATTAAGTAAAACAAATGAACACGTTGGCCATGTGTGTGCCTCCTTCTGGGCCCACTTTACCACCCTTCTCAAAAGTCCTGTCCTTCCCCTGCCGGAAATGAGAACTCTGCTTCCTGGGTGGTTTTTTTTAGTGGGGTGGGGAGGGAGAATTGGGGAGGGGGCAAGAGGAATAGAAGAACCAGTTCCTGGCCCGACCAGCATAGGTGCTCGCCTTCCTCCCCTGTGCGGATCAAAAAGTGTTTCACTGGAGCTCATGGGAGTCTTGGACCCCTGGCCAGCCTCCATCTTTCGCTCCCTTTATGCTTACATAGGGGGATGCCCGCCCTGCAGTGTTGGCACTGCTTGGTTTAAACACTCACTCAGGCAACTGGACTTTTGTTGGTCCCCTTTTGAAATGTCTGTTTGATGGTCCTTCATTAAGGTAATGACCGCTTGACAGCAGGGGGCACCATTGGTACTGGCCAGTGCCTAATTGCTCATCTGTTGGCCTGGAAACTCCGAGGCTGGTTCTTAAGTGCCGCCGGCAAGTGGTGTGTGTAGCTGGAGCCCGAAAAAATCCTGGCTGGTTCTGAGGGAGCCGGAAGAGGAGGGGGCTCCTGGCAAGCTTTAGCCGTCACGTGGCCGGCCCATGTTCGGACTTGAAACAGACAGGAAACGTTCTCTGGCCGAGAGCCTGGAAGGCGTTTATGTTGGCTGCCATTATGCAGGAGGGAGTCTTTGAAGGCCTTTATCAGCCTCCCCAGGATGGGCCTGGGAGACTCGGCTTGTGCTCTGGGTAATGGAGAAAACACAACGAGAAGGACCTTTGGAGCACAGAGGTCGGAGCCCAGAGTCAAGAGAGACTCTTAGAACAAAAGACGTTAGAACCAGACCAAGCCTATAGGACCACAGACTGGGCCTGTAGGACCACAGATGTTGGCACCGGACCAGACCTTCAGAGCTAGGGTCAGAGCTGAGAGGAGCCTTCAAAATAAACAGCTGGATCTTCATTGTGTAGCAATGAAAATTAATGGTTCGTTCAGGGTGCTCCGGAGCTGGGCTCCGTCTCTCCTTCTGTGCCCCTCTCTTCTTCAGCCAAGTCCTCTCTGCACTCGGCCCACCCCTTCGCCTGTGGGCTATGAAGGAGGGGAGCCCTCCTTGGCCCCTCTGAATCTCACTACACCGAGAATGCTCCCCTCAGCCCAGGGTGGAAGTGAGGGAGCCGCCGTATTCGGGGGCCTCAGCAGCACGCAGTGCCAGTACCTTTAGCTCTGTGTCCTTAAGCTCCTGTGGCGTGGCAGGCAGAGGCTCTGTCTTCTAGCTTGTCTTCTTCCTGTTTTCCCCCTTTGGGTTTGGAAGAGAGACTTCCCCATTTTAGCCTTGTGGCTTGGGGCAGACGGAGCAGATGAGGGGCCCCAAGTACAGCTGCCTGCTGAAAAGAATGATCATTTTAGCTCAGAAAATGTCCACAGATGTAGCTGCCAGCTGTGTCATGGTAACTCTCACGGCCGGACGGGCACAAGCGACGTGCCAGGCTGGTCGCCCACCACGCTCCCCAGATCTCGGCCCGTGGGCTTGTTTATCCTTTGCCAGCTGTGCCTTGTAGAAGGAATAAGCATCATTACAGCCCCTGCTGCGTGCCAGGCACTGTGCTGAGGGCTTTGGACAGATCATTTGGTGCTCACAGCAATCCTAAGAGGCAGGTGCTGTCATTATTGCTGTTTTACAGCTCAGGAAACTGAGGCAGACAGAGGGAAGTAACGTGCCCAAGATCACGCAGGTAGTGAGGATCTGAGGCTGCCTCTGGGGGAGGTGGAAAGACAAGCCAGTCCCCAGATTAGGCCCTGCCGTTCTGGACCAGTCACTCCCTGGTGCCCACCTGAGACACAAGAGGGAGGAGGCCAGTGCCCAGGTTAGGCCCTGCCGTTCTGGACTGGTCACTCCACGGTGCCCACCTGAGACAGGAGAGGAAGGAGGTCGATGCCCAGGTTAGGCCCTGCCATTCTGGACCGGTCACTTCCCGGTGCCCACCTGAGACACAAGAGGGAGGAGGCGGGTGGCCTCCCGTGGGCATCATTTTCCCATCTGTGACGTGGATGTATATGAATGAAGTGGCTTCTGGTGAGCTGGGTCTCGGTGCTTTTTACCAGCCACATTTCTGTATTTTTAGAGCCACACTGAGTGTTAATTTTCTGTTCTTGCCCTGAGTTGGTCTGCTCCCATGGCTCTGGTGATGCCTTCTCTTTTAAGAAGGCGATGTGGTATAGGGCATAGAGCACCATGCTTGGAGTCGGGGAGACCCGGATTTGTGTCTTATGTTTGACCCTCACTGGCCATCTGAGCCTGGTGCCCCCCCACCATCACCTTTCAGATGTTGCCTGTACCACTTACTACCCACGTGACCTTGGGCAAGCGTGCCTGTTTCCTCCTCTGTAGACATGGGTGGGACTGAGTAACCCCCGAAGGGCCTTTGTAGCTCCAGATCTACGATGCTGTGACCCTAAGTTATTCATGGAGAGCAGAAGAAAGTTCTACATTGGGAGCCCCCAGACCAGAAAAAAGCTCTTTCCCCCAGGATCAGTGTGGGGTAGTCATGGGAAAACGCAGCCAGAGTCCTGCGCAGACCTTCTGCCCATAGGTCTTCATGATCGTTCAGGACCATTATTAATGCTGCAACGGTTTCTCCTTCCACCCAGAACATCGTGGCAGTGGGAGCTGGCTTCTGCGATGGGCTCCACTGTGGGGACAACACCAAAGCTGCCGTCATCCGCCTGGGCCTCATGGAAATGATTGCCTTCGCCAGGATCTTTTGCAAGGGGCAGGTGTCCACGGCCACCTTCCTGGAGAGCTGCGGCGTGGCTGACCTGATCACCACGTGCTACGGGGGCCGGAACCGGAGAATAGCCGAAGCATTTGTCAAGACTGGAAAGGTATTCGGCCTGCCCCACCCTTGGCCAATTCCCAGGTGCCCCCAAAAGAGCTCTAGGGGGTGGCCTCAGGTTCCCGAGTCAGCCTGGGCAGAGGTTTTCTGAGCCTCAGCAGCAGGAGGGTGGGGTGGAGGTGGGGGTGCTGCTCCGTGGTCAGTGATGTGCTGGCCGAGCCCTGGCCAGGGACGTCTCCAATGACTTTTGTCATTGTGAGCCTTTGGATTTGTTGTTTTTAAGACCATTGAGGAATTGGAGAAAGACATGCTGAACGGCCAGAAGCTCCAGGGACCTGCGACTTCGGCAGAAGTGCATCGCATCCTCAAGCAGAAGGGGCTCCTGGATAAGTGAGTAGCTGCTCCTTGGGGGACCCAGAGTGATGGGTGTGGGAAGCCCTGTGAGGGCCTCTAGCCCCTTTTACCACTCCATCACCTGGTGCCTTTGTGTCTGACCAGGGCGATGATTCATTGGCTGTTGGTGAGACCCTGTCTGAAGCTTGGGGTCCCCAGTGCTCTGAGTGTCAGTCATCAGGCATTTATTAAGTACCTGCTGTTTTTCAGGCTCCATGAGAGGTCCTAGGGATAGGATACAAAGACCAAAAAATAAGGAAACCATCCCCATCTCAAGGAGTTCATGCTCTATGAAATCCAGAGCACTCGCCTTTTGCTTACATTGTAGCGCTTGACCTTGAGAACAGATGGGCAGCAGTTCTGTTCACGCCCTCACTGGTTTGGGAACAGACTGTGGGGATCTTTGCCCAAATGCCAGGCAGAGGGCTGTGGATTTGTGTCTGAAAAGCAGCAGGGAAACACTAAACGTGTCTGACCCACATGTGCCTCAGTGGGTTGATGTGGGCGGCAGCAGGGAGGGTGGTTAGCAGATGGGAGAAGGTGGGACCCCACCCCTGACACTGGAGGCCTAAGAGAAGCCTCTGCCACTGATATAGGGCCCAGAGGTGTGGAGAGAGGGCACTGGTGGCCTTCCTTCCCCCAGAGGCATGCTGCTCCTGCTCTCCTGCCAGCCTTTGTGGTGGACCTAGCTACCAGCTGTCCCTTTTATTTTAGTGATTTTATATACACACACACACACACACACACACACACACACACACGTAACCTATGATATACACACATATTTGTGTGTGTGTGTGTGTGTGTGTGTGTGTGTGTGTGTGTGTGTGTGTGTGTGTGTACACACATGGAAGCTCCCTTGGCCAATGCTGATTGGTCCCTGCTCTTGCCTGGGGGCGCTGGCAGGACTTGAACTCAGGTCTTCCTGCTTGGGCACCTTTGGCCTTCATTGCTTGTGTGCATTGCCCGGCCTCCCAGGCCAGGGCTAGTCCTGGAGAGCAGACACTGTCTGACGCTGCTTCCTGTCCTTGCCCCGCTCCTGCCAGCCTTTCTCTCTCATTCCCTTGAGCCTTTTGCCTTGGCTTCTCCCTCACCCTAGACTAGAGAGGAGCCCAAAAGGAAGAAGTACTTTGTCCTCTTGCCAATTTACTGTTTTTTTAAGAAATTAAAATAGATGTTATCCATCCTTTTACTGACTTTACTTACATTTCATGCTGTGTCCTTCCCCTCTGCCTCTCCAAGGGGAGCATTGGCTCTTATGATAAATCAATTTTAAGAAGTAAAAACATTTTTAGCAAAACTAATCATAGTATCAAGAAAGTCTGTTCTCTGGGTTCCACACCCAAATCCCCTGAACTCGACAGGTAAAATCCCCCTCTCCCCCTCCACCAGCCACTCGTGTACTCCCACCCAAAGTGACCTTGGATCATTTTCCAGCTCTTTGGTAAGAACTCAGTTATGCTCCAGCCTCTGTCCTCCCTTGGAGTCTCAGTCTTGACTTTGTAAGGTAACACACCTTAGCATTTTACATAGCTCACAGCAGGCATTTAATAAGTGGTTGTTGCTTGATGATCAGTGACATGTTCTTTTTGATATAACCTATGCCTTCCATCTTGAGATTGTGAAGGAAGAAAACATCCCTTCGTTGTTGACTGGTCAGTTTCAGTAGACTGGCCCTTTGGTCTGGCCAGGCCAACATCAGGGTAGCCTCTCCCCTGCTTCTTCCCAGAGAAGCCCGTTAAGAGTCTGCAGACAGCCACGTCTGTCTCCTGATGAATGTGCTTTGTCTCCCACCTTCCCTGGGTGTCCAGAACAGCATTGCTTTGGGCTGGAATGACCCGGACATTTCTTGGTCCTAAGCTTTGGTGCAAGTTTCCATTCAGTCATCTCTCCCCAGCACTCTCCTCATGTGACTTTATTCACTGGCAAGAAGTGGGGGCAAAATAAAACTTAACCCTTTAATTCAGTGCAGGGGTGGGGAACCACATGAGGCCTTGAGGCTGCAGTTCCCCACCCCTGCTTTGGTGCTTTTTTTCCGATTAATTCAAGTGGCAGTGGGATCCTAAGCCCCTTCTTCCAGCAGTCTGTAGCTGGTTGGTTGTGTTGATAAATGAAATACCTTGTTATTATTTTTACAGCCAATACATTAGCAGAAAGCTAAGGAATGGCAGGTACTTATTATTTTAAAATCCTTCCAACTTACAAAACCATATCAGAAACTGGGAATCATTTAAAAGTAGCAGCCAGTGCAGTGGGGAGGTGTGTGGTGGGTGTGTAAGAACACAAAGCAGTCAGTAGGGGATTTTACACCTGAGAGGAGACAAGCTGTAGGGGCCATGCTAAACCCTTAGCCCATGGGGAGCTGATGCTGAGGAAGGGAAGTTCTCAGTGTAGGCACTGTGGTAGTGGGGTCCTGGGGACTGTTTGTCCCGGAAGCTCATTTCACCCCAGGACAACTCCCACGTTGGGGTCCCATGGCCCCGGTGGCCTCTCCCTCTGATGGACCGGTTGTCCCCAGACCCTCCGCGCTAAGGAGGCTGGATCAGCCACATCTTCCTGCCTCTCCAGCCTGCCCTTACTTATCTCCACAGGATTTTGGCTGCCATCATTCACCCTCACTCTATTCTATGTTGTTTTCTTGATGCTAGAATGAAAGCCTCGTGAGGGCAGGGGATGCCTTTCTGTCTGTACTCCCAGTGCTTAGCACAGTGCCTGGCCTATAGTAAGCCCTTCATAAATGCCTGTTGACTGACTGACAGAATCCTTAGAGGGGAAGGCACTGGCCTCTGGTGGGGTAGAGGTGGGGGCTGGGACAAGGAAAGATCTGGGGCTTAAACTCAGTGTTGGAGGGAACCTGGGAGGTGAAGGGGAAAGCATTCCAGGTCTGGGAGATAAACTGGGAACAGCTGGAAAGACTGGAATATTGTGCAATGTGAGGAATTCAGAGACACTTGGGGAAGATGTAGATGAGTCGGAGTCCTGGAGGGCGGAGCCTTCCCAACCCTGGGAATGCTGGTGCATGCTCTGCGTTGTCTAGGGCCATGAAAATGCTTGGTTCTGAAGGGAAATGGCAGGATGTGAAGGAAGCCGAGGGAGGCAAGAGTTCTTTCTAGGCGACCTGCAAGCTTCTGCATCCGTTGCCACACCACGGAGCCAGAGGGTACCATCTTACTGCTGCCCCTTTCCCCTCCCTCCAGGTTTCCTTTGTTCACAGCTGTCTACCAGATCTGCTACGAAGGCCGGCCGGTCCAGGAGATGCTGTCCTGCCTCCAGAGCCACCCGGAGCATTTCTAACAGGGACGACGCCGCCATGTGCCGGGCAACCTCTGCCTTTCCAAGTGACCCACGGGCTCGGGCAGCAATGATGGCCAACGCCAGACGCTCCTTGCCTGATGCTTTACTCCAGACGTGAATGTTGGTGGATTTCTCCAGGTTCATCCTTTTCTAGGCCGGGTGGAAGGGGGATAGGTGGACGGTCCAGGGCTGGAGGGATTTGAGACTCATTTCATTGGCCAAGATGTGGGTGTTTAAAACACCGTCATGCAAATGTTGCACAGCTCTCCCTGCGTGTGTCTGCCCTCTGTGTGTGTGCATGTGCATGTGCGTGTGCGCATGTGCATGCTCAGCTTTTGGAATTCCTCCTTTGTGGTAACTTGGGATATTGGGACTGTCTTTACTTCCTTCTTTTTGTTTGTTTTTAAACTGAACTCATTAGTATTAGGTCTTTGGGTGAGGCCAGTTTTGTTTTAAAATGACAATTAACCAGCATTATTGTGGTGGGTGGGAAAGAGGGAATGACATTGATCTGTTCATTACCCCAAATATACAACGAGAATTTTACCAGTTCAATGAAGAAGCATTTATTAAGCACCACCTATATGCCAGGCACTGTGTGAGGTGCCTGGGTGGGGGTGGGGGTAGGGATGGGGAGGCATTTACAAAGAAAGGTAAAAACAGTCCCTGCGTCTGAGGCGCTCCCAGGCTAATCACAAGCCAGCATCGTTCTTAACTAACACTGTTGGATGTCTTTGGTTTTTTAACAACATTTTAAGTCAGGCTGTGCCACCCCCATCGTTCCTATTTCTAGTTTTCTGCATGGGTAACCCTCTTGGGTAGCTGCCGCCCCGCTCTTTGGACGTCCGGCGGCAGCGGGCTGCTGTTGGATCATGGGCCTCTTCTCCCTCCCCCACTCCTCTGCACATGTCCCTTATCCTTAGAACCACACTTCCCCACTTTCAGAATAGTTTTCTTAAGTCTGCTTCAGGCCTTCCCAGCTCTGTGTCGTCACCTGATAAAACGCTTGGTGTAAATAGCATCTCTACCTGTGCCTGCCATAGCCCGCTAGCCTTCAGCATCTCTGCCCCAAGCCATGTGCAGGCTTCCATGGCCTGGCCCCCTTGCTGTGCCTGGCATTCCAAAGGAGGTTTCAGTCCCACCATCTTGGAGGCCTGGTGCAGAATCAGGCCTGTATGAGGCCTGCAGACTGTTCAAGGCTGCTTCTCTAATCTGAAGCATCTCCTCCTTGGCCTCATCGGTAGCCAAGCCATCTTGTGTGTCTCTTTGCAAAGCTGTGAAAACACTACAGGTATGATTTTTAGCAAGATTTAAATGGAAAGAGAAGTCTGGGTGAAAAGCCTTGACCTTTGGGCCCCAGTCACCAGGGAACCATGATTCTCTGAAGATGACCTGGCCATGGCAGATCAAGGAGGCCATAAGAAGGTGACCTTGGCTTTCTTTTCCATATTCTCACCTCAGTCACTCGACCAATCAGGGATGCAGGGGTAAGGGGGTAGACAAGATTTGAGGGTTTGCCTGAGACCTAGGGATGGGCAATCACGCACATTGAGACAGACTGCTACCAGTGTAACCCTGTCTGCATTTCAGAAGGCTTGCTCTGGGCTCATGGCGATCTTGAACCCAGCTTGTTAGCCTCCTCCTCTGTCCCTGTGAGAGCCTGGGCTGGGCAGTGGCCATCACTCTCTTCCCAGATCTCCCACAAATTCTTTACGATTCATTAAGGTGACTCCAGAACCAACAGAACTTAGGGGAAATCAGCCTCGCTAATGCGCACATTATGTCCCATGTGATTTTTTTCATTTTGGGATCTGAATGGGTATGGGTTCAGCTGGGGCCTGACTCATTCCCTTGGCCCACCTTCTAGCACTTGACAAGTGGTAAGGGAACATGTGAATGTCTGCAAGCATTCAGGGCCTGCCCAATCACTTTCTGAGAAACATTTGCTCTTTATTTTTACTATTGCTGAAAATGATTGTAGATGAATGTTTTATGGGTTTTTAAAAAAAACTCCATCCCAGATGTCACTGGGTATTTTAGAATCAGAAACACGGACACCTGTGAAAAGCACATGAAATGCCTCAAATTGGATCCACTTTCATGCTGTTAACCCTCTTCATTGACTTCAGACCACGTGACTAGTGGGAAGCCTTTTAAAAGTTTGTACATTCATACAAAAACATTGCATTTTAAGATCCCCAAAGAGCCACCCACTGATCAGGGGGTTTCCTGGGGAGCTTAATTGTGGGGGGCGGTTGGGGTTTTGTGGATTCTCCTTTGCTTAAGTCTCTCTTTCTCCGGGTTTTATACATGAGTGTTTTTGTCTTTAGACAGGCCCTGGTACCACTCTCTCTAAATAAAGTCCATTTATTAAGCCCTGGACATGTACAACAACCATTATGGAAACAGCATCATGGAAAGGGGCAGATTTTTTCTAAATTTTGCACCTCGGGGATTCTATTTATTGTTCCACTGGTTGTATTTATCCGCCTATCCTCTGTGATCTTTGGCTTGGTGTTAACTCGTATTAACACTTCCTACTAATGATGGTGAGGGATTCCCATTTGTGAATGGCCAAACACATCGGTGCCTTGCCAAGCACGGCCAACAACAGCACGGGGCCAGTGCCTGCCTTGGATTTCCCGTCTAAGAGAGTGGGATGAAGGAAAGACCTCGTTCATAAACTAGTCTTGCTAGCGCATGGTCCCGTTGTGTGGACCCAGAGGGTAATGGGAAGAGGAGCCGGGGCTGTGGGGGGCGCCCGTGGACAAGAGGAATTTGTGTTCCATCACTGAGCGTACTAACCTCCTTTACTTTCATGCGGATTGTTTTTGTTTGCCTGTTGTGGACGGGCATATGATTAAAAGCTTGGTACAATAAACATTCTATCCCCAAATTCTGGGTTTTGTAGTCTTTTTGTAAGAGAACAGAAAG
Source organism: Pseudocheirus occidentalis (assembly GCA_028646575.1). Taxonomy (NCBI): domain Eukaryota; kingdom Metazoa; phylum Chordata; class Mammalia; order Diprotodontia; family Pseudocheiridae; genus Pseudocheirus; species Pseudocheirus occidentalis. The sequence continues at coordinate 17,473,649 of CM053597.1, read as the reverse complement.
CTGACTTTGGAGCCAGGAGTACCCGTGTGTGATCCCCACCTCTGCTGATGACTCTGACCCCCGGGCTCAACCTCATCTATAAAAAAGGAGGTTAAACTCCGCTCTCTAATGCCCCTGCAGTTCTAGATCTGGGATCCTGCTGCAGTGGAGGTGAGATCACACACCTTCCTGGGGCGGTCTTTATCCTGCTGTTTGTTTTCTTGATGGTAGTGGAGGGAAACAGTGAGAGGCCCCGTGGATTGTGAGGTCAAATGAAGCAGGAACATATATAAAAGCAGTCTGTAAATTGTAAAGCACTCTGCCGGTGGGCAGTAGATGGTCCCTGAGGCCAGACTTCTGGGCCCGACGCCAGGGTGACCAGCGCTCCCACTAGAGGTCGCCCTTGGGCAGGCAGACACCCTCTGGGCTTCCAGGTCCAGCACAGGCCCAGGCAAGATCAGGATCTTCTCAGAGCCGACTTCTCCAGGAAAGAGGGCCCGTTTTTTCCAAGAGTTTTTAATACTGGGAGTTCCCTGTTCATCCTTGATCAAGCAACCCTGACTTTTTTCTCCTGAGAGAATAGAAGGCTTGAATTCATTTGGTTCAGAGTTCAGTTAGTGGCCTGGACCTACCTCAAGGCTAAGGATTTTCCTGGTTTCAAGTCAGTGATGTACAGCTCGGATCCTTCCTGGTTCCTCTGACACCAAATGCTGGGCCCCGGTTTCAGTCTCCAGCTCATGTCTTTCATAGGCTCATACACGGTCAAGAGCTGGAAGGAACCTTAGAAAGAACGGGGGCACCAGGTTCCTGGGGTCAGCCAGCCAGCCGGTCCATTCTGGCCACAGGCAGGGTTCTGCCTGCTCCCAGCAAGCCTGCTGGATCCTCTCAGATAGGCAGCCCTGGGGCAGGGGTCTGCTTTTTTGCCCTCCATCTTCTGGGTCATAAATAGAATTCATAAATGTAAACGTGGGAGACCATTTAGTCTGGCCACCTTTTATAGAGGAGGAAACAGGCTGAGGGATCTAAAGAGATTGGCCCAAAGGCACCCAAGGACAAAGTGGCAAGGCCAGGATTAGAACGGACCTAGGTCCTTAGATCCCAGACCACTCCTTAAGGGCAGAGAATGAATGGCCTTTATGTGTCCTGACAGCGTATCCCAGTGTCCAGCACAAAGGTACTTGATAAATGCTGCTTGACCCTGCAGATGCTGCCAGGCTGCTCACATACCCCTTTGACTTTTGTATTTTTTTTTTTGGAGGGCAATTGGGATTAAGTGACTTTCCCATGGTCACATGGCTAGTTTTTGTGTTAAGTGTCTGAGGCCAGATTTGAACGCAGGTCCTCCTGACTCCAGGGCTGGTGCTCTGTTCACTGAGCCACCCCTCTTTTTTAAATTAAAAAAATTTTTTTGAAGGGGGGAAGGCAAGGCAATTGAGATTAAGTGACCTGTCCAGGGTCGTACAGCTAGTGTTTCATGTCTGAGGCCAGATTTGAACTCAGGTCCTCCTGACTCCAGGGCCAGTGCTCTATTCACTGCACCCCTAGCCACCCTAGATTTGGTGCCGTTTTTTATAACTTAAAGCTAGAAACATTGCCTGTTGTCAACACGCATTTATTAAACACTACTTTGAGCCAGGCACAAAAAAATACGAAGACAAAAAAGGAACTGTCTGTGCTCTCAATAGCTTATACTGAAGGAAGGTGGGGTGGAGCATTTATTAATTGTTTGCTGTATATAAAGCATGGGGTATATAAATAGTAAAGAATCTCTAACCTCAGACATTGAATAAATGGGGAAAAATTGTTATTTACTTGCTCTGTACAAAGCAGCGGGGTTACAAAGAGTTTACATTATTCTTAAAAGTTTAATTGAGGGGCAGTTAGGTGGCACAGTGAATAGAGAGCATCAGCTCTGGAGTCAGGAAGAACTGAGTTCAAATCCAGCCTCACATACTTGACACTAGCTGTGTGACCTTGGGCAAGTCACTTGACTAATTGCCTTGCCTTTTTCCCTCCAAAAAAAAGAAAAGTTTAATTGCATTTGGGACTCCAGCTCATGTCCTGGATAGGATCAAAGCTAGAAGGAGCCTGGGGAGAGGAGCCCGAGGAGAGAAGGCCAGAGGGTCACCCAGCTGGTCGTGTCTGAAGCAGGATTCCCAGCAGGCCATGGGATCATGGAAGCATCAGTTTTGTGCTAGAAGGGCCCTGAGAAGCCTCGGGAATCCAACCCTTTCCTTTCACAAGGAAGGAAAGTGTCTGAGGTAGGGTTGGAGCCTGGCCTTCCCAGCTCTCAGGTCCAGCTGCATGTGGAGCTGCCCGGGCTCAGAGAGAATCCCAGCATCTGTCAGAGCCGCCAGAGAGTGGCTGGACAGGTGGATGGAGACACTGAGGCATCTCTCAGACATCTCTCAGACCCACGCTGCTGTTGGGCAGTAAATACCTCTACCTGTCATTAGAGCAGCCCTGGGGCCGTTGGATTGGCCCAGAAAGCCCAGCCAGGGCTCCCCTAGTCCTCTGCCATTCTCTGGGTCCTGTGGTTTTTAAGAGGAAGGGGAGGGACCAGGCTGCATCAGGGCCTTCATCCTCTGGGTTCAGCTCATAGCTACCTGCCCTGTTGTTGGAAGAACACTCTTGGGCAATATTGACTCAGTAATGGGCCTGTGTTTTACCCCAAACTTACTCCTGGGCCTTCAGAGCCAAGGAAGTGCAGCCAGACATAGACAGTGGAGGAAGTTCTTTGTCTCCCTCCCTAGCTACGGTGCCTCTTCCGGCTTGGTCATCATAAAAGGAGTCCTGGCAGCCCCTGAGCCTCCCATGAGGATTTCTTGCTTTCACACACATCCCCCTGCAATGAGACAAGGACTGGACTGGACCTGGCATTGCTGTGATGTATGGGAGCTACCCTGCTGCTTAGCCTCTTGGACAGTGGCCTAAATCAATCGAGAGGTTAAATGACTTATCCAGGGTCACACAGCCAATGTGGGTCACAGGTCGAACCTGAACCTGGGTCTTCTGGGCTCCGGAGCTGGATCTCTACCATGCGTAATAGTCAGAAATCTAGTAATATCCATCTCCTAATCAATTTCAGTAATCTTGAAATCTAACCATCTCCACTACAAGAAAAAAATGGAGATCATATATGAATGACATCAAATATATGTTTTCTAGAAGAATAAAAGGGGAAGTAAAGGTGGTCCACAGTGGACACCTTCATTCTTTTAAAAAATTTTTTTTAAAAATTAAAGGTGGAAAACATAATGGAAAAACAAATAGTAAGATATACAAGAGATGGGGCCTGTGATTTCATTGGTACAAGAAAATCCCATCCACCAATCACGCCTTTGCAGCTAATTCTGAGAGAGCCACCCGGAGCACAGAAAAGTCAAGTGATTTGCCCAGGGTCACCTTGTCAGAAGGGAGACTTGAACACACCGTCCTGGCCTCTAGGACTACCCTCTCTCTACCACACACAATACCTCAAGATACACAGATGACGACAACAAAAATTATACCCCAAACCTGAATCTTCCCCTATTTCTTTTTTTTTTTTAATGTATTTAATTCTAGCAAAGTATGTGGGGGGGGGGATCTTGTTTATTTCTATGCCTCATTCAGATTTTTTTAAACATGTATTTTACCAAACTTTGTCATTAAGAAATCTGGTTTAGTTAGTAGAGCACTAGACTCAGGTGGAAGGTGCAAGGGACCTTTGAGATCGTCAGTCTAACTCTGTCATTTTACATTTGGGGAAACTGAGGCTTACAAATGTTAAGTGACTCGATTGAGGTCACAGAGGAAGTACCCGGCAGATCTGGGATCCAAACCAAGGTCCTCAGACTCCAAACCTTCTGCTCTTTCCAGCCCACCACATTGAAGTCATAAATTCATGGGTTCAAATCCTACCTTTGAAACCTACCTCCTCTGGGAGATAAACTGTGTGACCCTGGGTATAAGTCACGCCTTCTCTGATCCTCAGTCGGCTCTCTAGGATTTCTCTGCTAGCCTATGAAAGGTTTGTGGTCAGTGTCCATGCCACTCTGATCCCACTTCCTTCACCATGTATCACTGTATGTGAGTGCCTGTATTCATGTGACATGTGACATTTCTTATGACGAACACAATTCCATCCCCTTTGGGCACCTCCGGACTTCTGTGTTGTTCCTGAATGAGACTTTTATTTCTTCTCCAGCTGAGCCAGTGTTGTTTACGGTAGTTTTATCTGAAAGTCTGACAAATACAGGGGTGATATATACTCAAATATATATTTGGACTGGTAAAGCAGCTGTGATTTCTTTCAGGTTTTGAACTCCCTCTCTTAATGCAATCTATCTGGGACTTGATCAGTAAACATTTATTAAGTACCTACTATGTTCCAATAACCATTTATTAATTGCCTACTATGTGCCAATAAACATTTATCAAGTGCCTATTCTGTGGCACCAGGCAGAGAGCTAAGCTACTCAGTTAAAAAGTCCTGAGGCACTAAGTTGAAGTTATTTACTCAGGGTTACCCAGTAAGTTTCAGAGGCAGGATCTGAACCCAGCTCCATGCCTAGAGCACCCTGTTCATTTTGTCATGTCCCTCTCAGGTATGATGGAACATTTACAATCAAATCTTGGAATTTTTATGCAAAAAATTTTATGCAGAACATATGACTGACTTTATAGAAGTTCCCTGTAATCCCGAGTTGGTTAAGCTCCCGTAAAATTATTTATTTTGCTTTTAATTTATGAAATAAAATAAGGATTTCCATAACATAGTGGACTAACCCTTTTAACTGATTATTCTTGCTCTGTTGTTTCTAGCTGCTAAAGTGCTCCTTAAATCGTAGATTGGGGCTGTTGAGGACACTTAAGGGAAACAGCCAGAGAAGTTAAGTGACTTGCTTATAATGCCACACAGCTAGCAGGTGGCAGTTGATTATTTATGGGGCAGCGAGATGGCACAGTGAATAGAGCACTGGCCCTGGAGTCAGAGGGACCCGAGTTCAAATCTGACTTCAGACACTTGAACACATTAGCTGTGTGACTTTGGGCAAGTCACTCAACCTCAATTGCCTTGCCTTCCCTCCTCCCCAAAGAAACCACATTTATTAAGCACTTACTGCATGTTAAACAGGATGGCAAAGCCATGATTCAAACCTAGATCTTCTGACTCTCCTTAACCTTCTAAATGCAGGCACTGGGAGACTACTATGTCTGATCTTATCATAGGTCTAAGTAGGCAAATGTAAATTGGTTTCAGGCTTGACAGATGGCATGATCTCAAACACCGGGGTACTTTATTTGTTCATCTATTCTATCCAGTTTAATGAGCCCCTTCCCATCCTCCCGTCCACCCAAGCCCTGGGCCAATTCAAGGATGTTGCTGAAATGAGAATCCAGCTCTCAGTCTAAGACCATTGCTTACCTTGAGCCAAGACGGGGAGTAACCCCAGGAAAGCGTCCAAGGCCCAGGAGTTCCTGAAATCCCCACCAGGTTGGTCTTAGGTCCACTTCCAAGCCCCAGATTCCTCCAAGGGGTTCAGTCTTCTTGCAGTCCACAAGCCCTAATTGTCTCCTCTGTGTGACAGTCAGAATTCTCAATCTGAACTCAGAGTTGTCTCTGCGTGTCCTTTTTCAGAACCAGCAAGTTCATCCCTAAATCTAGAACCCTTGAGGCTAAGTGCCTAGATAGATTTCCCTAGGAATGGCCTCCCTGTGCCCAGCGGTCCTCCATCCCCTGAATGGCGCTTGGTCACAGTCACCCTCTCTCCACCGCTAGGTAGCTTTGCCAGATTCAAACAGGACCAACTGTCACCAACAGCTGAATTTCTGATCTTCCCATGGCGGTATTGTTGATTTGTTGACACCCAGACACGCATGACTTTTGTAAAGTTCTTTGATGTTTTCAAGGTCATTAACTGCTTCTTGTCCCCTTTTAATTAATGCTGAAATATCTAATCTACCCTCGAGTCTTGTGACCCTGCTGCCTGGATCACACAGTAGTAGCACTCAGCTGGAAGGGACTTGAGAGGCCCTCTCACCCATCTTCCAGATGAACAAACTGAGACCCAGGGAGCTTGTGACCTGCCCAAGATAACCCAGGTAAAAAAGCATCCCAGGTAGGATGTGAATGAACCCTGTGCTCAGGATCCAGAGCTGAGGAGCCTTAGAAGCCACTGACTTTAGGGATGAAGAAGGTTCAGACAGGTAGTGTCAGAGGCAGAGCTCAGAACCCAGGTCTGACTCCAACTCCCTAACAATTTCTACAGCCTCTCAACCTTAGAAAGGTATCAAACTGAACACTGGCCAGGAGTCAGGACTTGAGTTCAAATCTAGCCCCAGATACTTCCTGGCTTTGTGACCCTGGGCAAGGCACTTGACCCCAATTGCCTCCCCCAAAAATAAATAAATAAGGGTAGCCACCCATTTGCTGAACTGCATTCTTCCCAGTTGTCAAAGGCTTCATCTTCTAGGGCAGGACCAATGTAGGGGGTGTATGTAATTGTCCACAAGTCCTGGGAACTGCCCCCACCCTCATCACTGTGATGGGGTGTAAGGGACGGTACACTGCCATCCCTTCTTTCATTGTCTGCAGAGGGGACCCTGGACCTACGTATGGGCCAAGTTGTGTGTGTTGTTGGAACACAGAAAAGGGGTGCAAACCTCTAGCCCGTGGCTCAGGCCTATTTGATCCTCAGGAAGTTAGCAATCCATCTCTGTTGCTAAAGCTCACAAATTAGTATCCACCTTGGTAGGGAGAGAGAAGGAAAAGAAGGTAGGAGTGAAGGGAATGTGGGGTGCCTGACCCAGAGTCAGTCCAGCTTCAGGAAGGCCTGGGTTCGAGTTCAGCTCTAACACATACTGGCTGTTTGACCCTGGGCAAATCACTCAGCCTCTGAGTGCCCCAGAAAGAGGGTTGTGATGGAGGAGGATTTGGAGTCAGAGGTCCTAGGTTTGAATCCAGCCTCTGCCACTATCTCTGTAACCTTAGGCAGTGTCCTCACCTAGTCAGCGAGGGGATTGGATGAAATTACCCCTAAGGGTCCTTCCAGATCTCAATCTAGAATCCTGGGAGTTGGCCCGGAAATGGCAGTTAAGGTCCAATCACCAGCGCTGCTTAGTCCCGGCAAAGGGTAGTCTTCAAAAATTAAAGAATTAAAGGGCAGGAAGAAGGGTCAAAAGAAGAAAAAAAAAGATAGCTCCTTTTCGTTTCCCACCACCCCCAGGCTCCCCATGCCCCATGTGGCCTCCGGCTGAACCATCTTCAAACCCATTGTCTCTCCACCTTCCTCTTCCTCTTCCTCCCTCCTTGTTCCTCTCTTTTTCCTCCTCTCTCTGGGCAGAAAAATACAACTGGGGTGTTGGATTTAGCCTCATTGTCCTACTAAACAAAGTCTTTGGTTTCCTGTGCTGTTTTTTCCTTTTTTATTGATACGCTTTGGGGTTTTTTTGCATCACCTCCATTTCCAAATATATACTTCCTCCCTCTCCCTAAGGACCCATCTCTTGTAACCAACAGCGAGAAAGAGAAAGAAAAAAGTTTATTGACCCAACACATCAGCAGACTGGACGTGGTTTGTTTCCCATGCCCATGGTCCCCTGCCTCAGCCAAGAAGGGAGGAAACGTTCATTTTTCTTCTTCCCTCCTTCTGGGCCAGACTTGGTCATTATAATTACATAGAGTTCTGGTTTTGTTCCCTGTTCCTAACTTAGGTAGCAGGTAACGGAATGACCTTTCTGTCTGCAAGGATTTTTAAAAAGGAAAGAAAATGTCTGGCCAATTGAATTGATGTGTGTGTGTGTGTGTGTGTGTGTGTGTGTGTGCTTCTCATCCTCAATTGACTTTTTTCCTTCTCTCTAGGTCAGTGACCCTGGTTACAGAAAACACGGCCACCCCAACCTTAGGATAAATGAAGTGGGAGGCTTTTTATAGCAGCATCTTGTTCCCCTCACAGGTAGAAGTCTTAGACTCCTCCAGAGAGCTGCCAGACCGGATACATTCCTCTAGTGAAAGGCAATGCTTACACCTGGCCAGAGCCTGCGTCCAAGTGGAGCCCTTAGGGAGAGGGGGGTAGGTGGGATGGAGGGGGAGGAAGAAGAGGGGAGGGGTAGGATGGCTAGTCAGAGGCCTAAGAACTGCAATGGGCCTGAAATCTTTCCTATCATTGGCTTAAGGCGCCTCAATCCAATTAGACAAATATTTATTAATAAATAAACCGTTTGTTAGATCCCGAAGACATAAAAACAATCTCTCCCTTTGTGGAGTTTACATACTAGCTGGGGGGTGGGGAGCTAAAAATATGACAAGTGCCCAGGTAAATAAAATACAGGGTAGGGAATAATGAAGACGGAGGGGGGAGGGGGAAGCTGGCCTGGGAACCAGGAAGGCCTGGCTTCAGGGCACTCTAACCCGCCCCAGCTGGGTGACTCAGGAGAAGTGCCCCAGGAATCCGTCTCAAATTCTAAGTGACAGAGAAGTGGCCCCCCCTGAACTAGCAGGTGGAGTTTCCACACTGGGAGCTCCCTATCCCAGGTGAGGTGGCCCCCATCCCTGCCTCCAGCTCCACAACAATGACTAACCGGTGTGTGTCAGTCCTACTGCAGCTCTGCTTCTAGGGTTTTTCAGTTTTAGGGGTCACGGCGGAACCTGATGTGAATAAGGACGAGATAGACCAGCGAACAATGAAGCTTGGGCTTTCAGAGACTTTGGGGCCTGAGCTCCTGGCTGCAGTCGGCTGTGGTGTTCCTTGGAATGGCTGTAAGAGGTCAGCCCGTGGGCAGCCTGGCTCAGAACTGACCGGGGGTGGCAGAGGATGGCCACCTTTGCACGTCCACCCTGAAGGCAGTTTGCAAAGCCCTGTCTCTCCCATGAGGCAGCTAGGCAGCCACCATTTATCCTTTGGGTTTGGTTTCTGTTTTTGTTTTAATAAATCATAAAAGTCATAAAAATAGAGCCAGAAGGGTCCGCAGAGGCCTCATGGCACAACCTCCTTCTCTTACAGATGAGGAGACTGAGGCTGTTCGAGGTCACAGGTAGTGAGGATCAGGGGGGATTCAAACCCGTCTCCTCTGACGCTGGAGCAAAGTGCTCTTTTGACCGTGATAATGAAGACACTAAGGCCAAAGTCACACAGCTGATAGTGGGCCCAGACTGGGGGTGGGGTGGGGAGGGGAGCTGGCCAAATGGCCGAATAGCTTACAGCCGGCCTAGATCTACCCATGGCCCTCAGCAGCCCTGCCTATGGAGCAGCTGTGCCAATGGGGCAGAGCCTCAGATCTATCAAAGAGGGGCTTGTCTCCCCTGGCACCCAGAGGGGCCAGGGAGCTCATCCTGACCTGTCAGATGAAGCAGCTTCATTCCTAGGTTTCTGGGTTATTCAATGCCAACCCTGTGACCACAGGGTACTTAATAAAACTCTTCTAATGGGTGACCCTGGCAGTGGCCTGCCTCCTCCCTGAGCAGCTGGCTGAGGGCATGGCTAGAAGGACTTGGGACTGTCCTGAGCATGGTCAGACTGGTGAATGGAAGACCTGTTCTTTCTGTTAGAATGTCTCCCCATGGCCAACTCAACCCTCTGCTATGCACTTCTGATAATAATCTTCCTGTCTACATGCTGTGGGACCAGAATGGAACCGTTGACTCCTGGTCTGAAGGAGGCCTGCATGCCAGGCCAACACAAAGCTTCCAGGAGGCAAACCATTGTTAGATGTCAGCTATCCCCCATAGCTGGCTCTGGCTTCCTGGCATTGATTTTCCATTTACCTGGTGCCCCATGATCCCTGAGCATGGAAGTCAACAACCAGAGTGGCTTAGCAGACCTCTGCGAAGGTTGACCATCAGGCTTGTTCATTTTTTAACAGCTGATATCTTGGCTTTTGCAAAAACTTAGAATTCTGTGTTTAAATGATTTCAAGAAGTAATTGAACATTGATTAAGCACCCACAGTATACAAGGACCTAGGGTAGGAGCCAAGAAAGAAGCAGACTTTAGAGTCCTGTCCTCCCGGAGCTTATAGCCTATAGTAGAAGGATTTGGAACATACACAGATATCTCAACTATGAAATAATACACGAGGACAATTGCTAGTACTGAAATCTTTTGTAAAGCATTTTGTTATATTGTTTCATCTGAGCCTTACAACAGCCCTGGGAAGTAAGTGCTGCTGTTATCCCCATTTCACAGATGAGGAAACTGAGGCAAACAGGTTAGGTGACTTGCCCAGGGACACACAGCTGGGAAACAGAAGAACTAAGATTTGAACCTAGTACCCTCATCCTTCTCCTAAATTGTACCCCTAGATCTGAGAGCTGAGCTAGTTAATTTTTAAAATGTGTGTGTGTGTGTGTGTGATATATAAAAGTATATGTTATGGAAGTAAAATACCAACCCAGAAAACCCTTGGGGTTCTGTTTTGGTTAAGGATTGGGAAACAAGGTTTATCTGGTTCCGATTCAATCCCAGGTTCTCTTTCTTTTTTAAAAATTATTCTTTTGGGGGGGGTTATTATTTCCAGGTTCTCTTTCAGACCTAAATTTGGAATAAGTCGGTACATCTAATGACCCACAATGATTGTAACATTTATTTTGGAGGTTTCTTGTGCCGATCTGCCATGGTAGTGACTATGAATTGAGTCATGTTTCCATATTCTAAAGATCAAAATATGAAAACAGTCTGTCTTACATGCCCAGCATCTCATGCAGTGGTCAATTCAATCAGCAAGCACTAATTAGACACCTCACATGTGCCTACCCCAGAGGCAGGTGCTGAGGGTACAGAGTCAAGAAGGAAAATATCCCTTCTCTCAGTCAATCACCAATATTGACTAGGCGGCTACATGGTGCAATGGATAGAGTTCTGGGCCTGGACTCAGGAAGACCGGAGTTCAAATCAAGCCCTACCTCCCAAGGTCGCTGTGAAGATAAGATCTGGGTAACCTGGTCTCAAAGCCAGTCCCATCCCACAGGCTCAGAACATGGATCTTCACCAGTAAGGAAATAGTTCCATAACAATGCCCTGTAAATGTGCTGTTATAAGAGCCTATTGTGCACCAATTACCTTGCTAGGCACAGGAACTGGAAGACCAAAACAAATGGTCTTTTATCTCAAGGAATTCATATGGGGGGGGGGGGGCGGTGTACTGGGGAACAAAAGGCAAATAGGAATGTGAATCCCAGATAATTTGGGAAAGGTAAGAGACTTTGGAACAACCAGGAAAGGCTCCTTAAAAGCTTCCCCGGGGAAGTGAGGTGTAGTTTATCCCTTCACAGATGCTGGTCAGATGAGTGGGAACTCCATTATCTTTTAAGATAAGAAAGAGCCAGATAGTAGAGAGCTCCCTATATGAGCCTGAGGGCTATTTTTGTCCCAGAGGTAATAGGGAGCCACTGAATATTTTGTAATGAAGAGAGGGACGAGGGAGTGGAAAGGATGCCCTCTTCAGACTTGTGTTTCAGGCATATGTAGAACAGAATTTGGAGAGGGAAAAGTATTTCTTAAGAGGCATAGCCCAGGCAAATCAGGAGATAGCTGAAGAGTTTGACGCTGTGTTAAGGATGTGTTTATTAGCTGAGCTATAACACCTCAGTGAGGGGAGGAAAAGGAGGTGGGTAAAGGGATGGGGGGTGGGGCTGTAAAAGGCATACACAAAGCCAGCTCTTCACCGATTCTCCCCTTTCTGTACAGAAGAGGCCCTGGTGAGAAGACCCTCCGGAGACCACAGACCCAATATTTAGCTCCTTTATCTTTTCAAAACACTGATAATCATTAACTACAGTTGTTATTAATATGCAGAGCAGCCCCTCCAGGCCGTATCTCAGCATTCTTTCTCTCTTTTCTCTAACTGAGGAAACCGGGACAGCAGGATTGTGAGTTGCCCCAGGACAGCCAGAAATTTAGTTTACCATCCCCAGTGAAAAAATCCTGCGGTTTCTAGTTTAAAATTTGCATTTGTGCCTGATGAAAGGGACTTAATTTCTAATTTGTTCTCTGTGATTTTAAAAAATCATCCATTATTCATGACAATAGCACATACCCACAGTCTCTGGATTAACCCATCCTAGGCCCACCTCCTCTCTATGAATCTCTATGTAGCCATTTATTAATGTCTGTTGCTGAGCCATTTTAGTCCTGCCCAACTCTTTGTGACCCCATCTGGGTCCTTCTTGGCAAAGAGAGTGGAGTGGTTTGCTCTGTATTGCCTCCCTCATTAGAATGTATGCTCCTTAATTAATTTGAAGTATGCCTTATAAGTCAGTAAATGGTTCATGCCCTTTGACCCATCAATATCACTACTAGGTCCTAAACTCCACAAATATTGAAGAACACACGCATACATACAAAGCATAGCAGCTCTTCTTGTCATAGCAGAGAATTAAGGGGATGCCCATCAGCTGGGGAATGACTGAAAAAACTGTGGTATGTAAATGTAATGGGATGCTATTATGTGGCAAGACACAACAGAAGGGAAGATTTGTATGAACTGATGCAGAGTGAATTGAGCAGACCCAGGAGAGCAATTTACATAATAGCGACATGGTTACAACATGCTTTTAAACGCTCAAAGCTCTGATCCACACAATGACTAACAATGATGGAGAATGTTACCACCTTCCGAAAGAAAAGGGAGGGGCTCTGCGTCCAAATACACGTTTTCAAACAGAGCTGTTGTTACTGTTTATTTTGCTTGACTGTTTATTTGTTATATGGGTTTTGCTGTTTTCTTTTTAATTGGGGGGGAGGGAGGAAGAGACAGCATAGTGATAGGGTGGCCTAAAAAATCATCATTGAAATATTTTTAATGTACAAAACAGAATAAGAGGAGGAAAACCAGACGGCTTTGAAAGTTACAAATTGAATCATTATATACTTAAAGGAAAGGCAGGCTATAGATAACAGAGACTCACAGCTTTATGTATAATCCTCTACTTTGTATATGGAAATCCTCATTTTATTTTGGTGTTAATTTGCTTGTTAATTTGGTGTTAAGTCTAGAATAAAAAAAAATTAAGAACGTAAGATTCTTGAGGGCAGGTACTGCTTTTTTTTTTTCTTTTTCTATGTGCTTGGCACGTAGGAAGGGTTTAATAAATGTTCTTTGTCCTTGGATGGTTGGCATATGTAAGTTCACCCCCAAAGCCTCATCACAAAAGCACTGGCAGATTATTTCTAGGCGTGGAAACTTATGTCATCAAAGTTACCACATTTTATGCCGGTGTTGGGAATAGTCACACTAATAAAGTAGAACATGTGCTAAGATTACTTCTAAAGGTAAATCATGGGTGGGGAGGCAGCAGGATGCAGTGGAAAGACCACTAGTTCTGGAGTCAGAGGTGGTGGTGATTGTTCCATTGTTTGGCTTGTGCCTGACTGTCCATGACCCCTTTTGGGGTTTTCTTAGAAAAGATATTGGAGTGGTTTGCCATTTTCTTCTCCAGTTCATTTGACTGATGCAGAAACTGAGGCAGACTGGGTTAAGTGACTTGTCTAGGGTCACACAACTAGTGAGTATTTGAAGATGGATTTGTACTCAGGTCTTCCTGACTCCAGGCCCAGCAGTCTATTCACTGAGTCACCTATCTGTCCTGGAGTCAGAGAACCTGGGTTCAAATCCCACCTCTGGCTTTACTAGCTATGTGACCTTGGAGCTCTAACCTCTCTGGGCCCTGAGGAATTCTACAACCCTGAAGTCTGAATATACCCACCTCCAGGTAGAGAGACAGTGCATAGATGGAAGGATTTAGCCAAGGCCTACATATATTTGTAATGAGTTTTGATTATCCTGCTTTTTCAATGGGTAGAAGAAAGGAGGGGAAAAGGAAGAGAAAGAATAGGGAATTAAAAATAACATAAAATCGAATTTTTTAAAAAGACCATCTGCTGAATAACACTTGTCAATCTCTATTGTAGGAAGAGTTTCCTCGCTGAGGGTCTCCCCCTCTGCCAAAATCATAGGGCTAGGCCAAACAAGCAAAAACAAAGAAAGAACCAAAACCCTTCTCATTTTGATCCTTTCTTCTAATTTTATAAAATCATTATTAACAAAGTTCCTGATCTAAGCTGATTTAGAAATGACTCCCATATCAGTAACTTGTCTTTTTCAGTCTGCTAAGATATTACCTTTCTGGGGGGTGGGGAGGATGTTACTCATCACTCTCCATGTCCAGAGTCATCCAGCTTTCTTTTTGAATAAAATATTCCTCATGAAAGTCATGAAACTTCTGGGTTGTCCATAAGCCTTTGGCCTTTTTCATTTTTCTAAATGTTAGTCATTTTTTCTGATTGATTATCACCATCCTTTCTATGGCTGTTCAGAAAATCCTCTGGTTTTCTGGGCCCCAGAATTTCTTGGGACAGTCTGTCTCTGCTCTAGACATGTTCTCTCACTGTGCCTGGTAGCCAAGCCTGCCCCTTTTCTGGAACCTTGGATATCTGGAAACTTCTATCCTGGGAATTTCTACTTTCCCAGGATAATGGATGCCCTTTCTTCCCTATTTTCCCCTACCCCCCACTTAGAGCATGCTAAGTGGCCATGTCTAGTGACCCCTTGGGTGAGGCAGCTTCTGGACATGAATCTCCCCTGGGTTGAATCTCCATGACTGGCTGCCAAGCTAGCTCTAACTGTGAATACACTAACGTGGCCACCCATCCCTGGGTTGCCCCTCTTTCTTCCAGCCTGGATGTGTGGGCAGGACTCTGAGCTGTCTAAAGGACCGAGTGACAGCTGCCTTTTCCTCCAGTCATGAGCACACACCCTTCAGACACAAGGAGTGGGCTAATTTTTCCTTTGTCTTCCTTCCTTTGGTATGGCACCTCAGGAGAATTTGAAAGGCCTGTGGTCACTATAGAATCTCCCATTGGCAAGATGGCAGCAGGGGCATCCATCCCCCAGCACAGCAGTGGACAGCAGCAGAGGGCATTTTGTCCACTGTTAGGAAAGAAGGGCTGAAGCAGCCTCAGGAGTGGGCTGGCACCTAGGAAAGAGTCTCCAGATGAGAGGAATGGGAGCACAATGTGTCATTCAGTAACAAGTCTTCTCCTAATAGGTCTTTGACGTGCAGAAATATGCTCCAGTCTAGGGCCCAACCACCTGCACTGCTCTCCTAAATGTCATAGTACAGTGCAAGGAACCTGGATTTATGTTCTAGTCATTGTGGAAAGACATTCAGAGTGATGTCCCCAAAGTCACTGAACAGTGCAAAGAAACATTACAACTGGGTCTATATTCCCAAAAGATTAAAGAAGAAAAGGCCTGGTGTATAAAATATTCCAAACAATTCTTTCTGTAATGTCAAAGAGCCAGAAGTTAAGTGGGTGCCTGCCTTCTGGGGAATGTATGGACAAATGCATTATGGGAAGGGTTGCCCTCAGACAGTGGTTGCCAGCAGAGGTGAGATACAAGACTGCTAATTAGCAGCCTTGTGAAAACCAAAGCTTGAATGTGGGCCTCCCTGTGGCTATGTTAGTGGTAATGAGTGAGCTGCTGAAGTCTGCTGCCTCCCCCAAGTTCCCAGTCCCGGCCTCGGGGATGCAGCCTTGTAATTTCTTTCCCGGAGATGGCAGACAAGAAGAGCAGAGGGCTAAGAGGGCGGAGTCAGTGCCCCCTGAAGAGAGAAGGTCACCGGGGTAGAGCCACAGGAGCAGTAAGGGGGTCTACACCACTGTAGGGGGAGCCAAAGAGCTGGATTTTACGCCACACAATTGCCTCGAGTTATGTCTGCAGGTCCGACGGACGCTGGTGGTGACTGTGACCTGCCAGGCCTGGGCAGGCCCAGACCTTCATGGCTGGAAGCTTCTTCCACAGACTCCAAAAGCTCTGTAGTCATCCCTGTGTCCAGTGATGAAAGCTCCCAGACGCTGAAGCTCCAACACGTATGGGAAAAGCTGCAGCCCCCACCAGGTGTGGAGGTGGATAGGGCCTGAAGGCAGGAAGACCAGAGTTCAAATCTAGCCTCAGATATTTACTAGCTGTGGGACCCTGCTTTAATGGCTCTTTGCCTCAGTTTCTTCTACTGTCAAATGGGGACCTACCTGTCAGGGCTTTATCACAGTAGGGGTTTAATAAGTGTTTATTCCCTTCCCCCTCTCTCCCACAAGACAGAATGACAGCTGTAGTGTGGGGAAAGGGGGGTGGGGTCTGATCTGGGCTGGGGTGATGTAGGAGAATAGGACCTGAAACCTCCCATCACCAAAGGTTAGGAACCCTCCAGGAAACAGGATGTCAACATCCTCATGGTTAATGTGTTTTCCTGATTTCATCCTCCATTTCTATTTTTAAGTAAGGGGTCCTTTTTTTTCACTGCTGCAATGTGAAGTCATGTGATGAATATAGCAACTGGTTATGGGAAAGAAATTGAGAGGGAATGTACTATTGCCATAGTTTGATGGGTAGACTCCCTACCTCAAGAGTCTCACCATTCAACTCTATCCTCAACTCAGTTATCAAATTAATCTTCCTTCAGCAGAGCCCTGACTATGTCACCTCAACCCTACCCCCTTCAAGAACCTCCAGTGGCTCCCTATTTCCTCCAGCGTCAAATAGAAAATCCTCTGCTTGACTTTTAAAGCCATTCATAAGCTGGCCCAGCTTTGTAGTCCTCATACCTTCCTCCTCCCCACACACTCTGAGATCCAGTGATATGCTGTTCCTCATGCCTCCTGATTCCAGGGATTTTTCACACATTGTGCCCCGTGTCTAGAATACTCTCCCCCTCATTTCTGCTTCCTCTCTTCCCTGGCTTCCTCCAAGTCTCAGCTAAAGTCTCACCTTTGCAAGAAGTCTTTCCTGGTCTTCCTTAATCTTAGTGCCTGCCCTCTGAGGTCATCTCCAATTTCTAATATGTATGTGTGTGTATATATTATGTATGTACATATGTTAGTGTGAAATGCACACATGTAAAGTATCCATCCCAAATGTTCACAGGGACTATTTGTGCCCAACCTGTGGTGGACCATTCTGAGCTCATGTTGGTCTGATCAGTCACATAGGACACACTGAAACTTGACTCTAACATAGTGAGGTCATTCTGGTCCTCTTCTAAAATGAAGGACACTGAAGCAATCTACATGCTGTCGCTCTTTTCCACGTTTGGCTTTGTTTCTTTTTCCCATTGTTCACTCCATCGGTTACAACCCTTCTATACGACCAGACTAATGTCCAATGTGAAAGTATTTGCAGATCCTGTACTTGATGCCACCATGGGGGGGGTGTCGCAGAGTGGGAGGGGAGAAAACTTGAAACTCAATAGACTCTGGAACTGAATCTTGTAAACTAAAAGTAAATAAACAAATCAATTTAATTTATAAAAAAATAAATTAAAAATAAAATAAAATGAAGGACAACCACAGCCATATGTAGCTGTATCTGTGTGTATATATAGGTGTCTTGTCTGTGCAGAGCTGCTTCTTGTTATCTCCCCCAACAGACTCTGAACTCCTTGAAAGCAAAGAATATCTCTCTATAATCTATATCTACGTGTGTATACATACATATGCATGTGCGTATATATACATATACCCATATATATATACACACACAACATGTATGTGTGTGTATATATACACATATGTGTATGTCTACATGTATGGCCTTTCTGTGTATCCCCAGGACCTAGGACAGCACCTGGCATGTAGTAACCAATGAATACATACTTTATAGCTGACTAACTGACTTTAGTATCCTGAGGAATGCAGAGATGAAAAAAGGAATAAGTAAGTATAATGACCATGAATATAGGAATAAAAGTCTAGAACAAAAAGAAAAAAGGAAGAGAAAAATGACAAGAATGAGGGAAGAAATTTTTTTTTAAGAAAAAGACATGTGGGGCTGCTAGGTGGCGCTGTGAATAGAGCATTGGCCCTGGAGTCAGGAGGAGCTGAGTTCAAATTTAACCTGAGACACTTAATACTTACTAGCTGTGTGACCTTGGGCAAGTCACTTAACTCCAAATGCCCTGCCTTCCCCCTCAAGAAAAAAAAGACACATAAAAAAGAAAAGTAATAAACAAAACAAGTTGAAGGAAAGATGATGGGTAATTTTCCTTTACTTAACCAAGAGGGCAGCTAGGTAATGCAGTGGATAGAAGTCAGGACAACCCGAGTTCAAATCCAATCTCAGACCCTGGGCAAGTCACTTAACCATGTTTATCTCAGTTTGCTCATCTGTAAAATGTGCTAGAGAAGAAAATGGCAAAGCCTTTCAGTGTCTTTGCCAAGGAAACCTCAAGTGGAATCGCGAAGAGTTGGATACAACTAAAACCTGAAATGACTGAACAACAGCTCTTGACTAAAAAGAAAAAGAGAGAGATAATTAGATAACAAGATAAAAGGAAGAAAGAAAAAGGAATTTGTAACTTAAGCAAGGTCCAAAAACTGGGCAAAGGCCTGATAAATGACAGACAAGCTTCAAGGTGAGGGGAAGAGAGCCATTGGCAATAGGGTTGCATTAAAATAGGTTAACACAACTGAAGAGACAAAGCATTGTCTTTACAGAGGAAGAGGGGGCAAAACAATGGGGGAGACAAGTAAAGGGAATGACAGTTCAAGGCTAGGCAAGGGGTAGCTGTTCATACACCTTCCTATGTCAGCACCCTGAGGCAGAGACTCATTCACCCTGTCCTAGTTATGTCTGTTCCTTTCTTTGATGTTTCCCTGAGTTTGAGACTCTTTGGCTTATAAAAACACCAAATTGAAGAAAGAAAAGGAGAAGGAAAAGGAGGGGGAGCAGAAGAAAGAGAAGGAGAAGGAGGAGGGAGGGAGGAAGGAAAGAAGGAAGGAAGGAAGGAAGGAAGGAACAAAG
>CM053597.1:17443185-17454391 GCA_028646575.1 Pseudocheirus occidentalis | reverse complement strand
TTTCCTTCCTTCCTTCCTTCCCTCCTTTCCTTTCTTCCTTTTTTCTCAATTACATGTAAATTTTTTTCAACATTTTAAAATAATTTTTAGTTCCAAATTCTCTCTCTTCTCTCCCTGCTTTTTGAGAAGGCAAGAGTGCCCAGCAGCTCCCACTCTTTCTGAATATCTATTTTACATCTGAAGGCTTTCTCCTTCTTTTTCTATGTCTCTTCCTTTTGTTCTTTCCAGACTTCTAGCTTTAGATGAATCTCACCCAGCTCCCCCCGGCCCTGCCCCTTAAACAGTAAAGAGAGAATCATAGGTTTAGGGAGGGAAGGATCTTAGAGGTTACCTAGTCGAATCCCTTGATTTTACTGACATGGAAATAACAGCTCATAGAGTTGAAATGACTTACCCAAGGTCACATAAATAGTCAGTTGGACTGGAATTCAAACCCAGCTCCCCCAATTCCAAATCTAGCATCTTGGAACAGCTCACTTTCTTAGTTTCTACTTTGCTAGAGGCAGAATTGTTTTGGGAGTGAGAAAATGAATTTTGTTCTGAATGCATTGAGTTTGAGATATCAATAAGACATCCAGGTGTCAATGTATAAATGGCAAGCACAGAAGCAGTTCACACATTGTTTCGCTATAGAATTAATACTTTGTTTCAGTTCAAGTTTCTTTTGAGCCTTGTAGTGAATCTGTTAAGAAACAGAACATGTGAACCCCACAACTTGTGAACTCTACAACTTTTGAACTCCTGGGGAGGAGCTAATGACTATATATATAAGGAGAAGCCCATGCTAGGGACCCCAGAACTGAGAAGAGGACTCTTGTGGTAGCGGAGTCAAGAAGGAGAAAACTTGTGAAACAGGAACTGTGAAGGGCTTGGGGCAGACTGGACACTGTAAACTTCAATATGGAATGGGAACTGGACAAAGAATTGGACAAGGAGCTGGATAAAGAACTGGGAGCTGCCTGCCTTTGAACCTAGGTGATGGAGCTGAGACCATGGAAGAGGAACCATGGAAGCGGAGGGCCAGCTTCACGTCAAGCTGAAAGAAGACTTTACTTGGATACTGTGTACTGACTGAGAAGATTATGATTTACTGTGACCTAGGGGTGGAGAAATTTGACTTTTGTACTTTGTGATTGAATTAAGGATTTTGTGATTGACTAAATGAATATACTTTGTTTAAAACTATGTGACCACTTTGGTGAAAACTATGTGGCCATTTTAGTGATAAGCTGTTGAGTTGTGACATGGTGAATGCTGTATTCTGATTTTTCTGTGACAAGTTGTAACATTGTGAATGCTGTACCTTGATTTTCTCTGAATGTTTTGCTCTGATTTGTTGCTGGATAAATAGAGAGTTTGCTATACTATGTAATCAGAACCTTGAAAGCTGTTTACAGCAGCAGTCCTCTGGAAACTTGCTCATGCATGGCTTTACACAATGTTCAGTAGACAGTTGATAATATGTAGCTTCCCATTTAGGAGAAAGATTTAAGCCTGGAGTTGTAGACCTGGGAATTCCCACATATGATGCTGCTAATAAAACCCATTGAGACTGGAAGAAATAGCCAAGGAACTGGAGAGAAAGAACTTAAAAAAGGCTCAGTGGGGAAACTAAGGAATCACTAGCCTATTGTAACTCTAGAAGGCTCAAGGCAGTCCTGAACAAAAGAGAAATAGGACCAAAAGAGAGAGAAGGGAGGAATAAGGAAGGACCAACCAACCAGTGTTCATGAAGTACCCACTAGGTGCTGGGCACTGTGCTCCATGTGAGGCGTACAGAAATTGTCCCTGGTCATTAGGTCATGAGCCTCCTTTGAGAAAAGGAACTTTCTTCACCTTTTTTTCACTTTTTGGAGAGGCAGTTGGGGGTTTAGTGACTTGCCTAAAGTCACAAAGCTAGTTTTGTGTTAAGTGTCTGAGGCCAGATTTGAACTCAGGTCCTCCTGACTCCAGGACCAGTGTTCTACTCACTGTGCCACCTAGTCACTTCTATCTTTCTTCTTATTCCCAGCACTCATCACAGTGGCTGGCACATACTAGGTATTTAATAAATGCTTGTCATTAACTTGTCCTTTGGAGAATCAACATCAAATGTTTATATAGCACTTTCAGATTTACAAAGTGCTTTACAGATATTATCTCATTTGAGCCCCACAACTCTGGGAGGTAGGTACTATTGCTACCCCCATTTTAAGGACAAGAAAATTGAGGTCAAAAGAGGTTAAGTGACTTGCCCAGGGTCACACAGCTAGAAACTCATTCTTCCTACTGGAAAGAAGCAACACACAAACTGGGAAGTAAATACAAATGTATAGAGATAATCTCATAGGGAAGGCTTCATGGAAAAGCATTGGCAGCAGCAAGCTCAGGGGTGAGATATTTATTGGGAAGATGAGCCCCAGGCACCTGCCCTCCATGGGGGCTCAGACCTATGGAGGAGGTAGGGGAAGAGGGAATGTGAGAGTTCAAGTGGGTTCTCCTAGGTGAGCAATTCTTCGGTACTTAATGAAATGAGTCAACAGAGCAGGTACAATCCAGACTGGCTAAATGTTTGCTTTTAATCAACCCACTTGGCCTCTGTGGTGGCCAGCCTCTTTTTTTCTCCAGAAAAAGAAGGTGAGGTCCAGACAAGGGAAATGATTTGCTTCAGGTCACCCAACAAGTTTAGTGGCAGACTCAGGACCAGAGCTCCGATCTTTTGTTTCTCTTTTCAAAATTCATTAAAGATTTTTTTGTACAAGTATTTATTATCTGCTCCTCCCAATGACCTCTGATTCTCAACTGAACAATAACAAGAAAATCCTCATAACAACTATACGTGGACCAGCAGAACAATAATCCACATCAGCCTTGTCCAAAAATGTGTGCTTTGTTCTGCTTTTGCCTCTCTGTCAGGAGGTAGTGGCATGTTTCATCTTCAGTTCTCTGGATTTGTGGTTTATCACTGCATTGATCAGAGTTCTAAAGTCTTCAAAGTTGTTTTTCTTTATAATGTTTTCATTATAGGAATGGACCCCCTGCTTCTGCTCCCTTTACTCTGTATCAGTTCATACAAGTCTTCCCAACTTCTTCTGAAATGGTCCATTTCATCACAACTCTTATAGAAAAATAACATTCCCTCATGTCCATATTACCACAGTTTGGTTAGTCATTTCCTGATAAGTGAGCACCCCCTTAGTTTCCAGTTTTGAGATATTTTTGTACATGTGGGTCCTTTTCCTCTTTCTTTTGATCTTTCGGGATTGTAAGAGGCTCCTATGAGTCAAAGGATATGCATAATTTTGTGAATTTAGGAGCATAACCTGTGCATTCTCTACTACCCAAGGCTGCTACATTCCATGGGACACTTCCAGTTTACAAGTAGTCTGAAAAAAAAAAAGATGGGCAATGGTACCTGAATCAGAGTGCTGGGTTTGGAATTAGGGAGACCTTGAAAATAGGGAGACCATGAAAATTCTGCATCTGAAACTGAGTAAGTGTGTGACTTTCACTCTCTGTGTCTCAAGTAACTTCCTAATCTGATGGGATCCATTTTCATTAGTAACGACCTGTGGTAATCACTATTTCCCTGCTAGATGTGGCTCTTTATGGACAAGTTCTAGGCAAGGTCATTGACCTAGATGGTTCCAAGCTTCCCTCTCTCTTCTTGGAAATCAGTTCACAACATTTGCCCATCCCCAAATCCAGTGGCATTTCTCCCATTCTCCCAGATCTTTCAAGGACTTTTGACAATGGCTCAGCTGATTCTTTCAGTACCCTGGAAAGCAGCTTATCTGGACCTCCATGACTTGAATTCATCAAGGTGCCCTCTTAACTGTCTCCCTGCCTGGGCAGGGCCTCCAGCTGTCATCTCCCAGCTCTCCCTCTGTCTGCTCCAGCTGCAGGGGAGATGCCTCACCCTGTTTACTCAGTTTCTTTCCGGCCACTCCTGCGGCATTTCCTTCAATATCTCCGTTCTCTGAAATCCTTGCCTTGTGTCCTCACATGTCCTTGGATATTCTCCAGTCTTCTCTCTGAGGAAAATAGGCTTAGGTACATTCCAGGTCACGTGCCAGGCTGGGTGGCCTTTTATTACATCAAGAAAGTCTCTCAAAGCCAAGTGGAGATCAGGGGAATTCTCTCCTTTTATTTCTTATCTCGGACTCTCTGTGTGTCTCTGTCTTTTCCTCTTTATCTTTACTACTGTGTGTGTGTGTATTTAAAAATATCCTTCTAAAAAGTGGTCCATGATCTTCTACAGATTCTGGGAGAAAGCCATGGCATAAAATGGGGTAAGGACTCATGCTTACAGGCTATCACTCTCCCGCACCCCCATTATCAACCACATGAGCTAACACAAACATTTGAAAAGACAAAAAAGAGGCCACTAGGTGGCACTATGGTGCATCAAGAACCAGCCCTGGAGTTAGGAGGACTTGAGCTCAAATGCGCCCTTAGACACTAGTCTCCCCACTCCACCTCCCCAAAAAAGACATGAAAAAAGACAAAAAAAAAAAGATTGTGAATGAACTTGTTACATACACATTAGGATTTTAAGTAGTATGTTAAAGTTAAGTAGGTAGTAATAACATTGCCCTGTTTACATCTCCTAAAATCTGTTTTTGTTTTCTTCCATTAAAAAAAAAAATTTCTTGTCTTATTTGGCAACCCAAAGCTTGGCCAGCCTGAGCGGGGAGTTTCTGAATAAACTCTCAGAGTTAATGCTTTTTTTCAGTCACTAGCAGCGGGACCTGGGTTCTATGTCCTTGGTAAGATATTAAAGACTTTGTAGCAGGCATTACTTCTCTCCAAACTTTCCTTTAAAAAGAAAGAAAGACAAGAGAAGGTGTTCCAAGTTTGCGCCTTTCTGGAGCATTAGGTTGGCCACATGAATCTCAAGGAGTTTTTATTAACTTGGGTTCAGAATAATTTGGTTTTCTTGCTCTCTCCTGGACTGTAACATTTGGCCAATGGAAGAACAAGTTTCTGGCCACAGGACGTTTGTTTATCTCAGCAAGAAACTCTTCCCTCTGTCTGCAAGCATTGGATTAAAATAAATAACTTGGGGGGTTTTCAAAGGCATGGCAAGCTTCTCACCTTCAGAGGAGTCCATAGAGCTGGAAACATTCTTCTAGCAGGGGGGCCGCTAATTGGAACAGTTGGAGTTTCAGGTGGGTAGGGAAAGATGTATGGAATCCAAAGGTGCTGACATCTCTATAGAGCTGATGATGAGCTGGCAGGGGAGGGGGGGAGTGGCCATTTGAGAACAGATAATCGCAGACTCTCAGACTTGGATGGGACCTCAAAGGTCATCTGTCTGACCAAGAATCCCTTCTAAAACAGAGCAAGCGAGTTGAGTCATTCAGTTTTTGCTCGAAGCCCTCCTATGGAGGGAAAACTATTATCTCCCTAGAAATTTCCAAGCAAAGACTATATGACTGCTTGACAGCCAGTCAGTTGGCCAATGGACCTTTGGTGCTAATTACTGAGGATATAGAAAGGCAAAACATCCCCTGTCCTCGGGGAACTCACACTGGGAGACATAACATGCCAACAATTATGTATGTACAAGATAGAGGCAGGATAAATGGAAGAGTGGAAGTTACCTGAGAGGAAAGGCACTTGGAGGCTGAAAGTTGAGGAGAGGAGACTGGAAAATGCTTCCTATAAACAGCAGGATTTAGCTGAGTCTTGAAGGAAGCCAGGGAGGGCACTCTAGGCATGGGAGATAGCCAGTGTAAAGTCTTGGAGGTGGGAGATGAAGTGTCATATTCAGGAAGAGCAAGTCAGTCTGTGTAACTGGATCTGAAGGATAGGAAGGCAGTCGAGTCTAAGAAGGCTGGAAAGGAAGGATGGGGTCTGGTTGTCAGGTATGTTACACCAAAAAAAAATCACATGAGATCTGAGATTCCAAGCTGAAAAGGACCTCGGGCCATCTAGAGCGACTCCTCTCATTTTAGAGGTGAAGAAATTGAACCTAAGAAAGATTAAGTGACTTGCCCAAACTCACACAAGCAGTAAACGGCTATAATTCAGATTCTGTGGTTCCAAATCCAGAATTTTTATCCCTGAGTAATCCTGCCTCGCTTGCTATGTTCTAGTTAGGTATGGGTTCACAGAATCACAAGTTTTCCAAGCTGGAAGGAATCCCAGAAGACCATCAAGTCCCAACCAATCTTGGATGAGAATCTTCTCCACAATGCCCCCAATAAATGGACGCCTAGCTTGTACTTAAAGACCTCTAGGAAGGAAAGTCACTCATCCCACCTGTGGACAGTACTAAGGTTTAGGGACACATTTCTCCTTACATCAGCCTGAAACCTGCCTCTGTGTGACTTATGCCTGAAGAGAAATTTCTGGAGTCCTTTGGGCCAGACCAGCTACTTTACCACTCTGCCTTTGCTCAAGGGCACCTGGATACAGAGTCCACATGTGGGCAAATAGAACCCAAGTCCATCGGCCGTAAATCCACACATCCCTTTTATTGTCAAAGTGGAGAAAGAAAAGGAAAAAGCAACTGACATTCTGAATTAGTGAAGCTTGGAAAGATTTTTTTTTTACCTTCCACAGGAGAAGAGATGAAGAAAAACTTCATTCAATAAATTGACAAGAATGAAAGGGCCATGGATCCGAGAAGGAAGATGTCCTCCTCCATGTCCATGGATTCATTCATTTATTCAACAAACATTTATTACATGCCTACAACATGTCCAGTACTGTACTAGGCACTGGGAATAGAAAGGCAAACACCCCAAAAGAATACCTTCCCTCCCAGGAGCTCCCCTTCATTTAGGACAATGGTTCTCAACCTGTGGGTGGCGACCCCTTTGGGGGTTGAACGACCCTTTCACAGGGGTCACAGGGCTCACCTATGACCATCGGAAAACACATACTTCTGATGATCTTAGGAACTGAGACACTGCTCCTCTATCTCCAGGCAGGTCCACCCACATGCAGATACACCTACATGTGAGTATTAAAGGTCGTGGCATTAGGAAGGTTGAGAACCACTGCTTTAGGAGAAAACAAAAAAGGATATAGATTAATGCATAAATTTACAGTAAAGAACAAGTAAATAGGAAGTAATAAGGGGGTGTTAATAACTGGTTGATTGTAGTTCTTCATTCTCAAAGATGATTAAAATGACCCCTTAATGTTGGAGCCAAGTTACAGTGTGTCCGACTATGGCTGCTCAAATATGAGTCTGAGGTCTCTGCCATACGTCAGGCACAAATAGTCCATGTGAATATTTGGGGTGGAGATGTCTCTAAGCTTGCACATCTCATGTTTCTTCTGAGCTAGCACAATTCTGCTTCATGCATAGAGTGCCTTCTTTGGTGAGGGTACACCATGCTGGGCAGTCCTGTGACAGTATCTCCCGTGTCTTAAAATTTATCCCAAAGTTCTTCAGAAAGACCTGGAGAGTGTTCTTGTATCACTTCTTCTGACTGCCAGGAGAGTGCTTGCCTTGGGTGAGTTCTCCACAAAACAGTCTTTTAGGCAAACATACATTTGGCATTCAAATAACTCAGGCAGTCCTTTGGAGCTGGGCTCTCTGCAGTAAAGTCTGAACGCTTGGCAGTTCAGCTTGAGAAAGGGCCTCAGTGTCTGGTGCCTTATCTTGCCAGGTGATCTTCAGAATCTTCCTAAGACAATTCAAATGGAGGTGATTCAGTTTCCTGGCATGGCACTGGTAGACTGCGCAGATTTCACAGGCATACAACAGCGAGGGCAGCACAGTGACTCCGTAGACCTTCAGTTTGATTTAGGCAGCTTCTTCTCTCCCACACTTGCCTTCAGAACCTCTCAAATTAGCTAACTCTGGCAACGCTTGCATCAACCTCATCATCTATGTGTACATCCCTAGAAAGTATACTGTCAAGGTAAGTTAACTTATCCACAGCATTCTAAATCTTTCCATTTGCTGCAGCTGATGGTTTCATGTATTGGATGGTGTCAGGCTGGTCTAGCGAAGAACCTGTGTTTTCTTGGTGTTAATTGTTAGGTTAAAATTAGCAGAAACAACAGAGAATCAATTCATATTCTTGTATCTCAGCCTCAGAGGTTGCACTGAGTGAACAATCACCTAAGAACAACAAGAAACTGAGCACCAACTCTCTCTTCACTTTAGCCTTGGCTTGTAGCTTTTTCAAGTTGAATAGTTTACCATCAGTGTGGTAGCTGACTTTGATGTTATTTTCACCCTTGTTGTTGAAGGTGCCTGAAAACATCATGGTGGGAGCACATATATGCATTGATGGTGGCACGGCATTTTCCTGCAAGCAGCAATCACATTGTCATGAGCCTGTCATGAGCCGGACAAGGGAGGCCTGAAAACATCACTGAAAATACCATGCTAAAAAGCACAAGAACAAGTACACAGCCTTACTTCACTCCATTGGTGACTAGGAAAGCTTGAGAGCATCAGCTATTATCCAGAACCCATGCAAGCGTGCCATCATGGAACTGGTATACAATACTAGTGAACTTCTCTGGGCAACCAAATTCTGACATAATTTTTCATAAGTCTTCATGACTGACAGTATTAAAGACTCTGGTCAGATTGACAAATGTTGTGTACAGACCTCTGTTCTGCTCCTGACATTTCTCCTGGAGTCGTCAGCATTTCTCATCCCTTTCTGAAGCCACACCGGCTCTCAGATAGGTTACTTTGTTCCTGGTGAAGGATCAACCTATTAAGGAAGACTCTGGCAAGAATCTTGTTGGCAATGACTAAGAGAGAGCATCCTCCATGTGATTATCACAGGACAATCTATTTCCTTCACCTTTATAGAGGTGGACAGCGGAGGCATCCTTGGACTCTGGGGGTAGTGCCTCTTGCCACAGGACCTGAACATTTTCCATCATCTTTTGTATGAGCAGAGGACCCTCTACCTTGTAAATTTCAGCTGGAATAGAGTCAGAACCAGGTGCTTTGCCACATGAGAGGAGCCTAATAGCATTCAAAAACTTTGGTAAGCTGGCATTCATCTGCCAGCCTTGTTTCACTCAGGGCTATTTGGATGCAATGCCAGCTGAGTTCTCTCACAACAAGAGCAATTCATCGTTCAGGTCCACTGAACTTTGTGTTGTCTGTAAGTGTATGCCCATTCCATGTACTGATGGTGAGTGGGATCATCTTTGCAAAAGTTTCTGCATGTTTTTGTGTTTTGACTGCAAGGCAAGACCCCTTCCTGTTGTGGCAAGCAGGCCAGGGTTGGATGAAGCAGACATTTTTCAGGGCACCTTTTCTAGCCCCTTCTTCATACCAGGAGGTGAGCAGTGCAGTCCTTAAAAGACTGCTCAGACACCCAGAGGGCTGCTGCTTTAGTCCAGCAGGAAGAGGACTCTATGGTCTGAGTGACCTGTGCACGCAGGATTGTGATTACTTGAGGTAGGCAAGAAAGTTAAAATGGTGTGGGCGATGTATTTTGATTTGATCATAAAGTCAGCCTCACTTTTTTTTTTTTTTGCTTTTTTTTTTGGAGGGCAGTTAGGGTTAAGTGACTTGCCCAAGGTCACACGGCTAGTTTTTTGCATTAAGTGTCTGAGGCCGGATTTGAACTCAGGTCCTCCTGACTCCAGGGCCGGTGCTCTATTCACTGTGCCACCTAGCTGCCCCTTTGCCTCACTCTCTTCCAGAGTCATCAGAGTCCAGTGGCGTGGTGATAACTCCAGAAGCAGAGGACGGTCTTGGTGACTTTGATCTCTGACCAAGCTCTAAGAGCTCCATCAGAGCCTGTCTCAGTCACCTTCATGGATGTTGGAACAAACTGTTCTCATTCACCTGTTCTGCTGTGGGAGTCTTCACATGCTTGAAGTAGACCCCCCCCCACCCCCCCACCCCCCGCCAATGTGGGTTTGAGATCCCTCAGTTACCCTCAGCATGGTTTAGCCTGTCTGTCAAAACAGTTTGCCAGAGTGTGGCTGCTGAACACACTGCAGCTCCTTGGAGCCACGGGCGAGAAAGTTGGGGAATGTGATGGACACCAAAGGTGGATAAGAAGCCCTGAAAAGGCCTTGGCAGCCCTCCCTCCCTCCCCCCCCCCCAAAGGGACCGGTCCTCCTGAACACACCCTATGCTCTATGTTAATAATTGGAGAAGCAGGAGAGGGTTCATGTGAACCTTGAGAGAAACAAGGGATTCTTAAAGTCAACGGTGAAGAGGAAGGGCATTCTATGCATGATGATTTACCGGATTTCCCTCATGCTGATCTCTATCCTGGAATGTCCTCCCATCATCTTATCCATCCATACAAATCCTATCCTTCCTTAAGGATTTGGGCTAAGTCTCCCCTCTCCATGAAATCACTTCTGATCATCTTCTCTTTCCTTTCTTTGAGAGTCAGTGTGATAATGAAGAAAGACCAATCAACTAACCAGCACTTGGATACTAACGTGCTAAGGGCTGGATTTGGAATCAGAGGACCTAGGTTCAAATTCTGGTTACCCATGTGGCCTTGGGTAAGTCCCTTACTATCTCTAAGCCTCAGTGTGTTCATCTGTAAAATGGGGGTGGGTGGAACCGATGGTTTCTAGGATCTCTTTCAACTTGAATCTATAATGCTCAATGCTTCTTTAATTGAATTATTTTTACTTTGTATTACAATAAATGGGAAGCGCTGGACACAGAAGACCTCAGTTCCTAGTATAGCCCTGTGTAACCTTGGGCAAGTCACTTAATTTGCCCCAGTCGATCCTCTGTAAATTGAGAGGCTTGAATTTGATGACTTTGACCTCACTACCCATGAGTCCCTAGCTGGGCAATGAGTCTTACTAAGTTACTAGTAATTTCCCTTGACTTAATCCATTGGTTTTCTTCCCTCTCTGTCTCTGTCTGACTTCTTCCTCCTCTTCTTTCTCTCTTCCTCCCTCCCTCCCTGCCTACATCTCTCTCCCTCTCTCTTTCTTCCCCTCCTTCCTTCTCTCTTTGTCCCTGTTTCTCTCTCTCTGTCTCTCTCCTCCAAGCCCAGGGTCAGGTCACTTTGGGAGAGCTGCCAGACCCCTCCTCTCCTCTTCGTTGTCAATGGAGGATTATTTCCCTCCCACTTGCTAGAGTTTCTTGCTAAAATGTAATCCTGTGTGTACGCTGGCCTATAACAAGGCAGAGGAAAGCTGGGACTGGGGAGATCGGCCTCAAAAGAGTCTAGTGAAAAACTAGGATCCCAGAGCTCCAGCTGGAAGGGACCTCAGAGACCACTGAGTCCACCCTTCTCATTTTACAGAT
>CM053597.1:17395625-17438085 GCA_028646575.1 Pseudocheirus occidentalis | reverse complement strand
GAACGAAAAGGGGAAACGGGGGGGTGGAATAAATATTTATCCAGCACCTACTGCATGCCAGGCACTAAACACCTTCCAGATACCATCTCATTTGATCTACACAGCCTTGTGAGGTCAGTGCTATTATTATCCCCATTTTCTAGTTGAGGAAACTGAGGGCAGACTCAGGTAAGTGACTTACCCAAGGTCATTCACTTAGTAAGTATCTGAACACAAAGGGAAAGGATTTTAAGAGATGACCATCTAGTGTAATCATCTCATTTTAAAGAGAAGAAAGCTGAGACTGAGTAAAATAACAAGAGATGTAGGATCATCATTGTGGAGCCCAAGAAGCTTGAGAGGACTTGAGTAAGCAGTGTGAGATAGTGAACAGAGTCCTAGACCTGGAATAAGGGACCCCTGGGTTCAAGTTTCCCTCCTGACACTTGCCAGCTGTGTGACCTCAGCCAAATCGATGAGCTTCTCGGAGACTTCAGTTCCTTACCTTATGATCCAGTGTCCCCTTGTGGGGATGCTGCCCAGCTCCGAGGGTTGTTCTGAGGCCCAAACAGGATGATGTGAGGAAAATGTTTTGTGGGCAATGTCAATTGTTGTGGCTCATTGGAAAAAAGGCTGTAGCCTCCTGCCAGTTGGGCTTCCGTAGGCTGGCCAGCTTGTTCTCTGGGCTGGTGTGGGAGAGCATGGGATGGTCTCCAAGGTCCTGTAATTCTAGAAGGAGGCTCCTGCAGCCTCGGTGTACACAATAACGGCTTGGGGCTTCACTGTGGCACGTCATTGGCTGAGAAGTGGCCCTGCCTCCCTAGCCCTCCCTGTTCCTGTGTTCAGCTTCCCTGGTTGAGCCTGGATCCTCCGCTTGGTAGTTTTGTGACCCTGGCTAAGGGAACTGGGCTTTCTGAACCTTGTTTTTCACTTTGTAAAATGAAGGTTTTGGACTAGGTGACCTCCAGGTTCCTTCCAACTCTAGATCGGTGATGTTATGATCTCTCTGGGCCTCAGTTTCTCATCCTATAAAATGAAAGGGGTGGACACCGTGGTATCAAACTGAAATAGAAATGGTGCCATTAATCCATAGTAAGGGTCCCTGCAGCTGCAGAGCAACATAATTTAAAAATGCAGTGTCCTCTGCATCTTATTGTGTTTTTATGAAGTTTGTTAAATATTTCCCTATGATTTTAATCTGGTTCCATGTTCGATACCTCTAGACTAGATGACCCCTAGATCTATGATCCTGAGTCTTATCACTTCTGTGGACCTTGGGCTCTTCCTCTATTGTACTAAACCATTTGTTGTTGTTCTTGAGTCATGTCTGACTCTTTGTGACCCCATTTGGGATTTTCTTGGCAAAGATACTGGAGAGGTTTGCCATTTCCTTTTCCAGCTCATTTTACAGATGAGGAAACTGAGGTAAACAGGGTTAAGTGACTTGCCCAGGGTCACACAGCTAGTTAGCATATGAGGCTGGATTTGGACTTGGGTCTCCCTAACTCCAGACATAGTGCCACCTAGTCACCCTATTGGACAAGGTCCTAACCAACTCTAAATCTGTCACCATCTGGTGAGGTCCCCCGACTCCAGTCAGGGCTGCCTTTGCTCTTTATTTACATATAATTTTACCAACATGCAGATGTTGGTGGGGAGGTCACCAGATTGACTTGCCCTTGCTTCTCCATCCTACCAGGACAGCCATGAGCCCTGAATCCCTCAGGGCTGGTCCTGCCTGGGTCAGCATTTTCTTAGTGGATCCCAGGGATTTCACACGAGGGATTAGGCTGGCGGGGCTTGCCCCAGGAATGCAAGGCTCCTCCCTTCTCCGGCTGCATATTTTGCACCTCCCCCGTTATGAAAGCCAGCATGGCCTTTAGTAGCTGTGATGGGTCTTTGAAGGAGAGAGAGCAAAGTATAGGAATGATAACTCCTAGGCTGGGAGCACTTTCTTTACATGTTTTTATTAGTGGAAATGGCATTAAAGATGATTAATTTACTATTTACTTTGCTGCTGTTGCTCCCTAAGGACTGGGGGACCTTTTCATCTGATTTGCAGCTCACGTGAGGGAAAGCAGGGATTGCTTTTTTTTTTTTTGCCTTTCTTTGTATCCCCAGCTCTTGGCACAGGGCCTGGCACATAGTTTATCAATCGACTGACTGACCGATAGGCACCCTGACCTTGCTTTCGGTTATTGAGTAGACCACATTTTCACAGTCACACAGTTGACTGAGTTGGGCAGAAACACAAGATTCGATTGTATTTGTCAGCATGTCAGCATGAACAAAATGCCTCCTTTGGAGTCAAGAAGATTTGGGTTCAAACCCTACCTCAGACCTAGGTGGCCCTGAACAGGGCAGGTAGACTTTCTTAACCAAAGTCTCCTCATCAGTAAAATAGGGATATTAATATCTGTAGCACTTACCTGGGAGGGGTGTTGTGAAGACTGAATGAAATAATCTATGTAATATGCTTTGAAGAATTTAAAACTCTGTATGAATGTCTCTTGGGCTTCATTGCTTGTAGATTATGGGGAAGAAAACAGTACTTGAACACGCAACGTGTTTGGCATTAACACTTGGTTTGCATCTCCAACCTCTGGTTTCTTTTTAAGTGATGATATTAAAGATGCCTATTAAGGTCACCTTGGTGGCTTAGCTTCTCCAGTTGCAGCCTCTTTCTCTGAGAAATTTCTCCTTCTTTTCTCTTATCTCTTGGATTTGGATGTAAGTGAGGCAGAGTTTCGTGCAGGAGTCAAGACATCACCCCATGATGTCATTGGTCCTCTTTGAAAATGAAGAATGAACAACAACAACCTTGACTTCTTCCATTCTGTCTCCATCAGGATCTGTTGTTTTCTGGCTGAAAGTGGTTTCTATTATTCCTTTCTAGGAGAAGAAAATAATTCTGGAACCCCAGAAACACACTAGCAAGAAATGTTAGCATCTAGCGATGGTGTTCACAATGCCAACCAGTCTGATAGAAAAGTCTTCTGAAGCCACACTCCATAAATTCTCTACCAACATCTAGGAACTCTAGAATTTAAAAATGACACATCAGTCACTTCCCAACAAACAACCGTTTCATAATAATATCTTCCTATACAAAAACAGTTAAGCAAAGCCGCAGGAAATAAGACTGATAGTACAAGTTAACTTATAGATTTGTAGTCTACCTTTTGCTAATAGAAAAGAAGGATGTATACTCTCTTATTTGTTTTTTTAATTTCTATTGATATCTTCTCTTTTTATATCATTCTTGTTGCTGACTACATTCTTCCTTTCTCTACTACCTGGAAAGTTATCTCTTTTAATAAAGAATAAAAAAGAAAGAGGGGAAAAAAAGAGCATTGTGGCAAAACTAACCAACACATTGTCTGAATCTGACAACCTGAGTGGGATTTTCTCATTTCTTTGGGGAAATATTAATGTTCAAATATTAATATGTTCAAATATTAATACAACTGAGTATTGAATACAAATATAAATTGGATACAAATACAATCCATGACTTTTTAAAAAATTCTATTTGCATTGATTTTGTTTGTGCAAAAACTTGAATTTCATATTATAGCATTTATTTTGACTTTTATAATCTCTTATCTCATGTCTGCTTATTAATTTTTCCTCTAGGGTTTTAAAAGATATAAATCCCCACTCTCTCCCATTTTGGGAAGGACTTACTTTTTATATTTAATGAATGAGTAATTGAATGAATGAAAAAGCATTTATTTAGTGCTTGCTCTGTGTCAGGCTTGAGGTGTGTGTGTGGTAGGTCTGGGTTAGGCTAGATATGGCAAATTCTCACCAATCAGAAGTCCATGGCAAGAGTACAAGTTTGGGGCATAAGTTTGCTTACTTCTTTGGAATTTATTGTGTTATATAATAAGAGAAGTCAGCCTAAATCTCTTTTTGACCAACTGCTTTCCAGTTTTCCTGGAAGTCTTTTTTTCTGTGTCTCCACCGAATTCTTTCCTAAGTGTGGTGTAACCACAAACACCCCTTGAAGAGCTGAACTGGCTTCTTGACGGATGAGGTCAGAAGATTTCTCAGCTACTGCTTTGACTCCTCGATAAATTCACCAGCTCTGGTTACCAGCAGATTCCTCTGTAGGCTCCAGTTGCCATGTCTTTGGTGACTCGCTTGATCTTTTCCAAGCTCTAAGGTCATGCATAATATGGTGAATATGAGGTCACCTATTATCAAGAAAGAAAGAAACACAAGAGATGAAAGAAACAGAGGTAATCGTACATTCATGGCCACATGGTGTCAAAGTGGAAAAGAGAAAGAGCACTGATGCCCCTCTCCCACCTGGAGGTCCACAGCAATTCTTCCTCCTTCCAAGCCAGGGAAGAGAGGGAGAGATTGTCTTCTTCTTTTATAGGCACACTCAGGTGTGATTCAGCAGCCAATTATAATCATTACCATGCAGTAAAAGGACAGGAACCAGAGGGTACATTTGCCTGCTCTGAAGTGGAGTGAGGGGCTCCTCCATCCTCTATTCTGGCAACTTTCACGTGGGTTGGCACCAGGCAGGGTATATTACACCTGGTCTCAGGAGCCTCCTTGGCTAATCCTTCCATGACACTTCCACAGCTTGGTGGATTGTCAGTGGCCGAATTGTCTGTGTAGTTCTATGTTCTTTGTTCCCCACACCTTTACCTGGCTGCATTTTCTTCTGTGTTGTTTCCTAGGGCTGTTACATTCATAAACCACACTTTGTTTAGCATTCTCTCCCTGCTGAACATTGAGTTCACTTCTGGTTTTTCACTATTATAATGAATGATTTGTGAGTCTTTCTTTCCTCTTAATTACTTCCTAACAGTTGGATTTCTGGGACAAAGGGCTGGCCAGTTTCATCATTTACTGCACTGTGGCCAGATTAAGGTGTAGAAGGATTGCACCAATTCACAATTCTAACTAGGATAGTTCTAGTTGTAATTCTAGTAGGAGAGATTGTGTTTACCTATTGGTTCAACCAGCAATGACCTGTTTTTTGGAAGGAGGATCTGGATTTGGCAGGTAAATACATTCAAAGAAAGTTTCTCCCACCAGAGTTGATTAAAGCATTTCCCCCATTTTACAAGCTTGTCATCATGGAGGCAATAGGATGGATTTGGAGTCGAGAGCTAAAAGACACCTTTGAGGTCATCTAGGACACAACTTTTTCATTTTATAGATGAAGACATTAAGACCTAGGGAGGTCACATGACTTCCAGGAACCTAGATCTAGAATTGGGAGAGCCTTAGAAGCCACTCAGCTCAACATCCTCATTTCAGGTGGAATAACCTAGTACTAGGTTTCAAATATACCGATTTTACAGATGGCTCATCATAATAAATGCTTGTTGATGATTGATTGGTTTGTCCCATTCCCTCTCAGCTTCCTTATCCATAAAATAAGGAGGTTGAATTAGATGGTTTCTTTGGTCCCCTCCAGTCTAAATTTATGGTCCTGTGACTTAGAAACAAGGGAGAAAGCTGGTACAGTGATTAGAACGCCAGGCCTAGAGTCAAGAAGACTCATCTTCCTGAGTTCAAGGCTGGCCTCAGATATCTGCGAGCTATATGGCCCTAGACAAGCCACTTAACCCTGTTTGTCTCAGTTTCCTCATTTGTAAAATGGCAAACCACTCCAAAATCTTTACCAAGAAAATCCCAAATGGAGTCACAGTCAGACACAATTGAACAGCAGCGATGACGTGGTTTTTGCTAATGTTAAATATTTTACTAACAATACCCTAATGCTAGATTTTAAAAGAAAAATGGTAACAATGATTATAGTTTTTATTTTTCAACTCTCTCACACATACACTTTCTCATACATACTCCATGCACACTTATGCACACACTCTCACATATACTCTCTTTTCTTTCTCTTTCACACACATACATGTTCTTATGCACACATTCTATTTTTCTCTCTTTGACACACACACACACATTCTTTTTCTCCTTTCTCTCTCTTTCCTCCACCCTCTCACTCTCATACACACACACACATTCTCTCACACATACACACTCTCTTACACACACACACACACACACACACACACACACACTCTCTCTCTCTCTCTCTCTCACTCTCTCTCTTTCTTCTCCCCCCCCCCACTGGCTCTTTTTACATGTCTCTGCCCCCTCTCTCGCCCAAGAGTTGCTGCCTGCCTGGGTAAACTTGTTCGGTAAGGAGCCTCCTGGACTCTTTCCATGAATTCAGGTAGCACCTTATTTGCATAAATGTGTAACATTTGCATCCTCTTTTAACAAAAGCCCAAGCTCAGAGAGTGTGTTCTGTTCTCTACCAGTAAAACACACCGAGGAGTGACCTCTTTGAGCAGGAAATTCGTTCTTTGGTGATGGGGGATCAGTTGGTTGTGGGGGTAAGACCTCCAGGGTGTTCTGGGTTTGGGTTCTCAGTTCTGCAGCTCTGGAACCTCAGTGCTAAGCTGTGATGAAGCATCCTGGCCATAGGGTCATAGCATCAGAGCTGAGGGGACCTTGGAGCTCATCTAGTCCATGTACCTCATGTAACAGAAGAAACTAAGGCACAGACACATTAGTGGCTTGTTCAAGGTAATGCCTCCACAGGTGACAATGGCACAGCTGGGGTCCTTTGACTCCAGACCCAGCACTCTTTCTAGTATGGGTCATATCTTGGGACAATTGCCTCCTCACCCCATCCAAAGAACGTCATGTTAAAGGGGCCACTAGGTGAGGTGTCAGAAGAAATTCTAATCTTGGGTCTGCAGAATGGGGATAAGCACAGGGGCTCTGCTGACCTCACAGGCACGATATAAGGGTCAAGACAGCAACATGGATGTTGAGGCAGCTGGACAATAACCAAGTGCCAGTCAAACCTAAGATGACATTATCATGGTGACTGGAAAACCAATGAAATGACACAGGGTAATGAGTGTGAGATTTGCAGTCAGAAAACCTGGCTTTAAATCCCCTCCTGGCCACCTAGTGCTCATGTGACCTTGGGCCCAGCCCCTTCCTAACTCTGGGCCAAACTTCCTCAGCTTGAAAATGAAGAAGCTGCCAAGATAACCTACAGTTCTCTCCAGTGCCTCTCAATCTATTACCCAGTGACAAAAACAGCAGAACAATATTAGCAGCACATGAGTGTGGTGTCTGCCCATCCCACCCCAGGATCCTTTCCTACTTGGGAAATCAAAGGGAGGTGAGAACATTGGAAGGTATGTAGTTAGAGCAAGGAAGATGCTAATCAGGGGAGAAGTCTGTGGAGGAACAGCCCCAGTCTAGGAATGGTCCTTTTCTCCATTCCCCTGTAAGCTCATGCTCCACTGATGGGACAGTAACTTTTCTTGCTCATCCCTGCCTGTCCATCACCTCTCCCTAATCTTCAGATCTGAGGCCAGTCACAGGAGAAACCAAAGGAGTCTGTTATCAGTAGATTTAGAGAGGGCTCCTTTCAGGAAAGAAAAGCTGGGAATTTTGCTTCTGAGAGGTTCAGTTTTGAGTGGTTGGCCTCTTCTTGCCTGGACCCTTTCTTTACCAAGTCTGCCCAGGTGATCTGTGGGGTTCCTATCATGGGGACCCTTCCCTCTGGCCAAGGTAGAAGACCCACTGTCTATTTCTCTCCAAACTCCTCAGTTGAAGCATCCCGTAGAGCCATTCAGGATCTTGTGACTTCCTCAAACCACATCAGAAGTGCCCTGCTTGTTTCAGAATCGATGCTTAATAAATGTTTGCTAGTTTGAATTGAATTTCAACATGCCTTGGCCTCTGATTGTCTGCAGCCAAGGAGGGTGTGCCTTTACCTCCCACAGAGCCTGTCATTGTCTCAAGCTCCTAGCCCCAAACAGGGCTAATTACCCTGAATCTTGATAGAATGAGCTTTGAGCTCAGCTCAGATGCTCAAATGGACCCATGATCCCCTCCATGTGACTGTGCCTTCCAGTGATGATCCAGTGGGTTACTTACCCATCCAAGGTAGCTCTCCTCTCTGTCTTCCCATCAGCTCCCTCCACCATAGTGGAGGCCTTTCTCAGTTTCTCCTGTTGTCACAAGAATACCAGCGGATTTCTTGGTCTGCCCACCTTCCCTCAGCCTCACCACATGACCAGCCCATTTCCTCTTCCTTTAATACATTTCTCTTATAGAATCCTTTCCTCCAATTCTCCTTGATTTTCCTCAGAGGTCAGATGTTATAGCTTGAGCTGAACCACCACGTATCCCTCTATGGCTCATGACTGCAGTAGTCATCTTCAATATTTCTGACTTCTGTTGCACGCCTCGAAGCAAGATGATAATCAGTGACCTTGGGCAAGTCGCTTAAACTGGGTCTCAGTCTCCCTATCTTTCTAAGGAGGGGGTTTGAGACAGGCTCTGAGACATTCCAGAAATGTCCCAGGAACAGCTAGTTGGAGTGGAGATGAGAGTATGTGAGGGAGGGTTATGTAAAATCAGTCCAGAAGGAGAGGCTGGAACCAGTTTGTGAACACCATGCAGTCCTGAGTAGAAGACTGAATTTCATGTATGAGGAAGGGGGGCCCATTTCACCATCCATCCTGCTGCTCTCTGTGGGGTCCCAGGGTACAAATCATAGTAATAATTTGTAGCAACTTTCTATAGTTCATTAAGGTTTACAAAGTATTTTCTTCCTCACCATCCTATTAGGTGGATCTCAAAGGAGGAATATGCTTGCCCGGCATTACCAAGCTCCTGGAGTTTAATGGCGGACCATGGTCTCTGCCTTCCAGGAGCCCATCATTTCATTGGGTTCAGGAGACAATTTAGATGATCTAACTCTATGTCGTGTGTGGTTTTGACAAGGAAGAGCCAGAGCCTTCCATGAAGGCTTCCTAGGAGAGATGGGCACTGAGTTGGACCTTGAACAAGGAGGCTTGAAATTGCCTAAGATCTTAGGCAAGAAGCATGAGGATCTTCCAGGATCTCAAAGGTGATTAAAACTTAGTCACAAACTTAGTCATTTCTATCATTCACCACATTCTGTTGAAGTTGGGAGCTAGTGGGATGTCTGCATCATTCACAAAGTCCGCTGTTGTTATTTTAAAGCATTCCATGGCTCTTGCTGGAAAGGGAAAGGGAAGCCCCACAGTTTCTTAGAGAATCTTGTAAATGCCTTAAGGAAGAGAGGATTCACTATTATATTCATTGTTTAAATGCCAAGGTGCCTGAAAATAATTGACCAACGTCAGCTCAAGCTCTGGGCTCTCAGTTTATTTGGCAAACACTTTTACTGGCGTCCATTAAGATTTCTGCCCTGCAAGGTTGTTGTGCTATACTAGGAGCCTAGGTTTCAGCTCTAATTGGTCTCCTTGCTTCCAGTGTTCCTTCCCTCTTCCCATTTTACAAGTGAGGAAACTGAAACCCGGAGGTGTCAGGGCTGCTGCATCAGTATTTAATAAACTCACAAATTTAGAGTTAGAAGAAACCCTAGAAATCTTTGAGTCCAATCCCCTTGTTTTCGAGATAAAGGAAATAAGACTCAGAGAGAAGAAGGAAGAAATGTTTGCATAGCGTCTGTTTTGTGCCACTAAGCATTTTTTACAGTTGTCTCACTCGATCCTCATAGCCACTCAAGGGAGATGCTGTTATTATCTCCACTTGACAGCTGAGGAAACTGAGGCAAACAGGTTAAGTGACTTCCCCAAGGTCACATAGTCTGCGACAGAGCTGGATTTTGAATCCAGGTACACTAATTCCAAATCTCAATGGCTTTTCCATTACACCACCTTGCCTCTTGTACTCAAGCACTCCAGTGTCTCTCTGAGCTCACCTCTGAGGATGCTTTCTTCAACAAAGTGGATCTCAACCCATCCAGAGCTGCCCGTCTCGCATCTTCCCTTAGGTTTGCCCAAGAGAGTCTACCCAAAGTCCTGGAAGCCTTCCTGACACTGCGATGGGGCCGGAGGAATACACCAACTGTCCACCTGTCATCCCTCAGCTTTGACTCTGGACAAGTCAGGAGTAGCAAAGGGGTGTCTCTTCAGAGTAAAATGAAAACAGTAGCTATTTCTCCAGCAGTTTTGGAGTCTGAAGCTCCGAAACTAATCAGAGCACCTGCTCTCTGTTTCTATGGTGTTTTACGTGGCTGGTTTTTTGAGGGAATTTAAAGACTTGATTATAGCGTACCAAATGTCAAGGAACTCTTTTAAAAAATTATTTATTTTTGCAAATGCTTATTATTCCTCTCTCCCACGGCCTCCTCCATCGAACAATTAAAAAACCAGAAATAAAGGCCTCCTTACAAATATTCCGAGTCAGTTAAATTCTCGCGTTGGCCGTGTCCCAGAATGTATGTCTCACACTGTGTTTTAGGGCCTTTTATCTTTCTGGCAGAAGGTGGTGGGATTCTTACATCTTCAGGCCTTTGGGTCTGCAGCCCGGCCTTGCATTGACCAGAGTTTTAAAGTCCTTCCATGTTGTTTTCCTTTAGTATGTTGTGAACAATCTTAATTGTTCTTCTATTCTGGGTCACCTATCTCTGCCTGAGAGAGTTCATGGAGTCCAGTGTGCCCTGAGACTCCAAATCACCAATTATTATAACACAATAAAATTCCATGTCATTCTTATGCCATAAATTAACGGTTCCCCAGTAGGAGGAAAGCCCTTTGTTCCAATCTGGGGCTCTTAGGAGAAGAAACGCTACCAATATTTTTGTGCACTTGAGTCCTTTTTTTCTTTTAATCTCCTTCCAGTATAGACCCAGTAGCAATACAGCTGCATCATAGCCACTTTCTGGGCATGGTTTCATATTGCTCTGTAGAAGGGCCAGACCGATTCACAGCTCCACCAAAAGGGCACTGGTATGCCAGTTTTTCCACAGCCCCTCCAGCATTTCTCATTTAAAGAAATTTAATATTTAAAGGTAAAATTTCTACTAATGGTAATTGTAGAGTGCTGGACCAGGAATGAGGAAGGCCTGAGTTCAAAACCCACCTCAGACATTTCCTAACTTTTCTTACCGTCACATTCCCTATTTATGCAATGGGAATAATAATAGTACCTACCTACTGCCTTCTGCGCCATCTCCAGCTGTTCTGATTGATATCTGGCCACTGAACCCACATGGCTCCAGAGGAGAAGGTGAGGCCAATGACCTTGCACAGCCCTCCCTCACTTCAATCCAATTGACTTGCGTGTCAATGCCATCATCTTCCTGATGTCCTGATCTTCTTGAAGGACAAGCCACACACACACAGTACCCACCTCCCAGGCTTATTCTGCAGGTTAAATATTTGTAAAGTACTTTGCAAACCTTAGAACACCATATAAATGCTTGTTATTACTACTGTTATTATTAGCATTGTTAATAGCCATGGCCACACACTGAAATCTACCCTGAGATTGGCCTCAGTGGCCCCATAGGCTCCTTCTAGCACTCAATCTATGATCCCTACCAATAAACCTAATCTGGACAGCACGTGAGCCCCTTGTATGAATGACTCTTCGGACTAAATGAAGGCTGGTGTCTGCTTTCTGGCATAAGACAAGGCATGCTGATAGGGAAGTGAATTAGTTAAGAGAAACAGAATGTTTGACCATAGGAACCCAATTTTTAAGGCACCCCTGGAGGAGTGTAGCATGGTGAGTGTGTACTGGGATAGGCTAACTTACTTGACAGGAAGTGAGGACTTAATGCCAGTGAAGTAATTACACGGACCCAGGCAGCCCAAATGGCTGGATTTCATTGCTTTTTTCAAACTAACACAATGAGAGACTTTGACATTTTTGTATATGTCAGTGGTTGAAGTTCAGGTTTTATGATCTTTGGGGTTTTATCCCCAACAGGTGATTTTGACATGTGACTAGAATTTAAAGAATAACAAAGGCAACAGCCTAGAATCGGAATCTTAAAATGGTGCTGTGCAGAGGAAAGAATATTCACTCTGGAGTCAGAGGGTGTGAATTCAAATGCTGCCAATGAGATGGTATTTGTAAGCACGTTGCAAATCTTAAAAGCACAGTGTAAATGCTACTTATGGTTGATTATTATCACCTATGCCCTTGAGCAAGGCTCAAGCTCTGTGAGCCTCAGTCCCTTCAAATGTAAAATGACAGGAGGGCGCCAAGGCAGCTCTTGGATCCATTCCACGGCAGATCTCAGAGCCTGCAGGAGACAAGGGTTACATATGTCAGCTTCTCCACCATGTCTCTTCATTAGTACTTTGCTGTTTTCCAGTCGTCTCTGACCCTTGTGGTCCCACTGGGGTTTTCTTGGCAAAGAAGGCTCG
The DNA here is from genome assembly GCA_028646575.1 of Pseudocheirus occidentalis. NCBI lineage: Eukaryota > Metazoa > Chordata > Mammalia > Diprotodontia > Pseudocheiridae > Pseudocheirus > Pseudocheirus occidentalis. The sequence goes on along the minus strand of CM053597.1, from coordinate 17,425,879 downwards.
TTTTACAGATGGGGAAATTGAGGCAGATGTTAACTGACAGCTCAAGGCCTGAGGCTGGTCTTCTTGACTCAAAGCCCAGCACTTTGTGCACTTCGGTGCCACCTAGTTCCTTAACAAATATGGAGGGGAGTGGAGGGGAAGGGATAGACTTCCTATATATTCCCAGTGATCTGAAGGTCTGGAAGAGAAAGATTATACTTGTTCGATTTGATCCAGAAGCGTAGAACCAGGAGCCCCGGGGGAAGTTACAGAGATGAACTGAGGTTTCTTGGTATAAGGAAATGCTTCCTCACAATTAGAGTGACCTCCTTGGAGGCAGTGGGCTTCCCCTCCCTGGAGGTCTGCGGGCAGAGGCTGGCTGGTCATTGGTTGTGGATGCTGGACTGATGAGATCCACTGAAATCCCTTCCAACTCTGTGAGTCAGTGAATGAATGAATACACACAGTGTTAGAAACTAGCCCCAGTATAAAGAGTGGGTGTAAGGTCTGTTCTATCATCCAAATACATGGGAGCCCCCAGGCTAGAGCTAAGAGATGTCTGCCATGGTGCTCTTGAGATGCTTCTGCTGCCATAGGAAGAGCGTTGGTTTTGGAGAGAGAAGAGCCAGGTTCGAATTTCCACTCGGTCACTTTCTACCTCTGGGACTCTAGGCAGACTTCTCAGCTTCTCTGGGTTTCAGTTTCTCCATCTGTAAATTGAGGGGATTGGACTAGAGAATTTTTCATTTTGAGCCAGGTTCTCCCAACTCTAAATCTATGATGTCATGATCTGTCTTCAGGAACCAAGGCTTGTGGAATGGACTTTGAGTTCAGCCAGCAGAGGGCAGGAGCCATCCAGCCACTGTCCACTCTGCCCTGAGTCCTGGGGACAATCAAGTAGTAGCCACTAGGGGGGAAAAAATGCCTTTCCAAGGTCCTCCCTTATGTACTAACCTACCAAAGGAGGCTCGGATTTCCCAGGAACATATGGTTGCCACACTGACACAATGGGTTAGGTGTCCATTTGGAGTTACAGAGTTGGTCAGGTGTTTGGGAGAGTCTCCAGCGAGTCTTCCTGTGGTTCTTAAACATGATGTCCAGCTCTGTCCATCTCATAATGACATCGCTATATGATGGCTTGAGCCAACCTTCAGAATTCATTGCAGATTATTGCTTGTAGTCAAAAGCTTCCCTTTGCTCCTGGCAAAAAATGAAGTGGCTGCTTCTCTGAGATCCCAAGAATTAGGTGCGATTATTTCTCACCTTTCTTACTCTGGGGTGTAAAACCCTTGCTCCCATGTTCCACCATGCTGGGGAGCTGGCTTCAGCTGCATGAAGGCTATTCCAGGTGCATACCAGAGGCTTTAATTAGGCGACTGGGCTGTGGTGTCCTGGAGACACCCTTCCCCCCAGGACTAGCCACAGCACTTAATTTAGGACTTACAGGATAACACCACATATTGCAGAAGGGTCATTTATGTATTCCTTGGCTTAGCATGATGTCTAGGAAATAGTAGGTACTTAATAAATGCCTGTCAACTTGACTTTGTACATTAGCCCCCTGCTCGACTAGTTCCATGTGGGCATGGCAATGTCTCATCTGGGCTTTCTGTCACCTCAGCACCTGGCACACATAGGAGGTTCATGGAATCATAAATTTAGAGCAGGAAAGAATCTCAGAAGCCATCAAATCCAACCCCCTCATTTTACAGATAAGGAAACTGAGGCACAGAGGATGGTTAAGTGACTTGCCCAGGGTCACACAACTAGTGGAATATCCAAAGCAGGATTTGAACTCAAGTCTTTGTGATTCCAAATCTGGCACTCTATACACTGAGCCACCTCAATGCCAAATAAAAACCTATTAAATGTATTTTAGATGGAGGCAGCATGATGGAATAGAGTGAAGTTGGATTCAGGAAGACTGGAGTCCAAATCCCGCTTGTGACACTTACTAGCTGTATGACCCTGGGCATGTAACCTTTCTAAGCCTCAGTTTCCTCATCTGTAAAATGGATATAACAGCAGCATCTACCTCCCAGGGTTATTGCAAGGATCAAATGAGGTAATTATGTTAAGCACCTTGCAGAACTTTTTAAAGTGTTACATGAGCCATTGTTACTGTTTGAGTTAATAATAACTGACAGAGTGTGTCACTTTAAGACTTTATTTCATTTGCTCATCACAACAACCCTGGGAGGGAGAGGCTGTTATGATCCCCATTTTCACAAGAAGAAACCAAGGGATAGAAGATAAAGTGGCTTTCCCAGGCTCACATAATGATGTCAGAGGTGGGCTTTGAACCTAGGTTCTCTTGACCCCCAATCCAGCATTCAATTCACTAATGCCTCCAAAAGAAAGCCGACTCAGTCAGTAAGTCAGCATTTATTAAGTGCCTACTATTCGCCAGGCAGTGTGCTTGGCACTGGGGATACAAAGAAAGGCAAATTAAAAACCAGTCCCTGCCCTGAACGAGCTTCCAGTCTAATGGGGGAGGCCACAGGCAAACCATACATATACAGGCTATAGACTGGGAATAGTCTCAGCAGGAAAGCGCTAAAATTAAGAAGGACTGGCGGAGGCTTCTTGCAGAAGGTCAGACATTAGATGAGCCTTAAAGGAAGCCAGGAGATGGGGATGAGATGGATAGAAGGGCAGTCAGCATGGCAGCCTAACCTGGTTCCCAGAGGTTGGGCTCTAAAAAGCTGGATTCTAGGTGAGTCACATCTCAAGAGTAACACACAAAGCCTGTGGGGTTTGGGATCTGTACTGATAAAGGCATCACTAACAAGACAAAAAAATCAGGATCCCTGGCAGTCAGGAAGTACCTGGCCCTGAGTACTGGGGGATCTGTCATCCAGCATTACAGAATCTTAATATTGTATCACACAGATTTGGATTCCAAGCTCTTACGGCACAAGATAACAATTTTCTCTATTGTTCTTCCCCCTTATCTGGGAGAAGACTTAATTACAAGCTTACTGGCATTTAAGGGAAAGATGTTCTAAATCTTAGAAAAATTGGCAGTTCCCTGGAGTCCCTAAATCGGGAGATGTGTGGGAAGCCTTCTGGCATGTGGCTTAGCTGGAATGAGAAGCTGGATGGCATACTCCTTCAGCACCAGGGGAAGGTACTGCACTTTCTTGTCATTCATTTGCAAGAAAGCTGGAGTTCTGAGCAGTGATCCCATCTGGGAAGATAGGAACAAGGTGAATCACTTCTGACCACTCACAGAGGACCACTTTTATCTGGCACTTATGGTCACTGTGTTTAGAACCACAGCAAAATCCCCAGGTCTCTACTGGAGAACGTCTTCTTTTATAAATGCTTTGTTAGTGTGTCATTTTGGTCATGTCTGACTCTCCCTGATTCCATTCGGGGTTCTCTTGACAAAGACACTGAAGTGGTTTGCTATTTCCTTCTCCAGCTCATTTTACAGATGAGGAAACTGAGGCAAACCGAGGTAAGTGACTTGTCCAGGGTCATACAGCTAATAAGCATCTGGGGCCAGATTTTAACGCATAAAGATGAGTCTTCCTGACTTCAGGCCAGGCACTCTATCCACTGTGCCACCTAGCTATTGCTTTTAAATGTTTCCAGGTCTCAAATGTGAGTTTTATGAACATTTACAAGCTGTTTCCTGCTCATTAAAAAGCATCAGCTTTTATTATAAAAGAGGATTAAAAAAAAAGAAGAGTCAGTCAGAAGTATATGTTCCTATGGTTTCCTGGTTCCCCCCCCTCCTCCTTCTTTCCCATTTTAAAAGAGGGAGACTCAGAAAGAGCTATTGGGCTCCAGTGAATGAAATTTTTAACCAGTTACTTTCTTTGGGTTGGAGTAAATATTGCTTTGGGGTAGGTCGGTAATATAGTAAATAGAGTAATGGGGTCCTAGAGTCTAGAAGACCTGAGTTGAAATCCAGTCCCAGACACTTACTCACTGTGTGACCCTGGGCACGTCACCTAATCGTATTTGCCTCAGTTTCCTCAACTGTAAAATGAGCTGGAGACAGAAACAGAAAACTACTCTAGTGTCTTTGCCAAGACAACCCCAAATGGGGTCAGGGAGACTCAGATAGGAAGGAAATGGCTCAACAACAGCAAATATTACTTTGAGGAAGCAGAGTATAGTTTCCAGGCCATCCTTTCCCTATCCTGACAAAGTAACAGGTCCTCACCCCCCAAAAAGGGGGGGTGCAAAAAATTTTAAGAGTAGCTGAGATAATGAAAGCTAGTGATGCTCATTGCCTTAAGCTGCATCATAACTGATAGTTTGGAAGAATAAGTCAACCTCAATTTTCCTCATCTATAAAATGGGTACAATGATATTTGTAGAACTGACCTCATAGAGATGTTGTGAAACTCGGTTCAGATAAGGTGTAAATAACTTCAAAAACCTTAAAATACTGTATCCATGCTAAATTATTACAAGACACCAAATTGTCTCCCAGAATCATTGGCCCAATCTATAGCTCCTGCCTGGTATTAGTATGTGAGTGTTCTTAGTAAGTGGGAGAAAAGGGGCTGCTTGAATCTGGGTGGACTGATGAGCATTCAGTAGTCTTCCTTTCTTTTGGAAACCTCCATCTCATAATTCTCCAAATCCTAGTAAAGGCAGCCGTGTTCACAAAGCACAAAGGTCACTTTACTGTGGAGTTTGGCAGCTGATGGTATGTGCCTGAGGATTTACGCAGGCTGGGAGCCTCCTAAAGGAATTTCCAGGGCTCCCCAGAGCCAATGGCGCCTACTGCCTGGTTTCCACAGAACCTTGATGTGGCAATAGAGCTAACAGGAAGATTATTCTCTCCATCTTGGCTTGGGAGAACCCAAAATGGGCCTTTGGATATAGAACTGAATTAGATTCTTGGCTGCAAAAAGGATTTCCCTTCCCTGCCATGTAAGGATGTGCAAGCCCCTTACTCTAGTCAGGCATTGGTAGCAGCAGACCAATAACCCCTGCATGGGCAGGTGTGTGTGTGTGTGTGTGTGTGTGTGTTGTGTAACTTTTCAAATCCAGCTGAATGAATATTCTCTTGATTAATTACTAGATGTTAGGGGACATCTTTGCTCCCCTCCAACACCCAGGTATCTATGCACTCTCCTGGGTGCACACATCTCCTATACAAAAGCAGCTTTGTTCACTCCCACCTCCTTATACCCAGACTCCCCAGCCAATATTTACCTCATGTCAAGAGCACATGATACCTAAACATTTGTCCTAGAGTTGTTAGGAAGTGCCTGGTGTTGGCTTGGTTAAAACATCAATGAGAACACACAAGAGGGAAATGAAGCAGAATTCTTCATGCCTGGTGACAAGGCCTTAGTTCCTGGTCTCATTCTCTAACACCAGGGCCCTTAGCAGTGCCGGCCAGCGAGGCAAATAGAGGAAATCTTGGGTTCTGTTGACTTTGGGGGAGAGACTCAGTCTTGTAAATAAAAAGTCTGACAAAACCAATGAGCAGAAATATTTCTGCTTGGATTTGAGAATGCCAGGGTCTCTCACGTTTGAGCCATCTTCTTGTGGTAGAATGAATTGGAAACCTTGGGTTTATGTCTTTGGTTGAGAACCAGGTAAATTAAATGTGAAGGGAAGAAAAACCTAGCAGCCTGGTACCTTTCCATGACACCGTGGTTAACTTTGCCATGTAATTAGAAATAATTTTGTAAGTATAAGTAGACTGGAGGGTATTGTAAATGAAGAATTATATTAGAGAAATGGAAGGGGGAGAAACATATCTTAATACATGAAAAGGATCTGTGATCTCAGAGATTTGGGGTACCCTCCCACAAGGCAGATCACATCCCATCCACACCTGCCCATCATCCTCCGTGACTCTTGTCCATGGTCTCCCACAAATTCACCGCAAGAAGTCTGTCCAACATACTGAAGGCTTTCCTCACTTTCTTCCAACGGCTCAAAGGATCAAATGAGATATTTGGGAGTTTTTCCCCCATTACATAACTATTTTTTTATTTGTGTTTTTCCCAAGTTACATGTAAAAACAACTTTTAATATTAGTTTTTAAAACTTTGAGTTCCAAATTCTCTCTCCTCCCTTCTCCCTGCTGCTTACCCACCACACAGTCCCTGTTGAGAAGGCAAGCAGTTCAGTACAGGTTATATATGTGTAATCATGTAAAACATTTCCATAATAGTCACGTTGTGAAAGAAAACATAGGCAAACAGCAAAAAAAAAAATCAAGAAAAATAAAGAAAGTTTTTTAAAAGTCTGCTTCTATCTGCATTCAGACACTGTCAGTTCTTTCTCTGGGGATGGAGAGCCTTTTTTATCCCAAGTCTTCAGAGCTGTCTTGGATTGTTGTATGGCTGAGAATAGCTGAGTCCTTCACAGCTGATCATCTTACTTTGGACACACTACATTTCACTTTGCACCAAGCCATGCAAGTCTTTCCAAGTTTTTCTGAGAGCATCCTGCTCATCAAAATATGATATTTGTAAAGTACTTATCATGGTACCCAGCATGTAGTAGGTACTTAAATGTTCGCTGACTGGTTGGTGGACATTGCAGTGTAATATCCCCCAAAAGGACGCTAGTTTTTGGAACCAGAGTTTGAATCCTATTACTTCCAAGATCTTGGGCAAGTTACTCTGACACTAGGTTTCTTCCTAAGACAGAGGCAACATTTATACTGCTACCCTCACCAGGTTAAATTTAAGAATCAAAGCAGGGAATACATAGAGTCAGTTCATAAACCATAAATCTTTGTCTGTCATTATTTAAAAGGTAATGAAAGGGACACATTCATCTTAGAACCATGGCTACACCCTAAAAGCAAAAATATTTTTCGTTATTTCAGTTGTATAGGATTTGGTTCAGTGGAGCCTGAGATTTTGAAAGGTTTCTCTGTTCCTCAGATCTCACAGCCTGCTCCAACCCTTACGTAGAGGGTGGTAAGAAAACCTCTGAATCTTTGCAAGATAAACTTTTTCTTGGGTTTTGATCTCAAAGCCCAGTGTTCTACCAGCTTAACCCTACTTGGCACCAATTTTGTATTTTACTACCTCTGTGGGACTGCTGGGAAAAAATAATCATTTATTTTAGTTTGCAATATATGTAAATGTGGGCAACTATTCATTGATAAGCTCCATGCAACTGCCAAATTAATATTCCTAAAGCACAGGTCTGACCATTTGGCTTCCCTGCCTAAGAACCCTCAATGGTTCCTTATTACCTTGAGGATAAAATACAAACTCTTCTTTTGGAGCGTTGAAAGGCTTTCACAACCCACCTCTGACTTATGTACCTTTCAGGCATATTCCATGTTATTCTCCTTTATACATTCTACTACATTCTTGCCAAGCTGGAATACTCACATATGACATTCTGTTTCTTACCTACTCACCTTTGCCCTGGCTGTGCCCATGCCTGGCATGCTCTTTCTTCTCCCATTCCCTTCTTACGTATCCCTGACTTTTTTCAAGGTTGAGCTCCTTTACCACTTACTGAGTCTCACAGTTGTTAGAGCTCTGCCCACAAAGTGCATATCACTTTATAGTTATTTTTCCCAATATAGACTATTTTCTCTCTACTACCTTTGGAATGGAAGCCTTTGAGGGCAGTTATCTGCTTTTAAGGGCATCTAGGTGGGGGCTGGGTTAGCCTGGAGTCAGAAAGACTCATCTTGCAGAGTTCAAATCCAGTCTCAGACACTTACTAGCTGTGTGACCCTGGGCAAGTCACTAAGCCCTGCTTGCCTCAGTTTTCTCATCTGTAAAACAGAGAAGGAGATGGCACACCACTCCAGGATCTTTGCCAAGAAAGCCATAGAGGTCAGTCACAGAGAGTCAGACAGCTGAAATATGACTGAACAGCAACATCAGCTTTCAAAGGTGCCAAACTCGTGCAGAGCCCGGCCTCTCCTAGCAGTGATCCCTGGCCTCCCCTCTCTTTGATTTCCTCCTCTGGGCTCCTGGAACACAGCTGGCTCCTGATTCTCTTCCTGCCTGCCTCAGTCTCTCCTTTTACAAACAAGCGCTCCTGGAGGCTCTGACCTTGGCACTTCTCTTAACAAACCTTCTCTCTTGACAATCTCATCGGTTCCCATGGATTCAGTTATTGTCTCTGGGCAAGTTACCCCCATACCAATCTGCACCCCTTGCCCCCTTCCTGAGCTCACTCCCACGTTACTTCCACCCCCCCCCACCCCATCTGCTGCCCGACACTGCCAGAGTAATGAGTATGTAGAGTATGAGAAGGCTCATGGCACGCAGCGAGGCTGCCGAGGGAAGCCTTGAAAGCCAAAAAAGGAAAATAATTCTTTACTCTGAAGTCAAGGAAGGCCAGTGAAGGATTGTAAGCATAACAGAAGAGCATTGGGATCCCAATGGTGCATTAGCAAGATCACACAACAGCTAGGAGAGAGACATTGGAGAGGAGGAGAGTATGGACACGTGGCTGGGTAAACAGAGACAGAACCTGGATGTATTGGGCTCTTCCTATGGGGCTGGAACCTGGCTAAGTGCTGGGGATAGAAGTAACACAAGCAAGCAGGCAGTCCCTGCGCTCAGGGAGCTTGCGTTCTGATGGGGGAAGGCAACAGTGCTGGGGACTTAAAAGGGGATGGGGTCATGCCCGAGCGCGTAGGAGCCTTGTACGGTCGTGCTTGGGAGGTGGCTAAAGGCCAGGAACTAAGGGCCAGACTCACTTACCAGAGGCTGGGGAAGGGACACAGAGAGGAGGCTCTCACAAAAGACCTGGTGAGAGGAGATGAGCTGTGACTGGAGTGAAAGGGGTCAAGAAACCTACCAGACTTGGCAAACCATTGGCTCTTGAGGCTGAGGGATGGGGAAGGAGGGAAGAAGAAAGGGAACAAGCATTTATGAAGCCCTACTATGTGCCCTGTGCTATACCAGATAATATTGTCTTGTCTGATCCTCACAACAATCCTGTGAGGTGAGCACAACCGTGATTCCCATTTTACGGCTGAGAAAACAGAGGTAGAGGTTAGTGACTTTCCCAGAGCCACACAGCTAGCAAGTGTCAAAAGCTGGATTTGAACTCGGGTCTTTCTGACCCAGGGCTATATCCACTGAACCACCTAGCTGCCAGTGTAGAGTCAAGGACGTCCCTGATTTTACAAGCCTGCGTGACTGACCAGAAGCAGGGTGGTGTTCTAGAGAATTGGGACGTTGGGAGAAGGAGTAAGTTGGGGATGGGGTAGAGGTGAGGGCAGGAGAGGTGATGAGACACACAGGCACCTCTGCTCTCCCACGTTCTCCTGTCTCTGTTCTCTGGGACCCTTCAGGTCAGAAGTCTTGTAGGGACCAAAGCCCTTTCAGCTTGATTTTCAGTGAGTCAAGAGGGTTTGAGTCCATCTCAAGTCAAACCAACAAACCCAATGTTGTCCAGTTGTCTTAAGTATAAGTGGAGAGCAGTCAGTGCCCCCTCCCTGGCCGTCACTCCCTCTCTCTTTTCTTCTCATGGCTCATTCCTCATTCTTTAATGCTCCAAAATGAAGTGACCCTGGTCCCAGGGGGGCCACTGAGGGCTGGCTCATGCTAAGGGTTGTCTTGACTTACTTAGTCATGGCTTTGCTGGTTGAAAGATGGACTGTGTCAAACGACTCTAGCTTGTGATGCTCATCATCCATTTCCCAGAAGTGGCAAGTAGACCGTCTCACTATTCCGATAAGAATCTAGCCCTCTGAAGGTTGCCCAGCATTTGACGTATCTTTTCTAAAACCATTTCCAACAGCAAGCACTTCTTACCCCCATTTTACAGATTCAGAGACCAAGTGATTTGCCTGGGAACGCACAGCTTGTTTTATCAAAGGCGGGACAGGGACCTGGGTCTTCTGTCTATCCCTTAGAACAGTGTCTGGCACATAGTAGGTGCTTAAATTTTTTAAAATTGTTGAATGACCGATTCTGTCCATTGGGCCTCAGTGCCTTGTCCTCAAGGGCAGTCATCCTGGAAGGAGTCGTTTCTGAGGGCACAGGCAGGAGCTTGTTCATTCCTGTGGGCGGGGACCCATTGTGGGTAGTCATAATACCCGAGGGTGTGTGCCATGCTGTTGGGTGAGAGCTAACCCACCTGCCATGCCCTTCCCGAGAAGGACAGGCCCAGTGAGTAATGATAGTAATTATCAGAACTGCCACTTAGTCCAGTCTCTAGGTAGTAATAAGTCCTTCACTACTTCACTCAAGCCTCCCAACCAACTCAGAGGCAGGAGAAACAAGAGTGGCTGATACCCAGGACACAGGTCAAGAGAGGACAGGGGTCTCAGTTCAGTCTAACTCCTTGTTCCACAGATGAAGAAAGTGAGGCTCTGCTTAATGTTACAACAGGTCATCGGCACCAGAGCCAGGATTTGAACCAAGGTCAAGAGACCAGACTTTGTACATCTTCTTGTCCAACTTTCTGATCCTGCAGATGGAGAAACTGAGGCAGAAATGAGTACATAAGGAAGCTGGGAATGTGAGCCAGCAGAAATGCATTTTCAAAGTGGTGGGAGAGAAGGGAGCCACAGTGAGTGAGTGAGCCCATAGCTTGGGAGCCTCTAATGTCTCATAGGCTCCTGGAGGAATCACTAGGTGTTCAAGAGACAGTATGCTGGCTATGGGGACAAAAAGATCTGACATCAGGGGCAGCTAGGTGGTGCAGTGAACAGAGTAATGGCCCTGGAGTCAGGAGGACTGAATTCAAATCCGGCTTCAGACATTTAACACTTACTAGCCATGTGACCTTGGGCAAGTCACTTAACCCCAATTTCCCTACCTTCCCCCCTCCAGAAAGCCAAAAAAAATCTGACGTCTGTTCCTGCCTCAGTTTCCTCAACTGTAAACTATTGATAATACCCTAGTGACTGTCTCACAGGGTTGTTGTGAAACTAAAATGATAATGTACATAAAATACTTTGCAAAGTTTTTTTAAAAAAATGTCTTGTTTCATTTCCAAATTCTTTCCCTCTCTCCACACCGCCCCTCGCTCATTGAGAAGACAAGACTTTTGCAAACTTTAAAGTGCCATATGAACATCACTTCTTATTATCATAGGCAGAGAATGGTTTAGTGAGCAGAACCAATTCGGAGGAGATGCTGCTTCTGCATCAGAAAAGTTCCTCACTGGGGGCTTTGGATATTGATGAAATTACAGAGCGGGTTAAACAACGAATTCTTGCCGCTGTTATTCTTTGTATGTTGAATCATGGGCTGTCCTAGTCATTCTCTAGACAAATACCCACTTTTGTGTTCCCTGCTGTCATGGATCATGACTGTCATCTCTGGGTAACCTGGGTCATGGAGCGGGTTAACTTTCTTTCTGGGATATTCCTATATTCGAAATTGCTTTGGTCTCTGGAAAAACAATGCTGATATCGGCTAAATGTAGCCCTTCTTTATTTATGTAACCCCACAGGAAGGTGCAAATCTAAAAATAACCAGCCAAGCAAGGACTGTGTTTTTCCACTGGTGAAACAGCAGCAGCACCAGCATTGTTTCCCGGGGAAACTCGGGCTCTGTTCAAACAAAGACGGGGGACTAAAGAAAGCTCAGAACATAAGTCAAACATCTATTGTGGAACACACTGTTGTAAAGTGTACATAAACTCTCTCTCTCTCTCTCCCTCCTTCTCTCTGTCTCCCTCCTTCTCTCTCTCTCCCTCCCCCACTGTCTTTCTGTCTCTCTCTCTGTGTCTCTCTTTCACACACACACACACACACACACACACACACACACACACATCCCAGCTGCTAAAGATGGGGAAACTCTGGTGACAACAGAGGGAACCTATGGCAGATGTTGGAGCTGTGGCATGTGGGTATGTTTAGAATGGTGAAGTGAACACAGCAGGGGGGAGGAGAGCTCCTGGTACTTGTTGCCAGAGGAAGAAAAGTCCATTTTCCTGGCTGGATACTTTCTCAATGACCCTTCATAACAAGAAAGGGAAATGACTACTTGGGTCTGTGATTCCAGTGATGTAGGGGAAACCCTGTATGGAAATTCCCTCCACCAAGGCAGCCCATTCACTTATCTGCACCTTGGTATCATAGGTCTAGAGCTATCTTCTGCAAGTTATTTAGTCAACAAGCATTTATTAAGTACTTACTTCATGTCAGGGACTAAGCCCCAGGAAGACCCAAGAAAAGTCCTCGCCTCAAGAAGCTCCCATTCTAGAAGCAGGGTAAACTGGGGCTAATGAATAGAGGGAAATCACTAACATTAGAGAGGATTGTAGAAGATGAGATTTTAGTTATGACGTGAAGGAAACCAGGAGGTCAGAAGAGAAAACTGAGACCACTGGAGGTCAGTCGGGTGACACAGTATAGTCTTAGAGCAGGGATTCCTAACTCATGTTGATAAACTTAACTTTTTCTATTGCTGTGTTTCAAAATAACTGATTTCCATTTCAAGCCCACATGTTTTATTATATGCTGAGGCCGCCACGGGCTTTCAGAGGAGCCAGTCCAAACTTCAAATCTGGCCTCAGACACTTACTAGCTGTGTGACCCTGGGCAAGTCACTTAATCCTGTTCACTTCAGTTTCCTCACCTGCAAAATGAGCTGGAGAAGGAAATAGCAAACCCCTCAAGTGTCTCTGCCAAGAAAACCCCCACAAAGCATCAGACACGACTAAAATGACTGAACGACAAATTATGTGGCAGGCACTGAATTTAGCACTTTTAAAAAATCATTATCTCATTAGATCGTCACAGCAACCCTGAGACATAGTGTTATTATCATCCCCATTTCACAGTTGAGGAAACTGAGGCATGCAGAAACTAAGTGACTTGCCCAGGATCATGCAACTAGTATCTGAGGTCAAATTTGAACTCAAAACCCAACACTGTCCACTATACCACCTACGTGACAAGCAATTGTCCAGTATCTTTTAGAAGACCTCCAAAGAGTGATGCCCAGGACATCTTGGGATAAGTCTAATGACTATAAAGCTTTTCCTTATAGGAAGAAAAAATTTATTTCTCTCTAACTTGCACTGATCACTCCTAGTTCTGTTTTCTGTGCCCAGCAGAAAGCTAAGACCCCTTTAGTGGGTCAGCCCTTCTCTAAGAACATAAGCTGCTTGAAAGCAGGAATTGGCTTCTATCTTTGCCTTTGTAGTCCCAGTGCCAAGCACACAGTCGGTGCTTAATAAAGGCATGTTGGATTGAATTAATTTGCTGATCTCCAAAGACATTTCATCACCAAGCCTGTAACCTAACCCTTTCTGGCTTTATAGATGGGACCTATCAGAATGCCTTCTCTCAGCTGCCATGGCTTTTGAAAGCTAGGGGTCACCACTAGCCCTACTGTGAGGAAACATAGCAGGGCTCTAGAGGAAGCGGTCACAACTATACCTGAATCATTATTATGAAGTTCTATTCTAACTGAATGGTAAGGGTGGCAGTAAGTCTGTGAACACCCAAATAATAAGAAAACTGCAAATAGGTTTATTCCACTTCCCTTTGGTAAAATTCTAGCTTTTGTGATTAATCTTGATACATAGGACATTTTTTTTTGTGAAGTAAGTTGAAAGGTACTTAATAGGGTTTTGTAAACACATCTTCAATTTAAAGTACTTTAAGTTATTTTACTTTATCTTCAATTGTATTTACAGCACCTGGGGCACCCCCCAGATTTCTTCTAATCTCTAATCTAGTTCAAGGTACTCTCAGAGTAATCCACTCTGAGCAAATCCACTCAAGACCACATAGCTCTGAGCCCCCATTAATGTGTTTAACTAAATATGTCAGGAGATACAAATGTGTTGAAAAGATCAAATATGTTGAGGGAATTAGGGCCATAATTAGTTCAAAGAAAAAGGCATTTAATGAAATAAAACAAAAAGAAAAGTAGAAGTAGAAGTTTTTTTATCATAAACCTGAGGCATGCTTTCCCACAAATACACACAGCACAGTGGGAAGAATGGACATATCCAGTAAGAGGATCACCACTGGAAAGAGGAAGTACATCAGTGAGATCACAGAGCCATTGAATTTGTCTTTGTATGTTTGTCTCTTTCTACCATTGCACCAGAAATTCCTCATGTTCAGAGAGCCTTCTTCTCCTTGGTGCCCTCTCATGCTGCCCCATGCTCACCACACAGTGGATACCCAATAAATACTGGTTACTTGATAACCCACTATTATTGTAGCCCCCTTTTGAAGGATTGGCACATTAAGCTGACCTAATGAAGGGTAATGTTCATAGATACCAGTCTTGTCTTGCTCTAGACAGACTTTGATATATGGGTGGAATTTAAACATAGCTAACGGCAGCATCTCATTCAAGTTTTAATTAATGCATGCATTTATGAGTCTTCCCCAAGGGTAGATCAATACTTGTCTACTCAAGTCAAGAATAATCTAGAGTTTATTCTGAGGCAGAACACTTCAGAAAAATTGAAATAAAAACAGGTGCATTGGCATTATTAATATTTATTATAATAATAAAGTCTTTGAAGTGATTGGTACTTCAAAATGGGGGTCATATGCTCCCTTCCCCATTGGATATTTCTTAGCATTGGAAGAGAAGCGTGATATCATTATTGTTGTTATTTTTAAGAGTTTAATGAAAAAGAAATAGTGGGACTGAAGACCTGTGACAGATTTCCTTTCACTGGACCCAAGAAGTAAGCCTGATTGTTGGCAGATTACACCACATGAAGAAACGCCAAAAAGACAGAGAGCAGAATATTTTGAGAAGGCCATCCCGCACATTTGCACCCAAAAGGAGAAGAGTTATGATTCACCCTGGAGCGACTATTAAATTAACAAGGATAAATGTTATCAAAGAGAAGAATCGTTTAAAGAAGTCTGTTATCATAAGCTATCATGGTCAGTTACAATGGAAAGAATGCTGAGGTCAGAGAATGCAGCTTCAGATCCCGTCTCTGACATGAATTACACATTGTGGTACCTGGAACAAGGTACTTAGCCTTCAGAGCCTCAGTTTATATATCTGAAAACAGGAAAGATGGTTGTTCTTGTGCTGTCTGCTTCACAGTGGGGAGGATCAAGTGAGACAGGGCATGTTTGGTACATACTTACTTCGCAAACCTTAAAGTGATTCACAGCTAGGTCCCAAATACTGTGAATGATGAATCCAGTCAAGTGGTTATATTCAAGTTTGCACTATTTGAAGTTATAATTGTGTAAAATGGGGTCATTGGTTCCACCCCAATGGAAATATGCCATGTGAATTTAAATAATGTGACTATTTCATGGGACTTGTAACATGCACTACTCAGGACTCAGCCGTATAAGCACCAATTATTACTATTATGATTATACTATTATATTATTATTACCATTATTATCATAATGATCACTATTATTATGAACAATCATCTCTGAAGAAAGCAAAAGCTCTTCTTTCCCAAACAGTCAAAGAAAGAGCAAGCAGAATTCGAGCCTAGCTTTGCAGATGGGCACAGGTGTGTATGCATGTGTGCACATGCACACACATGCATGCACACACATACACAACAGAGCTGTCATGCTGACCAGGTCACTACATGACCTGGGTCATGTAAAGTGAAAGTCAGTTGTCTACATTACAGTTTCAGGGTTAGTTATCAAACTTTCCATACATCATAGAGCCAGAGAGTTTGGAAGGACCTCAGAAAATACCCTTCATTTTACGGAGAAAGGAACTGTCCAAAGAAGTTGAACGACTTACCCAAGGTCACACAGCTGGTTAGTGATGGGGACCCACATTCCCCATCACTTTCAAGTTCTGTCCATGACCCCACTTTGGCTCCAGACACAGAACTATGGGTTTTCTTAGAACTTCAAGGGCATTTAGTTCAACCTAAAGAAACCGAGGCTTATGAGAGTGAAGAACATATCTGGGAAGTGTACACACCCACCATGGAGACTCCACTTCCAGATTCATCTCCCTAAAAACACTTCATGGCCCTCCTCAAAAACTTTCAAACGAACTGACCCAAGTCCAGATTCCTTAGACTGGCTTCATCTACACTCCCGTTCAATACCCACTACTCCCTGTATGAACCACCTCCCCTCTGGCAAATAAATCCGCAGTCCCCTTTGCTCCCCAGACACTGACATTCTGGCTTCCTCAACTTGGCTCATTAATGTTCTCCTGCCTTGAAGGATGCTGGTCCTCCAGAAACTTACATTCTATTAGGCTGAAATAACATGGGCACAGTTAAACCAATACAAAAAGGAATAGAAAGTGAATATTCAAATCAAGCCTCAGACACCTACTAGCTGTGTGACCCTGGGCAAGTCACTTTACCCTATTTACCTCAGTTTCCTCAAATGTAAAATGAGCTGGAGAAGAAAAGGGCAAACCACTCTGGTATCTTTGCCAAGGAAACCCCAAATGGGGGCATTAAAACTGAACAACAAGATACACAACATTTCAGGCAGTACTAACAACTAGCAGTGGGGGAGGGGCTCAGGAAGGTCATATAGGTGGGAGACCTTGGTTTCAGCTTGGAAAGAAGCTAGCGACTCTTAGAGAAATGAGAGCCAGCCTGAGCACACAGGTGGGAGGAAGAGGAATAAGTTTATATTGGATTCTTAAGATCCATCCTGGGCCTCCCATACCAGCCATCCATCAACCCTACAACCGTGTGCATTCCTGTCCTGCTCCCCTCACCCCCACCCTTTGTGGCATTTCTTGCTCTTCCTCTGGGAACCATAATTAAAATCAATATTACCATTGCTTTTAGAACAGGAATGTTAACCCACTCAGTCCCTTGTGACTTCCTAGGCCAAAACCCCTTCCTCAGTCCCACTTTCCTCTGGGTGTTTGGTTTCCCCCATTAGAATGTAAATCCCCTGAGAGCAGAGACCAGCTCCTTTCTGTCTTTGTGCTCCCACTGGTCCCAGCTGTGCTTGGTGTATAATGAGCACTCAAAGAATTCTTTCCATCCATTGATTGTACAATGCGGAGAATGCCATTAAATGGGGATGACAGGAAGGGCTCCATGTAGGAGAAGGCCTCTATACTGGCCTTGGAAGGGAGCAGAATCCAAAAAATCAGAATTATTACATTTTTTTTTTTAGTACCATCAGAACGCAGGCTCTGGAGCTGAGTCATTATCTGATTATCTGCTGTCTCAAAGAAGCCTCATGCCAATTAATTTGGGGAGCTTGGAGACAAATCAGTGTGTTCACATGCATGTACCCAGAGTCAGGCTGAACTGGTGGGATGCCCCATTAGCCATTAACTCTCCCAGCACAAGCTGCTGTTGGAGCTGTTTCTCAGTCCACAGTAGCTGTTCTGCTCGCTTCTTCACAGCCAGTGAGTGAGACTGGCTTGTGCCTCTGCCTTCCAGGACAAGTTGGAATGCCAGGGAGTATGAGAGGTGCTCTGTGGCCCAGACCTCTGTACAGTTCTCATGGCTCCCTAAGCATTCAGAGGCTGAGCCTTCCCTCTCGTGAACTGCACTGTCCACCTCCCAGAAGAGCCAGTCAATAGCGATGGTCACTGGCTGATGGATCTCCCATCTGAGCTCTATGCTAAAGCTTGTCCTCAGCCCAAGATGGGATCTGTCCTTCCCATCGTGTTTCCAGGAGCTCACCTCAAGGCAGGCAGTACAGCGCCCATCTGGGAAAAACTCTTGGTGAAACATGTCTATGTCCTTCTTGACCAAGGGAAGGCTGTCAATGAGATGATTTCTGGACTTTGACCCTGAGGCTTCAGAGTGGATGGGCTCATCCAATGGCATCAGGTTAGACTGGGTCATGGGAGCTGGAAGGGACTTCGGGAACGATCAAGTCCAAAACCTCATTTTACCAAGGACACAGAGCCCAGTAACTTGCCCAAGTTACACAGGCCTTATAGAGGCAAGATTTGAACTCAGGTGCTAACCAGAGTTAAAAGGCCTGAGCTCAAATTCTGCTCTCTGGCTGGGGATTAGCTCATTTCTTGTCTTTGTAGCCCTTGGGCTCCAACCCTCACGCCCCCAGTTGGTGCTTAATTAATATGTGTATTGACTTATTGCTTTTTTCACTCTATAGCTGTATGACTGTAGCCAAGTCACTTTAACTCTCTGGGCTTTGGTTGTCCATCTATAAAAATGAAAACTTTGAACTACTTGATGCCCTTTTAAGATGCCTTTCTGGGCAATCATTTGGGGATCCTCTTCTACAAGTAAACCAAACCCAAAGAGGCAGCCTTCCAAAGTGAGGGGAAGCTTGTGGGAGTTGGGTCCTGAGCCAGGCACTCAAGGATGGAGGAGACAGGAACTGGTGGGTGAAGGAAAGTGGGAGACACTGGGAACAGCAAGGACAAAGCTATGGGAAGCAAGAATAAACAAGGCATGGAGAGGAAATCCAGTTGGAGAAGGGGACTGGCAAGGGAGACCAATGAAGGTTGATAATAATAATAATGTATGTTAAGAAAGAACTTTTCATTTTACAAAGCATTTCCCTCCTAGCATGAGTTACATAGGATATGTGTTATGCCCATATTAGAGATGAGGAAGCTAAGGCTTAGAGAGGTTTGTTGTTTTGCCTGTGGTCACCCAAGTAGAGTCAGAACTATGATTTGAATCCAGGATTTCTGACTGCAAATCTAGTCATCCTTCTCTGATGCCACTGTGACTGAAAAAAATTCTGAAAGCTGAAAAGGAGCTTATTGGGGAAGTAGAGACATTATGATGGAAGAGTCTGGCATGCTGGCTTAGGGAGCACTAATAACCTCCACTAGCTTTTCCAATCAATCCAGTCCAATCAACATTTAGTAAGTGCCTTATGTGCCAGGCACTAGGTTGTTCTGTACTTTGTAAGGTTGATTTCCCCTGTCTCAGGGTTGTTTGGCTTTTCTAGAGTAATTGGGGAAGGAGATTCTAAGTGATGGGAATCTGCCTAGACATTGAGATGAGGTTTGAATGTCATCTCTCTGACCCCCTTCTGTGACTCCACAGGGGTATCCATCCCCACCTTCACCTTCTGATGTCAGCTTGGGAAGGGGAAGGATGTTTGGAGATTGGATCTCTCTTACTCATTCCCTCCGCTTCCTACTTTATGTCTGCTGACCGAAGTCCAAATTCTGCAGCCCAGAATTTGAGACCTTTTCCCACCTGGCTCCAGACTCTCTTTGCAGTGCTATATGTCATTTGTAATTCCCTCCATGTACTCGGTGCTTCAGTGAAACTGAACCAGCCAGCCCTTGAATGCCTTCCATGTGAAACAGTGGACAGAGAGCTGGACTTGAGGCCAGAAGACCTGGGTTCACATCCTTTCTCAGACATTTCTTCTTGGCATTTTTCACACTTTACCTTGTATCATACTTGTACAGCTATTATGTCTCCTTTATTAGAATGTAAGCTCCTTGAGGGCAGGGACTGTCTCATTTCATTATATTATCTCCATTGCCTAGCACAGTGCCTCCTCACTCATAGGTCCTTAGTGTTTTGTATCTTTATTTTTATACTTCTTATAGTCTATTTCATACTATAGTTATCACTGAGTTGCCTTCTATTAAAGCAGTATATAACTATAAGCAAATTAGGAGAGCAAGGAATAGTTTACTTGTCAGATTTATGGAGAACAGAGGAATTTATGACCAAAAAAGAATTAGAGAACATTATGAAATGCAAGATGGATAATTTTGGTTACAGTAAATTGAAAAATTTTGGATGAACAAAGCCAATGCAACCAAGATTAGGAGGGAAGCAAATAATTGGGAAAAAAATTTTATAGCCAGTGTCTCTAATAAAGGCCTCATTTCTAAAATATATAGAGAACTGAGTCAAATTTATATAAATACAAGTCATTCCCCAATTGGTCAATGATTGAAGGATGTGAACAGGCAATTTTCAGAGGAAGAAATTAAAGTTATCCATAATCATATGGAAAAAATGCTCTAAGTCACTATTGATTAGAGAAATGCAAATCAAAATAACTCTTAGGTACCACATTACACCTATCAAGTTGGCTAACAAGGCAGAAAAATGATAAATGCTGAAGAAAATGTGGGAAAATTGGAACACTAATGCATTGTTGGTGGAGTTATGAATTGATCCAACCATTCTGGAGAGCAATTCGGAACTATGCTCAAACAGCTATAAATATATGTATAGCTTTTGACCCAGCAATACCACTTCTAGAGCTGTGTCCCAAAGAAATCGTAAAAATGGGGAAAGGATCCACACGTACAAAAATATTTATAGCAGTTATTTTTGTGGTGGCCAAGAACTGGAAATTGAGGATATATCCATCAATTGGGGAATGGCTGAACAAATTGTGGTATATGAATGTAATAGAATACTATTATGCTATAAGAAATGATGAGCAAGCAGACTTTAGAAAAAACCTGGAAGAACTTATATGAGCTGATGCTGAGTGAAGTGAGCAGAACCAGGAGAACATTGTACACAGTAACAGCCACATTGTGTGACAACTGACTTTGATAGATAAACTTAGCTCTTCTCAGCAATGCAGAGACCTAAAACAACTCCAAAAGACTCATGATGAAAATTGCCATCCATATCCTGATAAAGAAATATGGAGTTTGAATGCACAGTGAATCATACTATTTGCTCTCTTTTTTGTTTTATTTTTTTTCTTTCTTGTAGGTCCTCCCATATGTTCTAATTCTTCTTTGCAACATGACTAATGTGAAAATATGTTTAATAAGAATGTATATGTAGAGTTGCGCGCCCTCTTGGGGAGGGGTCAGGGGAGAGGAGGGAGTCGGGGAAAATGGAAACTTATGGAAGTGAATGTTGCAAACTAAAAATAAATTAATTAATTTGTTTTTTTTAAAAAGGCAGCAGGTGGGGGGTGGGAATAGATATTAATGTACATGTTGATTCTATTCATGGGCCCCAAAGTATTATAAGTGGCATATTTTTAAAAATTCAGCTACATGATATAAATTTGATCTTTTGAATATGTGAGCTAAAAGAAACATTAATTAAACATTTAATTAAAAAATAAAGCAATATGTAAACATCCTAAAATATGTCACATCTCTATCAGATTGCAAGCATCTTGTAGGTAGGGAATTTGTCATACAGGTTTGCATCTCCTTCAGCACCCAGGACAGTGTCCTGCCATCCTATGATTAGGCTTTTCAGTACCGGGGCAATAATTGTTCATTGAATTGAACTCGACTTCTTACAGGATCACAGCTATAGAACTGGAAGGAAACTTAAAGGCTATTAAATCTAATCTCATTTTACAGATAAGGAGACTGAGGCACAGTTCAATGGCTTGCCCAGTCACACAGCTAGGATATGTCCAAGGTGGGATTGAACTCCCAAACTCTAAGTCGAGTTCCCCTTCCTCTACACCATGATGACTTGTAATAATGCCTCCCTTCTTTCATGCCCAGAATTGCAGGGAATGGAAGTAAAAGCCAAAGACAATAAAGAGTAGACTGGCATAGCCCATTCTCATGGGCCAAATGGACCAATCTGATAGGTTTCAGCTGTGTTTGGAGGACAAAGTGAGGTCAGTTCTCTGTCACTGAGGCCAGCCCTGGTCATATGCATTTATCTTGACAAGTATAAACTAGAGAACAGTAAAAGAAGACCATTGTTTGGGGTTTTTCTTTCTTCGTACACAGTAATCAACCTGTCGGCTCTACCTACTTTAATACCTGATTATAAATCTCTTAACTTAATATGTAATGATAGATAAGAAAGTGAGGCAGGTTTCAAGGAGAACATCTTGCTGTAAGAGGGGCTATATATT
This sequence comes from Pseudocheirus occidentalis, assembly GCA_028646575.1. NCBI lineage: Eukaryota > Metazoa > Chordata > Mammalia > Diprotodontia > Pseudocheiridae > Pseudocheirus > Pseudocheirus occidentalis. The sequence continues at coordinate 17,404,263 of CM053597.1, read as the reverse complement.
GACATAGGAAGGGAAATCCCCTTTTTTTGGAGGGGGGGGGAAAGGCAAGGCAATTGGGATTAGGCGACTTGTCCAAAGCCACACAGCTAGTGTGTCAAGTGTCTGAGGCTGGATTTGAACAAAGGTCCTTCTGACTCCAGGGCCAGTGCTCTATTCACTGCACCACCCAGCTGCCTTGGAAATTCACATTTGATTGGGTAATGTGGCATAGCAGAAACACTACCGAACCTGGAGTTAGGAAACACTTGGGTTCTCTGATACTAGCTAACAGCAAATCACTTCATCCAATCAAATAAGCGTTTATGAAATGCCTGCTTGCTGAATGATGCTGAGCTATGCACTGATATGAAGATGAAACAAAAAACAGTCCAGCCCCCAAGGGCTTATATTCTATGGGATGGGGCAGGGGGTAGGGACATGAAATATGCACAGAGATGATAATATACATGGCAGTTTGAGGATGGTGCCGGTGCTGGGAAAATAAGGGGATCCGGAAAGATGTCATATGGGAGATAACATTGGAGCTGAACTTTGAAGGAAGTTTGGGGTCATAAGAGAATGAGGCGAGGAAAAGGGCATGTCAGAGAGGCAGGAAACAGAATGCCTCAGTTTCCTCATTTATAAAATGGAAATATTAATACTTGTTCTATTGATCTCACAAGGTTGTTGTTAGGAAAGCATGTCAGAACCCTCGAAGCCCCATAGAAATCATAGAAATTATGAGCATTTCTCAGTCTTGTGACCTGATCATCCAAGCTATGTAATCCTGATTTTCTGACCATGAGAGCCCTGACCTGGCTGCAGATAACAGTTGTTGATTCCAAGGCCAGAGGTCAGGTTGGCCCAATGCCTAGAGTACATGGCTGAATCCCAAGTGTTGGTTGGTTGGACAGGAGGTAATGATTTACAGGGTCTCCAACCTCAATTTAGTAATTGAAACAAATTTTTAAAAGATTGAAAACCCAGGGAAAAAAGAGAACTAGAAATGACCATGCTAATTAAAAGTGAGTCCTATGGAACTAGGTCTACACCTGCAGACTTTAGGTCCCCATTCGGACACAGGAGAAGAAATACAAGATAGGTGATCAAAGCTCTGACTGGGGCAGACACTAGCTCCATTACCTGCTGCTGGAAGCTCTAAGTGGTTAAAGCAGGAATTCTTAACCTTTTGTGGTGTGTGTGTGTGTGTGTGTGTGTGTGTGTGTGTGTGTGTGCATGCTTGCGCACTTGTGTGTCCTGGACCCCTTTGGAGATAGTCTGGTAAAGCTTAGGCATGAGCCCCTTCTCAGAAAAATGTTCTTAAATATATATAACAAAACAGAAGATTACAAAGAAAACCATTATATTATTGAGATAGTTATGGTCAGATTCAGTCTAGCTCAGACTCAGTCTGTGTCAGATTGTTCTGATCCCACTTGTCAATACTTCACAAATACTTGGGCTCCTTAAGAGTCTACCCATTATGGCAAATCTTTAATAAACTTTGCTTTTTTGGATGAGAAAAAAAGAGATAGTTATCAAATTATTTAAAAAAAATATTCCTGGTCCCCAGGTTAAGAGCCCCTGTTTTAGAGGGTAGAGGGGCAGTGGATGATACTTGAAAAGGGAGAATTATAAGCCAAGGCTAAAGGTGGATGGTCCCTAAATCATAGTCCTTTCTCCAGCTCCATTCCATGTCACTGCTGGGGAAAGATGAGTTCAGCCAACACAAGGGCAAGGCAGCCTTTCTGTATACCCAGGATTCCCTCATTTGATGATATTTATTAAGGAAAACACCAAGCTAGATACTGGATGGTGGGAGTGGGGGGAAGCTAAGACAAACGAGACAAAGTCCCCAGTGGGTTTTTCTGAAGGAATAAATGGAAATTTCTTTGGCCCATTTCTTTTTTAAAGTCATTTGAGAATGTTGGTACTCTTTTACTTGCTTATTCGATGGCATTCACTCTCCCTGCATGGGAACAGTAGCATTACTGAATTTGAGAGTTGGGAAAAACCTCAGAAGTCATCCAGTCCAACCTGTGCCCAAAGGGGATTCTCACTAAAACCTACTTGACAAATGGGTGCCTAGTCTCTGGATCTCCCCAAGGACAGCAAACTCACCACCTCTCTCTGTGAAGCAAGTTTTTCCCAACAACAAATCTCAGTTGATCTTTGTAATTCTCAATTGTTGCTCCTGATTCTTCATTAGGAGAGAAGTCTAAATTCCCTCCTTCCCATGACAGCCCTTGAACAGAATTATCACATTCCCTCCTGTCTTCACTAAGGAAAATGCCCCTAGTTCCTTCAGCGGATCTTCATCATGGCATGGACTCAAGGCCCTCCACTGTCCTTTCTTCTCCTCCAGGCACTCTCAGGCCAAATGCACATCCCTATTCTAATCAACCCTACTCTTCCCCAGGTTCCTTCCAATCTGGTCCATCCCACAATGCTCCTAGAATCTCCAGCCTGTTGCCAACAAATTCTTTTCCCTCCTCCAGTTTCTCAACCATCATTACTTCTACTTCCTCTTTACAATGGAAGCCTGGCATTTCCCTTACCACCCTGCTTACTGGTGGTCATTCTTTTCCACTGTCTAGAGGAGCTGCAGCCCCTTCATAGAGTTACAAGGATACTCTTTCCTCCACACTGTGAACCCCAGATCATTTAATTGATAACCCCTTTTGAGGTTAAATCACCCTCTTCCCCCTCCCTGATGCTCTCATCCAGTGAGCTCCAGGTCATTCTTCTGACTGTTGCTGATATTAGCTCCTGGCTCCTGGCTCCTGGCTCCCTCTGTGCTCTTGCCCATGTATCTTCCTCTCAATTCCTTATCTCCGCCCTCATCTCTGTCATTGTTAAGTCATTTTTCAGTCATGTCTGACTCTGTGACCCCTTTTGGGGTTTTCTTGGGAGAGATACTCTAGAGTAGTTTGCCATTTCCTTCTCCAGCTCATTTTATAATTAAAGAATCGAGACAAACAGGGTTAAGTGACTTGCCCAGAGTTACAAAGCTAGTAAGTATCTGAGGCTGAATTTGAACTCAGCTTCCTGACTCCAGGTCCAGCGATCCATGCACTGTGGTGCCACCTAGTGGCCCTTCATCTCTAGTGCCCTCTTTTCCACCCCCTCTTCATCCAGTTCCATCTCACCGTGATCACATGTTAAACTTCACCACCTGAAGATGTTTCCCCACATCTAGAAGTTGCTTCTTTTGAAATTTCACCCTTAGATCATGACCTCCTATTTTTCAAACACCCACACCCACTCTCAACCTAATGAAAACCTAGATATTTATCTCTTCAAGCCTCAAATTTATTGTGATTTTCAGTCACACTTTGGTTCTTCAAAACCATCTCCCCTACTCTGCCTTCATTCCTGGTCTCTATGCCCATAGTCAGCCATTTACATGTTACACCGGCCACCTCCCTAGAGTGTACACCTTGTTCCCCAACCATCAGCGACATCTACCCAGGAGTTGCTCTGGGGCTGCCAAATGGCCCTAGGAAAAATCTAGAAATCAAGCTTTCACCCATTATAAAAGCAGGTTATAACCTCAGCTCTTACCCTTCCTACTGTTTAATAGTCCTGCTACCTACTCTACCCTTTTTGCACAGTGCCCACCTATTATGTAGGCGCTTAATAAATGTTTGTTGATTGATTGTTGATTGACTCCTAATCTCATTCTCTGTAGCAAATGTTTCCAACCTGTTCCCCTCCTTTCTTCCCTATCTATTCCTTATAATAAGTAGGACATTTAGGTGCCCTCTCCATTCCTCAAATAGTATTATCGTTGGTAATAAGAATAGTTCACATTTATGTGGCACCACAAAGGTTTGCAGAACACTTTACCCACATTCTCTCGTTTGATTTTCTCAATAGTTGTGTGACATAGGAGTGGTTATTATACCCATTTTACAGTTGAGGAAACTAAGGCAAACTAAGGTTAAGTGACTTGCCCAGGGTCACACAGCTAGCAAGTGTCTGAGACAGGATTCAAACTCAAGTCTTCCTGACTCTAAGTCCAGTGATCCATTCACTACATCAGCTAGCCACATGATCCATCTTCTTAGCACTATCATGAGTTTTCTCCTTCCCTCTGCTTACAGAAGAGGTATCCCTTCTCTTCACTAAGGCTAATCCTCCCCTACCAGCTCCCTTGATCCTCTTTCCTCCGGCATTCTTCTTCTTTGGCCAGTATTTTCAATCTCTTGAGCTGTCTTCTACATTGTATACTGTGCTCATGTCTTCCTAATTTAAAAAAGTCTTCCCTTGGTTCTCCCATCCCATCTGGCTATTCTCTCCCCCCCCCATTCACTGTTAAACTCATTGCAAAAACATCTATTCTGTGCCTCCACTTCCTCACAATTTACTTGCTCTCGAGTCTCTTAAATGGACCTTGCCACACTGCTTCATTGTAACTTCTCTATAAGATGTATCACTCACTCATTAATCACCAAATGTAGCTACCTTTTTCCATTCTCTGTTGAATTATCTTCAGCTTTTGATCCTGTTGATTAATCCTTAATACTGGGCTCTCTCTCCTGCCTTGGTTTTGGGGGCACAATACTCTCCTGGTTCTCCTTCTGCCTCTCCTAAGGTACCTTCTCTGTTTCCTTCACTAGGTCCTACTGCACCTCATAATATTGATCTTCCTTAGGTGTCTACTGACCCTTCTTTACTTTTATCTTGGGCAACATCCTTTGTCCCCTTGGCTTCAACCAGAATGTCTTTGCCAGGTGATCCTCAGACCTAACTCTAACCCCAATCAACTCCAGAGCTATATCTCCAATCAGACCTTTCTAAAATAAAGCTCTTGATCGTCCACCTTGAACCTTCTCTTCCTCCTGACTGCACAGGCATCCCCTGAATCTCTCATATCTGTGATTCTGAAGTATCTCCTCCCTTCTACTCACCTCTAGTTATCAAGCCCTGTTGGTCCCACTTGACAATAACTCCATCTCTCCTTTATTTTCCCATCACTGCTGTCCTGGCAGCCTTGTTTACAGCATCATATCAGAGGCAGCCTAATCCCCTGGAAAGAGCAATGTATTTGGAGTCAAGACTTGGGTTCAAATCCTGCCTCTGTCATTTACTATGGGGGGGGGCCAGATTGGACAAAATTACCTCTCAGGTCCCTTCCAACTCCATGGCCCAACATACTGTGTTGAAATCCTCCTAGAGACCTGTTACTGAGTGAGAGGTACTGGAAGTGGAGGGCATCTGGCCTCTTGTTTTGTTTTTTCTCTTTTTCCTGTGAACAGTGATTTAGATCTGAAACTTAGAAATTGCCAGGTCCAGTTTCTCACTAAGATGAGGAAACTGAGACCCAGGCAGGGTAGAAGGTGGTCTCAAAGTAAATAGATTGAATCCTTCTGCTTGTAAGTAAATTTGACATATTTACCGTTCTTGCCACCCTCCCACGATGCTGCTCTCTGGTGGACACTTCACCCAAAGCTGGGGAGGAACCCTGGATTTGAACCACACCTGTCTGCTCCGTAATCCTCTGTCTCAGCACACAGCCCCTGTCTCTGGTTGGCCTTTCCCTGAGGCAGCGTCTGGTGCTGATTCGCAGCCTCTTCAGAATGTGTGTTTATAAAAGCCTGAAATCATAAGCACAGTAGGAAAGTAACCATTCAGTTTCAGTGAGTGGAACGCATTTAAAAAGGTCTCCTGCTTACAGAGTGGTGTTTGGGCATCCTCTTGTGGCTAAAGGTGGCAAAGCGGCTATGTTCCGCTCTGCCAGAAACTTGGTTTAGGTCCTATGGAAGGGACTTTGGCTGCCACCATCTAGACATAAATCTAGGGCTGTGGTGTGAAGTCCTCATTTTACAGACGAGAAAACTGAGGCTTAAATCTGGCCCAAACCAAGGTCATTATAGGTAGTAAGTAGCGGAACTCTCTAATTTAAAAAAAAAAGTAATATTTCTTAAAATAAGTACATGCTAATGATAATGGCAACGATGATGATGGTGGTGGTGGTGGTGGTGGTGGAGGTGGTGATGGTGATGGTGGTGGTGGTGGAGGTGATGGGGATGGAGATGGGGGTGGGGTGGTGGTGGTGGTAGTGGTAGTGGTGGAGGTGGTGGTGGAGGTGATGATGGTGATGGTGATGGTGGTGGTGGTGGTGGTGGTGAAGAATCCAACAAAGAACTTCAAAGGCTGGGAAGAAAAGATGTCATGGGGAAATGTATGATAGGAAGAGAAGATGGATTGGTCATGAGGACAGCAGGTGAAGGATAAGATAAGGAATGGGTGGGAAGAATGGTACAGTGGGACCATCTAGATCAGAGATGCAAAAAATAACCCTGAAAAATAATAAATGTTTGAGAAGATGTGGGGAAATTGGGGCACTAATGCGCTGTCAGTGGAATTGTGGACTGACCCAACTATTCTGGAGAGCATTTTGGAACTATGCTATAAAACTGTGCATGCCCTTTGGCCCAGCAATAACACCACTAGGTCTATATTCCAGAGAGATTTTTAAAGGGGTGGGGGGAAACCCTATTTGTACAGAAATATTCGTAGCAGTTCTTCTTGTAATGGCAAAGAATTAGAAGTTGAGGGGATGTCCGTCAGCTGGGGAATGGCTGAACAAGTTGTGGTATATGATTGTAATGGAATATTACTGAGGTATAAGAGATGATGAGCAGGCTGATTTCAGAAAATCCTGGAAAGACTTAGATGAACTGATGATCAATGAAGTGAGCAGAACCACAGTAGCAGCAACATTGTGTGATGATAAACTGTGAATAACTTAGCTATTCTCAGTAATACAATGATCCAAGACAATTTCAATTTCAAAAGATTCAAGAAATTTCAAAAAAATTTCAAAAGATAAGTCAAAAGACTTATGATAAAAAATGCTATCCACCTCCAGAGAATGAACTGATGGAATCTGAATGCAGAATGAAGCATGCTGTTTTTTACTTTCTGTATTTTTTTCATGGTTCCTCCTCCCTCCCTTTGGGTTTCTGTTTTCTTTCACAATATGACTGATATGGCCTTATGTTTTGCATAATCACACATGTATAACCTATAACAAATTATTTACTCTCCGAGAGGAAAGAAGGTAAGGTAGGGAAAGGAAAACATTGGAATTCAATTTTTTTTAAATGAATGCTAAAATTTGTCTTTACATGTAACTGGGAAGAAAACAAAATACTGTTTAAAAGATAAAAGACCCTGTCAGTCCTCAGTCTGGGTCTTTGGTAATTGAGAGAGGCTGTTGATCCAATTTATTGATTACAGCTAGCCTAACTAATAAAGTGATCATGCTCAGGAAAAAAAAGACACCCAAACAAGATTAAAATGTTATTGGGAAATATTTGACAAAATAAAGACAAATGTAATAGATCATAGGTAATGTTGCTATGTGGTTTTCTAAGTCAGTATGACCACAGGTTGGGATCATTAAGTAAGGTTTAGTGGCCTCCATTTCTAAGTTTGACACCAATACTCTAGATGTTAGGAGAAAGGGAAGATGCCCTCCAGCCTGTTGGGTGAATCCCCTATTGGGGACTTGTGGGAGGGCATGGATAAAATGGATTGTGACCTGCATTATTGGAAGGTCCAGTGTCCAAACTGCTGAGATCACAAGTCCATTTGAGTCTTCGATTATTCCTCTAAGAGAAAATTGCCATTCTGCAGTGATACTAGATAAAGGAGGCTATAGTAGAAAGCACAAGTCAAATATCAGTCCATTTATTTCTGCATGCAGAGAGAGTGCCATCAGAGAAAATTTGTACCTGAAGACTGGTCGTTTCTCCTCTCTACAAATTTGCCATATTTTGTTATCACACCAACATTTCTTCATATATTCCTGCCTCCCAGAGAATCATATCCCTTGTAACAAAAAATTAAACAGAGGAAAACAGTTTAGCAAAACTAACCAAGATATTGAAAAAATAACCTAACATTGTATGAAGTATTTGGTAACCACAGTCCCCCATCTCTGCAAAGGGGTAGGGAGACAAGGTGTTTGTTCTTTGCCTTGATTGGTTGTACCCATATTTGTTAAAAGAGCAGGTACTGTGGTGGTCATGGAGGCTGGTTACCGGGAAGAAACACCATGATGTTAAAAAAAAATCAATAAAATGCTGCAGAATAATTTTTAAAATTAAATTATATTGCAAACAACTTTACCTAACCTTTCCACTGCACTCTGGATCCAAATCAATCGCTTATTGAATGACTGGAGCATATTTTATGTCCAGAGTTCAGGTTTGGGGGTGTTGCACATCTATTTAGGGGCAGAACAGTGCAGTAGATAAATACTAGACTCAAAGTCAAGGAAACATGGGTTCAAATCCTACTTCAGACTGACCATGTGACCTTGAGCAAGTCATGTAATTTCTCCCAGACTTTTTTCATTTGTATAAGGGGGATAACAACATCAAGAGTTTAAAGTCGGGTCGGAGACAAGATGGCGGCATAGAAGCAGCAAAGCACCGCAGCTCCCAAACAAACACGCTGAAAAACTCATAAAATGGGACTCTAAACAGATTTTCAAGCTCCAAAACTCTCCAAAAGACAGAAAGCACATCTGTTGCTACAGGCAGCTCAACAGGTAGGACTCTTCACGGCAGTCTGGGAACCACGGCCCGAAACCCTGGCTGGGTCAGGCCCTGGGGCATCGGGCGGGGAGCCGCGTCTATAGGAG
>CM053597.1:17356428-17393928 GCA_028646575.1 Pseudocheirus occidentalis | reverse complement strand
AGGTATTCACCTTCACCTTTGAGCCTCTGGAGTGATGACAGTTGTTCACCATTCAAGGACTGGTTGCTGGTGTTGGTATTGGTGCTGTTTGTTTTTTTTTAAAGCTGTTTGGGGGCAGCTGGGTGGCACAGTGAGCAGAGCACCAGCCCTGGAGTCAGGAGGACCTGCATTCAAATCCAGCCTCAGACACCTGACATACTTACTAGCTGTGTGACTTTGGGCAAGTCACTTAACTCCAATTACCCTCCCCAAAAAGCAAAAAAAATAAAATAAGAAGCTATTTGGTACCTTGATTTTTGTTATGAAGTCATGACTGAACTTTTAAAAGGCCCATTTGCTATTTTCTCAACTGCAGAATAGCAGTTTGAGAAAAACCAAAGTGGATGAAGAAAGCCTGGTGATTTGATATAGTTTTGTTGGGTGATCCATATAACTGGTCTATCATTGGATAGATAGATAGATAGATAGATAGATAGATAGATAGATAGATAGACAAAGACAGACAGACAAGATAGGCTAGACAGATAGACAGACAGACACAGACAGATAGATAGATGATAGACAGATTGATATGAAGGAGGGGAGGAATAAAAAAACAGAGAAAAAGCTAAATGGATAGAAGGTAGATGGATGGATAAAAAGATGGATAGAAAGAAAGCTAGACAGACAGATGGATAGAAAGCTAGGTAGAAATTTGGATGGATGGATTGATAGAAACCTGGGTGGATAGACAGGTGAGTAGAAAGATGGATAGAAAGTTAAAAGGATGGATAGGGAAAGAGATGATAGGAAGTTGTATGGATAGACTGACACTACAAATCAATAGTTAACAGGCCTCAGAATTAACCTGGGTGGGAAGGGGCACTGACAAGATTGCCTTTATTGACCCCCATATTCTAGCTAAAACAAAGTTGCGTCTTTTCCGTACCAGTGTTGATGTTCCGCAGTAAGTCCTAGAATACTCCAGGACTTCCAGAAGTGTGCCGCAGAGGCCACTACAACAAAGAAATGTTGAGAACTGGAGCGAGGAGGTCATCCATGAAACAGCCCATGTGTCCCTCTGGCTTCAGAATGGTGTAGTGGAAAACGGGCTGGCCTTGGGCTTAGAGAACCTGCATACAAAGCCAAGCTTGGCTGCTCACTTTCTGGGTGACCTTGGACCAGACATTTCATTTCTCTGGACCTCCATCTCATCTGTTCAAATTGGGGGTTGTATTAGATGGGCTGTTTCTTTCCATTGCTAGATCTATGATCCTCACAGGAGAAATCAAAGAATGCCCCCACCCTTGAATGGGAGGCTATGGACAAGCGTCTTACAGGTAGGCAGGCACAGGTGGGTTGCAGTCTGTCCTCTTGGAAGGAATGCTCACCTGAGTGAGTTCACAGCTCCTTTGGAATATCTTGAGGATAATAATAAAGTATTTCTATTGCACTCTGAGCGTTAGAAATCTCTGCCTTCACAATACTACCTTCAAGGCAGATGGTAAAACTCAAGGTATCCCCATTTTACAGCTGAGGAAGCCAAGTCTCAGAGGTGATCACTTTTCCATGATTACACAGGTAGTGAATGCTGGAACTGGGATTGGAACCCAAGTCCTCTGACTCCCACGTCCAAAGTTCTTTCTGTTCTCCCACATCTCCATGAGTTAGTCTTGTCCATTAGTTGTACACTAACCCTTTAACATTTTAAAGATGAGGAAAGGGAGGCCCCCACAAGTCAGTGCTCTGCCCAAGGTTGCAGAGTCAGTGGTAGATCTCAGACAAGACTCTGTGAATACTGGATAGGACCCCTTTCTTGCCTATACCACACTTCATCTTTGGCACAAGCTCATCCCATGCTCTCATGCTGACTCCCAATAGCTCTGTGATAAATGAACTACTTCCACACAGACTCTCTAGCCACTCTTGTGTAGACAGAGATGATGACCCTCCTGGCCACTGAACAAAGAAAGCTCTTCTCCATGCGCCTTCCTCATCAGGAAGTGTTGCATGCTCTGTTGGCGGACCCACCAACTTGATGAGCTCCCATAGCTTGGCAAATACAATGGCCTTGTGACTTTTCCCCAGTCTCATTTGTTGTCAGCAGCCCTGGCCTCTTGTGAATCCAGGTGCTGCCTGGAATAAAACCCTGCTGAGTCCACCTGTCTCAGCTGCCTGCCTGAATGGGCCAGGGCTATCAAATCTGCCTTCCCACAACATAGTACTGATTCTGGAGTATGTGCCAAGTATTCAGACCAACAAAAGGGGAGATAGGCTTCTGTTGTGAGGAACTGGCTTGAGTCTATCCTATTAAATAAATCCATTGGAGTGACTGGGCTTTGCTTCCTAGACATGACATTCCAACTCAATCTCAATGCTTTTGCCTTCCCAGGGGCAGGAATGTCCTCCCTACCCTTTTACTTCTTACAATCTGCTTCCTTCAAAGTCCAGCCACCCTTAAAATTACTTTATACCAATTGTATTTACTTACATACATGCTATACCTCTCCCCCCTCTACCCTTGAACCTCACAATATAATAAATTTTTGTCCTTGTGTCCTCAGCACCTAGGACAGTTCCTGGTATACAGGAGGTACTTAATAGGTGTTGAATTGAATTGAAAAGCCAGTATGAATTCTCCAGCTCTGGACTACTGTCTTCCCCTCCCAGCAGAGGAACTTGTTAAGAACTACAATCATTTAACCAAACATGGAGAGTCTGTAGGCTGCTGACTGGGGAATCATGTTTTTTCTTTTCATCTTCTTTTTTACTGATGCTTTTAATTTTTATATTGACTTCATTTCCATAGAGATTCCTCTTTCTTCCTTCCTGAGTGAGCCTCTCCCTGAAACAAATATCCACAAAGAAATAGAGGAAGAAATAGTTTAGCGAAACCAACTCACATGTGAACTCTGTCAGCACCATGCTATGTCCATTGCTCCCCTTCTGGGGACTGAGCTTTTTCCCTCACAGAGCTGTAAGCTAGGGGTGGATAGGTGGTGCAGTGAATATAGCACCGGTCCTGCAGTCAAGAGGATCTGAGTTCAAATCCCCCTCAGACACTTAACACGTATTAGCTGTGTGACCTTGGGCAAGTCACTTAACCCCAATTGCCCTGCCTTCCCCCCTCCAAAAAGCAATAAAAAAAAAGACGGAGTTGTAAGCTAGCTACATTTCCAAGATACCTGGTTCTCAGCCTCCACCTCTACTCTTTTTTGCTTACAATCTACTACTTATCTATGAAGTGGGCAGGTCTTTCCTAAGCTCTCCAAAACCCCAGCCCAGAAAGCTGTGGAACCAACAATGACTCCAAAGTGGATTGTCCTCAGCCAGAGTTTCCTTTCGGCTCTTAAAGCTAATTGAAGCTCTTAAATGCAGAAAACAGGATTTCAGAAACAGATGGGAAACTTAACAGGAGGCATTTGTCTGGTGTGATACATTAGCAGTGAGACCTCAGGAAGCTGGGGATTGCTTTGACTTTCCCCCACTATTTCATGTCCCTTATTAACATTTCTCCCACACTCCTGTTGTGGTAAAGGATTCTACTTATTTTTGTTCTAATTAATACTTATGCCATTTCTCATTTTTTTATTTATCAGCCATTATTTTTTTCTTCCTTCCCATCTCCTCTCCTTCCTTCCCACAGGAAGGAAGAGAGAAAGGAATGAAGGGGAAAAAGAATGAGGGAAAGGAAAGAAGGAAGGGAAGGAGAAGGAAGGAAGGAAGGAAAGAGAAAGAAAGAAAGAAAGGAAGGAAGGAAGGGAAGGAAGGGAGGGAGGAAGTTAGGATCCTTGTAACACATAAGCAAAGTGAAGCAAAACAAATTCCCATGTTGGCTAAGTCCAAAAACTGTGTCTCATTTGGCACATTAGTCTGCAACATCACCATCAGGAGGTGGCTAACAGGCTTCATCCTCAGCCTTTTTTGCCTTTTTGCTGAAAGACTCATTTCCCATCATACCACTCCCCTCCCACTCCCCCCCCCCAAACTGAATCATCCCTCAAAACAAAATTGTCAGCCAACAACTGTCTGACAGTGATTGCGGCATTTTCTACCCATAACTCCTCACTTATCAACTGAGAGGAAATAGACAGGGGTCCTGTTCTCTCTGAGACCAAGAGAGGTCACTGCCATTCGTGTGAGTCTGGCACTGTGTCTGCCATTCTCCTATTTCTCCTCTCCTCCTCAATTAGCCCATACAAGTCTTCCCATCTGTTTTGGGTGTTGTTTTTTTAAGAACCCTTTTAAAATTGGGTGTCCTTGATGAAATGGAAGCCTTCACTGCTCATTCCTGAGGGAGGCCTCCCTAAGGAGACATAAGGAGCCCCAGGTGGAAAGCACACTAATCTTGGAGGCAGAAGATTTGGGTTCAGGTTCTGACTCTGTAGTTCTGACTGCTGCCTCTCAAGAAGGACCTAATAAGTGAAATTACTGAAGATCTAGAGAAAGGTAGGCAGTGTGGGGCAGGGGAAAGAACTTTTAATCTATTCAGGAAAACCTGAGAAGATTTACATGAACTGATGCTGAGTGAAGTAAGCAGAACCAGGAGAAAATTATACATAATAACAGCAACACCGTGCGATGATCAACTATGATAGATTTAGATCTTCTCAGCATGCAATGACCTAAGACAATTCCAAAAGACACATGATGGAAAATGCTGTCCACTTCCAGAGAAAGAACTGTGGAATCTGAATGCAGATCAGAGCACACTATTTTCACTTGTTTTTGTTTTTCTTTCTCGTGTTTTTTCTCTTTTGTTCTGATTCTTCTTTCACAACATGACTAATATAGAAGTATGTTTAACACGATTGTACATTATACCCTATATCAGATTGCATGCTGTCTTGGGGAGGGGAGAGGGAAGGGAGGAAGGGAGAAAAATTAGAAGCTCAAAATCTCACAAAAATGAATATTGAAAACTGTCTTTACATGTAATTGGAAAAAGTAAAATACTATTAAGTTCAAAAATAAAAACAAAAAGGAACATTGAATCTAGAGCCAGAAGACCCAAGCTCCTCTTCCAGTTTTGCTCTTGACTGTGGGGGCCACTCACTTCCATTCTCTGGGCCTACACTCTTCATCTATGAAAGAAAGTTCTTGGGCCAGGTCCTGCCCTCTGGGAGCTTCCATTCTATTGGCATTTATTAAATGCTCCTCATGTTCACCTGAAGGCCCCATACTAAAGTGCACACAGACACTGAGCCTCTTCTCTCCTTGTCTTGGCACAGGGCCTTTGCTTTAATGGAAGTGCCTTCGTTCTATACCTTATTGCCGCCATTGTAGATGCCTCCTCGGTCACCAAAGAGAGGGATAACCACAACTACAACAGCTGGGCTGCCTCATCTGTAAGTAAGCTTTCTCTACCTTGGTACAGTGGGTATTGACAGAGCCTCTGTTCCCCTCCTATCCCTACTCTCTGAAGTCCTGCTTGTGAGAAGGCAGTCAAAAAACATTTATTAAGTACCTACTGTGTGGAATGAGTGAAAACTTCTCAATTTGGCATTGTTAATCTTTCCTTCCTCCCCTTCCCTGGCTGCTGTCAATCACTTTTACCTTCCTTGGTCTGTTTTCCCGCCTTGGTGGGACCCTCCCCACATCTCTTCTCTTGCTGTCCCAGTTGGGAAGAATTTGGTGCGGTGAGCATCTCTACCAATGAGAGAGGAGACAGTCGGGAATGGGAGCCTGACCAAATTGGGATTATAAATTCTGGTTCTAACCTTTGAAACAAGCCCTCTGCCTCATGTTCTGACATGGGATAGATAGCCCTCTTCTCCCAGGGAAGAGAATAAACTTCTGTTCTTACCCTAAGGCATCTCTGTGTTTACTTTTCTTACTAAATTAAGGATAAAGGGTATTTTTCAACTCAAACAGGTTCAAGTGAGGCAGGGCTGTCCAAAGTCACCAGCCTCATTCTCTCCTTGGCAGCCACCTGGGTCCAGTGGCCAAATACAGATCAGAACCACTGGAGATGGCCCCCACCTTCTCTGACCGTTTAACACATAACTACACATGGTCACAACTTCTAAAAGCAAAACTGGAGCAGCCAAAAACAGGCAGTGAAATAAGAGGCTTGAATCAATAAAGTCATTTCTGGCTAGATCATTATGCTAATGTGTGAGTCATGGGAGGATAGACCCTTAAATTCATTAATTAGAATGTTTTATAACACTCCACTCCAACCTTCCTTTCCCACAGTTCTTTGCCTTCGTGGTCACAATCTGCTATGCTGGGAACACCTATTTCAGCTTTCTATCATGGAGATCCCGGACAGTACAGTGATCACCATTTGGACAATGACATTAATGGAAAGAACGTTGCTGTAAAAACCACCCTGGGTAGGATGTACATTTCCAGAGAACTGTGTTTTTGGAGTGTTTTTGTACACTTAGTTTCATTGTGGTTGCTATGTTCAGTTGCAAGTAAAATGGAGACTTGTTTACAAAATGCTGTAAATCCTTAGGACAAAACCTTTTCAATACATTGTTATAAACTTCGTAAATCCTATTTTTCCTAGACAATAAGTAACAAAGTTACTAATGTTAAGACCACATCCAGTTTGTAAATCTAACCTTTAAAATGCCAGACTTTTTTTTGATTAAATGTTTGAAAATCACCTGTGAACTTCAGTGTCTGAGTTTTGGGGGGACATTTGAGAAAAATGAGGCCTTTCACCACAACCAAAGTGCATGACTCCATGGGACATGGAGCACAGGCAAGATTATTTAGGAGAAACCTTCTACCTGGATCACGGGAGCAAGGCCAAGGGATTAATTTACCACTTGCATACTTAAAGTCACTGCCTTTGGGGTGCTGTCCTGTACAGCACAGGTGTGAGGGCTGACCAAACCAGATTTAAATATTAGTTGAGAAATACTTCATGAAATACATAAAAATGCAGTAGAGCATAGATAATGTTGATGTGTGATTTTCTAATATGTGCTCCACAGAGATCTTTAATGTACAATTTAAGTTTGGTATCATTGCCCTACATGTTCTGAAGTCATGTTCTGAAACTCTTTCAAAGTGAATTCATTGAATGGAACACAATTTAAAATGGTGTAACCAAGGCAGTGAAATAGATGCTCCCCAGAAACAGTTTTTGACCCATCCTAGAACCAGGGCCATAACTACAGCTGGGGACCCAGGCTTGGCCCCAGGGTGGAATATTTATCCTCTTCTCCTTTCTGCCCAGATACCCCACAGGTGAAGTCCATATTGCCAGGCTCTGCTCCCAGTAGTAGGAATAGCCTGCCCTAGAGCATACACCTCCTTGGAATCAGTGCCTCCCCCTATCCCCACCCCAACCTACCTTCCCTCCTTAGCAGGAGTCAGGCCTTCAGTGCTATAGGAACCTGAATGTGTCCCAGGATTGGCATCCTTCTCCCCAACAGAATGTCCAATGAGTCAGGTCTTTAGTGCCATAGGAACCTGGATGTGTCCCAGGATAAGTGTCCCAGCATAAGTGTCCCCAACAGAACGCCAGATAAGTTCTCTCTCCTGTTCCCTTGCTCTCATCACAAAATTGACTAATTATGACTCTTCTATAGACATAAAAGTGACCTTCCCCCCCAAAAAAAATACCCTCATTCTTTGCCATTGGTGATAGCAGTCACTGAATGTTTCACAGCAAACACACAGAGGGGATAGCTGCTATCTCGACCTGGGCTTTCAAAAACCATAAAAACCCTTCGAAGTAACAGTGAGGTTTATGGCACCCTAGGAAGCCTGGCGCATGCACGGGTGGAGTGTGCGTGTGTGTGCATGTGTGTGTGTGTGTGCCTAGTATGTGCATATCCACACACAGTACAAATGGAGTTGTGCTCATCTGCTTAGTTGGCACCAGAGGCTCCATCTCCAATCGAATTACAATTTGTAAATTATGAATTTGTGAAGAGCCCTTTAGAAAATCTGCTAATTTAGGACAAGCAGCCTCAAGATCCCTTTGATGACACCAAACATGAATAAGTTAGAGGAGGATGAACTTGGTCAAAGTCCTCTGGTGTCTCTGTATTCTCTTTCTGGCTAGGTCTTCCTACCACCACTGGGGAAAAGGACTTAATAATAGCTAATTTATGTAGCACTTTAAAGTTTACAAAGCACTTTCCATGATATCTAAAGCTGGGAGTTACGTGCTAATATTATCTTGATTTTATACTTGAAGAAACCGAAAGAAAGGTTAAATAACTCCCAGGAACATACAGCTAGCAAGAAACAAGGCAGGATTCGAACTCAGATCTAACTATCTATCATGCCACCTATCTTCCTTTGTTTTACCAAATTGCAGAAATACTTTACCAAACAGCCAAAAGATCCAGGAAAAGGATAGAAAAAAAAAGGTTCATGCATCGATGTTTCCCCACATCATGACATCACCCTCATGATGTCATCGGTCCTCTTCAAGAATGAAGGACAAACAACAATCCTAGAACCTGTTCCCCCAGCTTGTTTTCCCTCCTGTGTAAGGACCCCTGTCCCTCACTCGCTTCCTGTTGTCCTATGTAAACAATAAAGAGCTGTCTGGCTTGGATAGACTTCTTTTCTCTCAATCTATATATAAAGTGGGCAGGTTGGGGAATGAAGGGTTTGCATCTTTGAAAGGAAAGCTGTATTCTTATGGGTGGGTTGCCAAGATCTAATTCAACTTGGTGCCAATGTATTTTTTTAAAGCCCACTTTAAAACACAACTGAATAGTCCTGGAGGTGATGAAGGAAATGCAGTCTCTGCCCTCAGAGCTTTCCATCTGAAATGGGGATTCAATCAATCCATCATTCAACGTTTTTAAGCACCTAATATGTACGAATAGGGATACCAAAAAAAAAATCATTTAGAACTAGAGAAATAACCCACAAAAAGGAAACCTCAGTTTATGTAAGTATTGAGTGATTGGAGCTGGTCAATGACAAGAAGTCTGAGTTCCAAGGGCCTACTGAGATGATCCAAGCCACTCCTAACCAAGGAGCCCTTCTAGTACATCCCCAGTAGATCTAACCTTGGACTTGAGGCTTGGGTTCAAATCCTGGTCAGGCCCCTTACTGTATGACCTTGGATTAGTCTTTCTAAATCCAACTTCTTCATTTATAATGAAATCACAATCCTTGTATGACCTAATGGTATGACTCACATTAACTAACATTTGCTCTAACATTTGCAAAGCACCTTGCAGAAGTTAGCCCAATAGATCTCACAACCCTGGAAGGCAGATGGTTAACCACATTTTACTGCTGAGGACACAGGCACTGAACGTAAAGTCACTTAGCTAATAAGTGTGGGAGATGATCCGAACTCAGGGCTTCCTGAATCAAGTCCAGTGTTCTAACCACTACCCCAGGCTACCTCTTGTGGTCTGTTGTGAAGATCAAACAAAGGCAATCTTTTTTAAAGAACTTTGTATCAATAGAAAGGCAGACAAAAACTGGAGAAAGCAGGGATTTTGTCCCCTTCATAAAAGAGCCCACAGCTTGGGCCAGGTGGACTAGCAGGGGCCCAGGCCTACCCCAATGTCTTCAAGAACCAACAAGCAAACATATTCAACTTTGTAATAAGACTAACCTAAATTGTAAATTATCCCCTTTTAGTTTTAAGATATGGTTTGTTGTGTTATATATAAGGTTAGTTGTTATTTAGTTATGAATAAAATAATATCTAGTATGACTGAGTGCAAAAATAAAATAAAAGTCCTCAGGTATTCCTCCTAATGAAATAAGCTGGGCATGCCTGTGGTCCCCTTGTTTGTGAAGGCTTCTCCTTGCAGACCCTTCTTGCTTTGTGTGAAAAGACCACCACCTACCTCCACTGGCCTCTCCACACCCACACATGCTCAAACACACAAACTGAGGTTGTCTTTTCAAGTGGAACAACCACCAAACCAGAGTGAATGAGTAGCCAAGAGGGGTGAGAACTTTGTCTCCAAGACCTGGGCTGCTCAGCCTTCTGTAAAGAGTAATCATGCTCGATGGCAAGGCCAGGGAGTTGGGGTGCAAAGGCGGTGTATTTCCAGGAACCTGTATAAATCTAGTCATTGACCTTGTCAAGTCACTGCCTGTCTGAGCCTCAGTTCCCTCATCTTGAAAAAATGAGAGAAGTAGCTGAGATCAGTGGTTTTAACCTGGCGTCCATGGATAGATAGGAGTCTGTGAACTAGGATGGAAAAAAAAATTAGGTCTTTATTTTTACTAACCTCCAGCTGAAACTTAGCATGTATTTACAAACACCCTGAAAAGGGTCCAGAGGTTTCACCAGGTTAATGCTGAAGGAGTCCAAGACATTGAAAAAGTTAATAGCCCCCCCCCACCCCCTTGCCTAGATAATCTCCAAGGTCCCTTACCACTCTAAAGTTCACGTCAATTCAACACTTATTAAGCACCTACTCTGTGCAGGGAACTAAGGACAAAAGGGTAGAAGTGAGGGGAGTACACATTTATAGAGTTCCTACTATGTGCCAAGTACTTTATATAGATATGATCTCATTTGATCTTTACAACCAACCTCTGAGATAGATATTTTATTATCACTATTTTACAGTTGTTGAAACCAAGGAAAGCGGCGGTCAAATGAGTTGCCCAGGGTCACACTCCTACTAAGTATCTGAGGCTGGATTTGAACTCTGGTCTTCCAGACCCCTTGTGCATCTCTCTGTCCACTGCGCCACCCAGCTGCTTCCTAAGCAATCTTTGCCCTCAAGTTTACATTCTGCTGGGGGGCCAGTGGGGAAACACAAGTAAATACAAAGTATATTTAAAAGAATGTCATTTTTAAAGGAAGAAAACATTAACAATGGGCTACATTAGCAAGGGGTCAGGGAGCAGCCAGGAGCTAAACTGTGTGTAAAAGAAACAATGAGATTTTCTCAGGTGGAGACAAGGAGGTAAAGCTCATCCTGGACCCTGGAGGGCAGAAACTGATGGAGATGGGATGTCCTATACAGCAGATGACTAACAAGTCAGTATGACCTGAACAGTACAGAGGAATGCATAGGTGGGAGCCAGATCATGGAGGGCCTTAAATGCCCCCTTTGATTCTGATACTGTTATTAATAAAGTTGAGAGAAGGGAAGCAACAAAACCCACTGGTGATACTGACTTGGGGAAAGTGATTTTATGTGGTCAGGTTGTCCTCAGGCTGAATGTGTCTTGAGGGTATACCCCTCCCCCTTGATGTGTTTGATTTCTTCCATTTCTTTAAGAGTATAGGAAGATCATTCTCTCTGATACAACAACAAAATTTAAACCAGGCAAAGTTGATCCTTTCTGCTAATTAATGTGTTTCTACAAGACCCTGCCCATGTTCCACTTATTCCCTCAGTGAGACAAATTGTACTCAGTTGCCACATGTACTCTTGGGTTCTCCTACAGGTGTCCAGGAGAAAGTGTTAGTTTCTTGTGGGCCGAGTCAAAAAAGGAATGGGAGCCAAGCATGTGGAGAAACAAGATTGCTGAATGTGGATCACCCAACTCCTTTGAATGCCTGGGTTCAGCATGACTGGCTGAAGGGCATCTTAGGACGCAGCTGTTTTGGAATCGCAGTGGTACAGTGGCCTGGGAGTCGAGGGAGCTGCATTCAGCCACTAACTAGCTATGTGATGGAGGAACTGCTTACCTTCTCAGCCTCCTGGGTTGTAAAATCGGGATTGGCCTATTGGGTCAGAGCATAATAGCTTTGGAGTGGGAAGGGATCTCAGGGGAGGTCTAGTCTCATCCTCATATTTTACAGACAAGGAAACTGAGGCCTGGAGAGGTGAACAGAGACACAAATCTGGTTGCAAACCCTGGAGATCTCTGATCCCCAAATCACTGCCCTTTTCATGGATTCTTCTCCAAGGCCCTTTCTGGTTCTAAGTTTCTATGATCCCCATAACTGCCAAAGCTCTTTCTTTTCCTCCTCCCTGCTCTAGTAACTCTCCTTTTACTTGCTGAATTGGCAAGAAGAAACGGGCCAGCAAGGCCAATGGGCACCAAAATTGAGCACACAAATCAAACCCTGGGCTTGGACCAGTGGGCTTTTGTGGTGCTGCACACTGGACAGCCCTAGACAGAAGTTGGGTTTCACTTTCCTAGTTTGGGGTGTGCATGTATCTGGGTATGTCTGGGTAGATGTCTCTCACGTGTACATGCTTAGAGAGAGTTACTTAAACATTGACCAGTAATAGGAGTAACGACCCTAGGGGGAAAAGTGGCCTGCACCAACCCTCAGGCCTGTTCTCCTTACAGCCTAACTCTGGATTCTCTGACAAAGGCAACTCTTATTGATCCGTAGCCCAGAAGACTACACGCTCATTTTTGCCTTGATGAAAAATAATGGTTGACTTCATGCCTTGGAATATCTTGGGTCTCTGAGGCTCTGGCACTGTATACTACACAGAAAGCCACATGGGGAAAATAGTACTTATTTTTAACTGAAAGGAAATCAGAATTTCCTCTTTTGAGTGTTGAGAGGCATGGTTCATGAATACTTTTCAACAGTGTGGGTGTTTAGGTGACTAAAGCATTTGTCTTATGATTCTCCAATAGCTTTTTCCATTACTCAAAGTGAGCTGTGAATTACTTTTGGTTTGAGTTTGGAAAGAAGGAGACTTTGTCTTTGCAACAATACCAGCAAACCCCCACCACCACCAGAACAAAACCCCAAACCATCCACACCAGGATCAATTTAAGATGTGAAGACTCCTGACCCAAGGATTACTCAGGCAGTGGAGAAATTGGAAGACTTGCAAAAAAATTTCTTGAGAATTCAGAATGAGTGGGTGTGCCCCTAAATAGCTCTATGAACTTGGGCAATTGACTTCCTCTCCCTGGGTCTCAGTTTCTTCATGTGTGAATTGAAAATATTGGACTAAAAAATTGCTCCCATCCCTTCCTGCTTAAAAAAAAAGAATCGGTTTTCTGTTCTATTAATAATGCACTGAGTGCTTTAACCGTTTGCCATCTGTACTTGCCATCTGTATTCACCTCATGGTCCTTCCAAAACTTTTCTATTTTTGTTGGTAGAGTTGGGTAGCTTTAATTTGATACATTTACTCTTTTATCATAAATCAATAAAGTCCTTTAGGCAATTAATTACTCGGCATTGAATATTTCTGGTTTGCACTCTCCAAAAGAATGATTCAGCCAATGAACACTTGACAACAAGACACAAGAAGAAAGTAGATCTCAAGGGATTTTATTTACTTCAGCCTTCATTTGAGTTTTCAATCGAACCTTTAAGGAGAGGTCACCTCTAGGTAAAGGTACAAAGAAATGTGAGGGAACTGTGGCAGGGTCATGAACACTGATACAGTTTGTAATCCTGCCTCTGATTTCAAATCAAGAAACATGGGTTCCAATTCGACCACCACTACTTATTCCCATGTTGACTATGACCACATTCACAGAAGTACAGGGAACTGTGCAGAATAGAGGGGTAGTTTGTATATTTCATCTGTTCCCCAGTTTGCTCTAACTGAAAAGAAATTCATCACCTATAGGCCAAGCTTTTTGGTGATGAACCTGTATTAAATTAGGTTAGGTCTCAGACATTTGACATGCTACCCATCCCAGGGCCAAAGTCTGACGCCTCCTCAGCTGTGTAGAACCTGCTGGGAATTGCTTTCCATTAGCAATCCCCTAGGAGAACCACGGTCACCTTCACACTATGATGAGGCATGGGAGTGGGGAATTTAGTAGAGTTAGAACACAAATGCAAGCTAAATGAAAATATCAAAATGAGGAAGCCAGAAAGTATCGAGCACTGATTCTGTACCGAGAATAGTAATGGTTAGCTATAGGAGTGGGTGGGTGCGTGGGGAGAATGAAAGTGAAACAGAAAGCAGGCTCATCTACAGCTACTGAGAATAGGCAAGACCTGACCAAGGACAGCTCTCACGTGTACTGCTTGACTGACAGGTTATCGGATGTGGAAGAGGCTACAATATTATGGTAGGTGCTGTAGATTAGGAAGGTCTTTAAGACAAGTCCTGTCTTCAGTTTTTATGTTTTGGAGATTGTGCTGTCCCATGACTTACAGTCACCCAACATCCCCCAGTGAAACACTGATGTCAAAAAGATCGCAGTAATGCCCAGCTATTGAGCAACCTAGTGCTGTCTCAACCAACAGGCAGCCAAAAAGGTTCACCGTGGGGATACTATGTGCTACAGCCAATCTCACCTTGTTTCCAATGCAGATCAGGGAAGATTGGATGAAACAGGAGTTCTATCCATTGCCTAAAAATCTCACCCATTCTTATTAAAACAATTACAAGGGATGCTTGGAAAAAGCATAATGTACCTCTCCTACATTTGCCGTAATTACTTCTGGTTTTAGGATATCATCCTCTTTGATGGAGAGAAGGCAAGCCTTTGAGTCAAGAAGTCTTGCCTCTAATACCTACTATGAGTGTGACCCTGGACAAGTCACTTAACAATGCTGTACCTAGACAATTTTCTGAGACTAGAAGGAGAGGCACACAGTTTAGTTTGGTGATTCTCAAAATGTGCTTTAGAAAACCCTGAAACATCTCCAATTTTTCTATATGAACCTCATATTTTTTGTTATTTGGCATTAAAATAATTTTAGAGTTCTGCCAAAGAACAAAAATTCTGTCAAAATTTTGCTTAAACTGAAAGGTTTTGCCACTGTGGAAAAGATGGAGAACTACTGGGTTGGTGTATAAAAGTGGGCTGGGCATCAGGAAGATTTGATTTTTGAATTATGCCTCTGACATGCACTAGCTGCTTGACCTTGGTCAAGTCACTTAACCTCTTAGTGACTCCTTAAATTTTCTAAGCTTCTATGTTGTGGGTTCTGGAATTAAAGCCCATAGAGAAGTTGCTTACACAGTCTGAAGGCCTCCCCCTATTCCATACCCCCTGAAAAATTGCTTAATTGTATTTTTTAAATGAGTCATTGATGCTTAAAACATGTACAATCACTTTCAAGCCTTGCATTCCAGAACATTCCCTTATGAAAGAAGAAAAGAGCAAAAGCCATCAACAAAACTACCCAATCTGACAGAGAATGTGACATTCTATGACATTCTGAAAGCATAGTCCACCAGCTTTTCACTGAGAAGAAGGAAGCATTCCTCATCATTTGGCCATTGGTCGCTGACTTCTATCAGAGTCCAGCTGTCTTTTCCCTTTGGTTTATCTTACTGTTTCTATTGGGGGGAGGGGGTGTCCTTAATATGGAGTGGCAGCGAGCTAGGAAGGACAGAACACTCCATTTGGAGAGAAAAGAAAACGGTCCCAATCCAGGGACTTGGGTGTGACCTCTGGCAACAATGAACTTCCCAGGTGCGGTTTCCTACTCTGGAAAACGATGGAATTGAAAATCGATGGCCTCTGATCATTCTTCCAGCTCCAAATCATAATCGGGGCACATTCCACTGCAGTTTGTTCAGTCTTCTTTCCTCCCCCCCTCCCCCCCCTCCCCCCTCCAATCATGGGCACCAGCTTAGATCTCAGTTCTCTGCTATCCCTCAAAACAGTGGAATCTAGTCATCAAAGCCCAAGGAAACAATGTGAAGCTAGAATTTGTTTTTCTGAGATTCAGCACATGAAATCACTCTTGGGACGACTGGAAGGGGGGACCATTTGGGAACCGCAAATTGAAGCTTCCTCTTCTCTCCGTTCCCCAACTACTTACATTTTAAGTGGCTTCATCGGGGCCCCATTAGTACAAATATCCCGGGTAAGGCCCCCGAATGTAGTAAGTGGAGGCGAGGCCCGAATTTGTCCCGTAGGGCAGGAAACTGTCGCGCCCTCCAGGGGAATTCAGAGACCGCCTGCAGCCTGCACCCCATTGGCCCACCCCATCTCCACTAAGAGCAATTGGCCAGAACTGGGGCGAGTTTCCTGTTCCCCAAGGCTAGGTCCCAGACTAGCTCTGGAGGATCCCAAAAGCCACAGAGCCTCCGTTGCGCGTGAAGCGGTACCAGAAGGCTGACACTTTGGGACCTCTGCTCTCCCGTCCAACTCTCCCAAGGATTCCAGGGGCCCGGACTTCGGGGTTCATTTTGAGATAGAACAGGAGGCGGCTACCCCTCCCTTAGCTGCTTTTCCCGCCCCCTACCTCCCTCCTAGTCCACATCTGGATCCTGTTCCGCCCAGGCCAGCCCCGGCTCTTCCTCCCCTAACCCCGCCCCCTGTTAGGCTCCGGAGCTGAAGGGGCGGCCGTCTGAGGAGCTGGGGGTCCTGACTCGTCTTCCCCCTCCTCCCCTCCATCTCAAGCCCAGCCGGAGCTGGGTCGAACCAGGGTCAAAGTCAGGGTCAGGACCAAGTATAAATCCGGTCCTGGCAGCGGCAGACTGACCCCACACAGTCCCAGGCCCCCAGTAACCTGTCCCTGGGACCGCCCCGACCCCGCCCCTCCCTGGGGCGGGCCTCCCAGGCCCCTGCCCCTCCTTCGGGCATCTGGTGAGTCCTGGAGCCCTAAACAGGCTGGCAGGCTGGCCGGCAAGCAGACGGGGGCCGGGGCTGCAGCCGTGCCTGGCAGATGGACCCACGGACTCACAGACCCGGCGCCATGTCTCACGGTCCCGGGGTTATTCGCACCACGTGCAGTAGCAGTGGCATCGTCGGAATGGGCGCGCCCCCACCGGGCCCGGCCCCAGTCCCAGGCCCCTCCGAGGGGCTCCTGGCCCGAGGCTACCCCACCACCTATCCTGCCTTGCTCAAGGTTGCGCAGATGGTAAGAAGGGGGCGGACAGCAGGGGAGGGAGGGGGCAGAAGGGGTGTGGGAAGCACCCTGGGTGAGGTGAGAGGGGACAGAGACCACTGGGATTCTCCGTCCTGGTGTGCCGGGGACCCACTCCCGGAACACCTCGAAGCATCCCCATCACAGGCACACAGACCCATCAGGAGAAATGGGACTCCTCTGCGTACGGATGTCTCTTTGCACACTCCCCTGCAACTTTCTCGGCGGATTACTCTTCACCCTCTGATCTCCCCCTTTTTCCCCATCCCAACCCTTTTCTCCTTTCTCCAGCCTCCACTCTTTTGTCTTCACCTGGAATCCTTGTGAGTGCAGCCGCCCAATACACCCAGCCTCCTCCCCCAGCCTGCTCAGCTTAGCAGCCATGACAACCCAAACTCCAGGTCCTCTTCCCCCATCTCCCCCATTTCCTCCTGGTGTGAGTTATGGCTTCTCCAGCCTCCCTAGGGGAAGCAGTATTTCATGGGACTTGAAAGGAGAGGGCCTCTCTCTCCTCCCTGATGTCTATCCCATACCTTCCAAACCAGAGTCTACTAGGTTTGCGAACTGTTTCCCCTCCTGGGCCCTGTTGAAAGCTTTTCAGAAGCCTCTCCGTCATTCGGTCTTGGTAAGAAAAAAAAATTGCTTCTTTGGCGTGCCACAAACCTTAGAGACTCATTTCCTCAGGGAGCTGCTTTGGGGGAATTCTGATTCTTGTGGCCTCTCATGCTGGTATCCCTTCAGCAAATGCCTAGGTCAGGTCAGAGTTGAATGAATGCCTCTTTTTGGCCCTGGAAGCCAAGGATTGTGCTGGGTTTTCGAGGAGCAGAAGAGCCGAACAAAGTACATCGTGGAGGTTTACAGAACTGTGGGATCCTGATTAGGACCAGGCAGTTGTGAAAGTGTGGGGCTTTTCAAGTTTCAGAATCAGTGTTAGTACCTTGAATCTGCTGTTAAAACCAAAAAGGAATCGAGAAAGCTGAGTTAGGTACAGAGGTGCGTCTGTTGTTCAGCCCTTTCAGCCTCCATGACCCCATCTGGGGTTTTCTTGGCAGAGACACTAGAGTGGTTTGCCATTTCCTTCTCCACCTTATTTTACAGATGAGGAAACTGAGACAAATAGGGTTATATGACTTGCCCAGGGTCACACATTATTTGTCTGAGACTGAATTTGAACTTGGGTCTTCCTGACTCCAGGCCCGTACTCCATCCACTGCATCACCTAACTGCCCTCCTGGAAGGTATAATAAGCTTACTTTTTTAGCTCTTACCTTCTCCGCACAACTTTTCATGGATGTGCAAATTTCACAGATTTTGAGCTGAGAGAATCACACCCATTTTGCTGAGGAAATGGAGACTTGGAGACATTAGTTAAGTGACTTGCCTTAATCACACAGCTGGTGTCAGAGTTAGAGGCTGGACCCAGGCCTTCTGACCCCAAGTCTCCTTCTCTTCCCTCTATTTCTTGGGAGCGAGAGAGGGAGGGAGAGAGGGCAGACTTGAAGTTCCCAGGCATGGTAGAAGTGTTTCTGGCATTAAAGTTCAACATAAATGTGAGTGATTAGCATTATTATTTATTCAAAATTTATTCAACAAGCATTCTCTTATGTCTTTAAATATATTTGTTTAGCAAGTGTGAATTGCCCTGCAGGGGGCCATCTCTCACTAGTGTCTCCTGATCATATACAAACTTTGTGGGAGGAAGGATTGCTTCATTATGGGGGGGGGGAGGCTTCGTATCCCCAGTACCAGCAGTGTTTGTCACATAATAGCTACTTAATAAATATTTGTTAGTTGTTGATTGAATGATTTGTCCGCCTTTTACTTGGCCTTTCCAAACCTCCCCTTTCTGTCTGGTTCCTCTGCTCTCTCTCTCTTTTTTTCCTCCTCTTCTTCAGGTCTATCTACTTGAGCTTACTTTCCAGGTTTTGATAAAACTTCCAAGGATACTTCTCTTTTGAGATGATGGTCCAGGCTTGACTTTTGAAAGTGTACCTTGGCCTTTTTTTGTCATTGGAATGGTGAGAACAAATGACCGTGCGATGGGAGGTGAAGGGATTGGAGGCGGTGAGAAGCAGAGACAGAACAGCTTCAGTTAAGTTGTGACTAAGAATTGACATTGAAGTTGAGGCAGCTACAATTACAATTCTTAACAGTAGCAAAACTACAGTTATGAAGTAGCAACAAAAATAATTTTATGGTTTGGGGTCACCACAACATGAGGAACTGTATTAAAGGGTCATGGCATTAAGAAGTTTGAGAATCACTGTCTTAAAGGGATTATGGAGAGTGAAACCAGATGTTTCTGTCCCAAATGCTGTCAGATGTTCAGCTGATCATCATTTTTGATGGGGGGGGGGGGCAGAGATTCTTCTTTCTTTTTTCTTTCTTGTTACAAGAAGATGGCTCTGTAGTCAGGAAAGGGGGAAGGGTGGGTTCTGGAAGTGAGGATAAAAACAAAAGTTATCAATAAAATTCTTTAAAAAATTTTTTTAAAGAATGCTTACTAGAAATCATGTCTACAAGTACATTGTCAAAAGTAAAAAAGAAAATACAAAAAGTATTCCTTAGTTTTGAAGTGAGATAACCCAAATGAAAAGAGATTTATATACAAGGCAGCCTTGCTTTCTTTAGAACTTTTGGGGGAAAAAAAAGCCAAAAACTGATATTGAACACTATGGGACCTGGTACAAGGGAAGAGCACCAGAAATGACCTTGGGTAAATAATGACTCTCTGGGCCTCAGTTTCCCCATCTGTGAAATGAAGAGTTTGTATCAGTTGTATTCTTAGGATCTTTTCCAGCCCTAAATCTGTGTTCAAAAAATTGAGGGATAGGGATGGATGTTTTTCTTGAGATGAATTAATGGATCATGGAGAAGCACTTTCCCCCTCCCTGAAAACACTGGCCTCAGTGAATCACCTTAGAACCACTCCTCAAATGAGCCCTAAAAGCTAGAACAGCATGGAGACTGATTGAGCTGGTAGAAAGTGCTCCATCCTCCCTTGTCCCTCCTATCCAGACTGCCTCATGCTTAATTGCTCTCTGTGACAGTTTGCAGGTGGCAAAGAAAGGCCTTGTTGCTCAGAAGACGTAGAATAGAGCTAAGACTTAAGGAGTAGCTTTTGCTTGGGATCTTCTCCTCTGGGTTTCCTTCTTCAGAACACCCACAGTAAACCCACAGGGTTCCCCATAGCTGCAGGTTTGGGCTATGAATGAAGTTCCCCAACTTAGGGGAATATCAAGATTTGACAGTCCAGTTTTAGTGATTGAGAGACTGGTTAGCCAAGACATTTTAACGACAGGGTCAACTTTGATTGTTTCATTCTTTGCGTTTGTGTCCCCTCCTCTGTGAATAGTACAGGGCACAGCCTAAGTCAGTAAGTGCTTAATAAATGCTGATTGCTTGCTCAGAACTCTGGCAAGGTTTGGGGTGGGGGGAGACAGAAGAATGACTCCCCTGAAGACCTCAGTCATTCGCACAATCCACTCGGGGCCATTCCACTACCACCATCCCAATCATTAGCTGGGATCTTCACACCAAATCTTCTTGGGGCCAGGGTTTTAGTCATTAAAACAATTCACAAATGGGGGCTGTTACTATTCATGCAGCAAGCTTTTATTAAACATCTATGGTGTTCCTATTATGTGCTAGGCACTGGAGTACAAAGACAAAAATAAATCTCCCATCCTCAAAGGGGATAAGGTAGACAACAGTATGTATGCAGAAAATTAAAAATGAAATACATCAGATAATTTCTGGGAAAGGCATTAGCAACTGGAAGGATCAAGGCAGGATAGACTTCCCGTAGCACGTATTACTTCACTTGAACCTAGAAAGAAGCTAAGAGTACTATGAGTTGGCTTTGAGGAGGCCAGGCAGGGGGGATAGCCTTATTTAGAGTCATGCCAACGGGAAATGGGATGTCGTATATGAAGAATAAGAAGCAAGCCAACCATATCATTGTTGTACTTCTCACAGTGCCAGAGGAGGCCGACAATGCTGCCCTTAAGACTAGTGCTGCTGTAGTCAGTGGGGAAGCCCCAAGATTGATAGCTCCCTGTGAATTCTCTCTCCTCCCTGTCCTCCTTCATTTAACACATTTACCAGTGGGTAACAAAATGGTGGCCAAATACTTCTCCCTTTGCAAAGTCTGTCAAACTCAAACTTGAATCCAGTAGAATGTGAGCTCCTATGTTTTATCTTTCTTATCCCCAGCCTATAACACAGTATTTGGCACATGGTAGGTATTTAATAGTGATAAGCAACTAAGACATACTTGAAGATCGAGCAATAAATGTCCAACAAAATTTTAGAAAAAACCAAAACCTTTCGAAGAATCATAAGAGAATGTGAGTGTTAGGTCAGGCAATTACTTGGGGTTTTTCCAGGTCTGAAATTCGACACTGAGCAGTAGATAACACTCTACTACATGTTCAACTCTCCCCATCAGAATGGAAGCAGACTCCTCTTGTGTCTTTGTGTCCCCCAACCTGGCACCAAGTGAGAGCCAAATAATCTTTTCTCCACATTCATTCATCTCTTTGTGGTCAGGACCTGTCAGTTACCCTCCCTATACCCCAATTTCCCCCCATGTAAAATAAAGGGGTTGGACTATTGGATCTCTGATGGATCTCAGAGATTCCCTCTTGCTCTAAACCCACGAAACTCTGAAATTCATTCTCAGATGCCAGCAGTGGCTAATCAACCCTTCTGGCTGCTTTTTCCTTTCTGTGACCCCCACCCCAATCAGGCACTAACCTGAGGTAAGAAGTTAATTTCCTACATGAGTTTTTCTGCAAGAGGGAAAAAAGTCTTCCTGCTAGGAGGCCACTAGAGTTGATCTCCTCTTAACTGAGCCAGAGACCATGAGTCTTTGTCAGTTTCCCAGGATGGAGCTACCAGACTTCCTATCCCTGATGAGGCTTCTTTTTGTGGGTCAGTGTATTCGTCTAAACTAATCTCCTAAAGTTCCTCCTCACCCACTCCCAACCTCTCAATAACAGATCTTCCCAGGCACCTACTAACTCTCTTTCCATCTGTTTCCCTTTTCTCTGCCATCTGTTAGACTTGTCCTAGCTCAGCGCTGAGAGGTAGAGGAGCTGTTTGACCCACTGCCCACCAAGTGCCAGCACTCTCTCCCTACCCCCCCTCTATTTCTCTTTCTCTCTTTTGCTTTCTCTCTTTCTCTCTTTCTCTCTTTCTCTCTCTCTCTCTCTCTTTCTCTCTCTCTCTCTCTTTCTCTCTCTCTCTCTCCCTCTCTCTCTCTCTCTCTCTCTCTCTCTCTCTCTCTCTCCCTTCTCCCCCTCCTCCCTCTCTCACCCCTTTCCTCCACCCCCATATTGGCTCAGTGACTTTGCTGTCTCATCACTCACTCTCTGGCAACCTTCCCTCAAGCTCTATGCATCTCTGACTCTCATCTAGCAGCTGGGCTCACCCCACTTGGACTCAAGACAGCTTTGGTTTCTTGATCCTGGGTTTGCCCCCCTCCCTTGCCAAGTCGCTTCTGGCAGAGGCCACCCTGAGTAGGAATTATTCCCTATAAAAGAAGCATGATTAAGACCACTATCTGCCCCAGAGGCACCATTAGCAGAGCTGATCTTCAAGCCCTCTCCAATGACAAAATATTTAATGTGCTTTGAATTTGAATAGCCCAGGGTCCCTTCATGGCTCTCCTATTTCTGAGGACAGCTGTACAATTTTCCCTATCTAGTTGGCTTTATTAAGACCTCACTGTGCAAGGCACTGAGATTGTGGATGCAGAGATCATAGGACCACAGATTTCAAACAGGAAGGAACATTAGGCGTCATCCAGTCCAGTGTCTCATTTTACAAATGAAGAAGTTGAGCTTTAAAGAAGTTAATGAACTTTCCTAAAGTCACAGGACTCATGGGATCATTTCAAGTCCAGCACTGTATCCACTCTAAAGCCATTCTGTCTCTAGATGCAACACTCTTGCCATTGTGAAGCCTATAGTCTACTAGGGGATACAGTGTTTCAACAAATAAATATAATGTGATTTGTGGAGGGGACAGAATAAAACCAATCCAAATTAAAGGGTATTTATTAAATATCCTAGTCACTAGAGAGATGAACATATAGTTTTTGCTCTCAAGGAGCTTACTTTACTGGGGCAAAATATAAAGTCCCTTTCCCAAGGGGGGCCTCTCAACTGAAAAGGACTCTTGTAGGATGTGACATTTGAACTGAGCCTTGAAGGGATCTAGGATTCTACAAGGCAAAGGTGAAGAGGGAGAGCATTCCAGGCAAGGTTCACAGCCTGTACAAAGGTAAGGTGATGGGAGATAAACTGCCAGGAATAGCAAGTCAGCCAAGTTTGGCTGAAACAGAGAATGTGTGAAGGGGAGTCCCCATGTATGGAAGGTTCTCCCTCCTCCTGGCTTCAGCAAAAATCCCATTTTGTACAGAAAGCCTTTCCCAATCCCTCTGAATTCTAGTCCTTTGCTTTGGATATATTGTTTGCATATTGCCTCCTCTGTTAAATTGTAAGCTCCTTGAGAGCAGGAACTGTCTTTTGCCCCTTTTTTGTAGCCCTAGAACTTAGCACACAGTTCCTGGCACATAGTTGAACACTTAATAAATGTTGATTGATTGATTGGCATATCTCCTGTTAAAGGAAAATCTTTGTTTGGGCTTTGCCCTTAATAATGAAACAAACCCAGGAAGAGAAAATTTAAAGGAGTTTATTGTAGCATCTGAGGCAAAAGAACATTGAATGTATGCTGGCACCAAATTCAAACCAAACACTGTTTTTAAAGACTAATTTCACAATAAAAGAAAATAGTTCTGATAGGTTCACGTTTCTAAAAGGGGATAGACTAGTGTTATCTTGGAGATGAGTTTATAATTCACGTAGATAAAGATTTCTAAAAAGGAGATCAAAGAGTGTATGGCTGCTCTTTCCTACTCTCTAGTTGGCACACACTTCAGCTGCCCTACCTTTGGATTGCAACATACTTTAGGCACCCCTTATCAGAGGACTGGCAGGTGCAACTAGCAAAAAGGGGGATGAGAGATCATGAATTCATTGAATTAGCTTGGTGGTAGTAACAAAATTCTACACAATAACACCCCCCCCATTTGGTGCTAACCATGCTTTTGGTGCAACCCCAGAATCAAGCTTCTATCACTCCATTGTCCTAATCTCTGCAGCACGTAATTTGGGAATTGGCTTGGGAATCATTCCTTGCACCAAGGGAGACATCATAAACACAAAGAGCACACAGTGCCTATGAAGACCCGCAAGAGAAACTCCCCAACCAGATGCTTTCGTTATGAAAGATGGGAGAGCCAAGCAATCAGTCATTCCTAGGGGGACCAGGGTTCCCTTTCCTCCACCTGAAACTTATTCCAGGCATTTCAAACCAAGGCCAAAGTTGTCCAGCACCCAGGTACAGCATTCCTGACCTAAAAGAATGCCGCCTCCTCCCTCGTCTGCCAGGACAAAGTCCAGAACTAACCTATTTTGTAAAGCTATAGCCTTAAGAGCATGGACTTCAGTGTTCAGGTCTCCCACTGCACCTATGGTTTCATTGACAAATACCTGCAAAAATGGGTTCCTTTTATTCAGGAGCACCAGACCACATCTGATCCCATACAGGGGCAGTTCAGTTTCACTTACTAAAGGTCAAGTGTAGCAGAAACGTAGATGGCTGTATGCTTACTTCACAACTGAGTGTGAGGAGGCTGGGTGGGTGTGGGCTGGAGAGCAAAACCCTAACCCACATCTGACTGTCCAGTTTAAGGGGAGCCAATAATTACACAGGAAATAAAACCCTTGTAGGGCTATCCTAATAAAGAACCCTCTGGGGTGTGCCTGGTCCCCTGGCTTAAGCACAGTCCTCAAAAGGCCCTTTCCTTCCCAAATAATCACATTCTGTCTCAGGGATAGGGTATAATGACAAGCCATCCATCACCTCATTGTCTGACTTTATGTCCCATTTTGCTCATAACCCAGAACTGGTGCCTTGGCACCATGTTGTAAGGCTAAAGGAGACAATTGTGAATGGTTAGTGATCTTTTCCCAATTAAAAGAGAGTGAGTGGGAAGATTTATTCTTCTAGCCTATGACAGTATAATTTGGTTCTGTAATTAAGTTAAACTTATTGATTTCAAAAGAATAATCACACAGGTCTTGAATGGCTGCCCCAATGCCCACCAGGGCCATTTCTTTTCCCAGTGACAAAGGGGTATGTGCACATATCCAGGAGTCAGTCCAGTCAAAGGCACAACCAGCAGGTTGAATCAGTCACTCATAAGTGTTGGGCTCCCCTGTGGCCCCAACATTAAAGGTGCAGAGCAAAGTATAAAGCACAGACAACAAATCCGTGATAGAGGACATGTAAGGGATTAGGTCCTAATTATCAGGGTCAAATAAACCAGTGACCAAAAACCCTCGTGGCATTAGGGTCCGTTTTCCACTGAACTGGTTCTAAAGGTTCATCAGGGGTTTCCTCTGCTGGGCTGAGGTCAATCACAGCAGACTTCACGTGGGGGTATTGCTATGCTGCTGTGCCCCATGTCACTGGAAAGGCTTCTACGTGCCTCAGTTTATCTCTACACACTGACATATATGTATAGCTCATAGATTGTGACAGCTCAATTTAACTACTTTGCAAATGGTAGAGCATTCACTTTCACCACACTTGGATCACAATTTCCTTCCATGAAGAGGTGGACTCAACAAGAAAGGCAGCTAGAGACCACATGAAAGGCCTCTGCATAAGCCCCATGGGCAAACCATGACTGGCAGATGTGTGGTACAAGGGCCTGGGTTCCAACAGTGGCACTTGTCCAGGCAGAAACAATGAACGGTTTACAGAATAGATAACAGCTCCATGAATGAGCATGACTAACATAATAAACAAAGTCATAATAGGTGAATAAAGAAACCCAACCCAGCTTTAGGGGTATCGAGTCCTTTTGCAGCGTCCATGATCCTCAGGGACCCAGGAAGCACGTCCTGTTTATCTCTCAGACAGCTACCTATGGATCAGGGCAGGCCTGTGGAGGCATTTCCTCAACCATCTCCAGGTTACTTGCTGAGATTCTCTAGATAATGCTACCAAGTCCTGCTGGTGCTAAGACTTTGCATAATTTAGTAAACTGTGACAAAAGCTAATCAAATTGTCCTTTTAGTAACTAGTTCATGTAGTAAAACCCTGTTCAGACCTTATGGATCTAATCTGAAAAGGGATTCACTAGGTCCTGACTTGGAGAATGAGCACTTCCGTCTCACAGATACTTCAAAATAGGGGGAGGAAGACATGATTTTAAGATTCATCAAAATTATTAATGCTATTTTACATGTGAAACTCTTCATCCAAATATTTTGAGAGCTTAATTCAAAACCAATATGTCCCATTTTAAAACATTTTGGAATCTGTTTGTTTACATATCCTAGTCCTTGAATTAAAAACAGCTTAATCTTGTTGCTTTCTCAAAGTCTGCTACTCCAGAAAGTTCTTAAAGCACTTTTACATCTTTATCCTATCCTCTTTTAAGGATACAGACATGGAGCTGACCACAAATGTTTCGTACTTGCATCCTATAATAGTAACTCAGATGTTTTAGCCTCGTTATTTAATTTAGCTTTGAAAATTAATTGATCTTGTATTACAATGACAAAACCATCACTGTTCACCTGCTCTGATAATAGAAATTTTCTATGAAAGGAAAAAATAAGAGGGACATGTTTATAACAATATCAAGACTGTCACTTCAAGGATACAGATTGACCAGAATAGGGGAGGAAACTTCCTTTAGCTCTGTTTGATTCCAGGCATGCGTAATATTTTATAGCTAATTGTGTTCCACTTTATTCATGGGGTATAATAACCAGGCTCAGAATTAACCTGGCAGGAAAATTTTCTGTTCAGAAAGGAAATAACACAATAGGAAATTGAGTCAAGTGGCTCTTACCTTTGTCTATGCAAGATCATCCACTCAGGTTTTCCCAGGGACAGATATCTACCTGTAGCAGTTTTGAAGCCAAACTCCCTTTGGGTAGCTCATTGTATTCCCCGTGAAGGTGGATTATTGGTTTAAGAGTAATTCAGGTAATCATACCTGAAATCAGACTCAGAATGATATCAAACTACAGTTCCACAAGAGTTTGACTCAGATAGCAAATTTATATTAATCATAGCTCAAATCCAGGATATTATCATGATTTCCCCCTCATGTTGCAAGAACAGTTAACAATGAACGCATATAAAGACATCTCATTTACCTTCATTTATAAGAATAACTACATTCTGGAGTTACACACACACACACACACACACACACACACACACACACACACACACACACACACACACACTGAGTACATGGTAGTTAATGACAAACCCCAGAAAAATGCTGACTGCAGCAAGTGTCCAATCTTGCACTGCCTGTTAATCCAAAGCAAAATGAAGCCTTTGACTTTAAGGTCTATTGTTACAAGTTGTCTCAAGGATGATACTTCCGTCCTTAAGATTTTACAGCAGGTGGTCTGTAGGGCTGATGAGATCTTGTGATCTCTCCTAAGGAGAAGGTCCCAAGGAACCTCACAAATAAGGATAACTTAAGATGATAACCTTTGCCACTTTTCCCCGAAACAGTAATTTATCAGTATTACCCATTTTTAAAGCAAAATATATCCCATGAGATATTGAACAGTTTTAAGACATTTTGACCACATTCTTTTAACAACTCGATTCATAATCTAACAGCATCCAGGAAAAACGTCCTTTCTAGCAGCATTTCTGATACAATGGTTCCCCAAATTTTACAATATAAGAGACATTTTAGAAACACTAAGAACATATGCAATATCATGTATTAAAAACATGAAACAAATCCTATTACCAGTCAATGACATCAATTCAGTTAAATGTATTTCCAAATTATCTTACACAGAAAATCTTTTCATGTTATCATGTTGGGCACTCTATGCTAATCACATCTAAGACTCAGTATTGAGGAGTACTATATGGAGTAATTATATTTAATTAGAAATAATAATAATAGTTAACATGTATGTTTTTGTGCTTTGCCACGTGCCAGGTATGGTGTTAAGCACGTCACTATTACAGCATGCGATCCTGGGAGGCAGGCACCATCATTGTTCCATTCCACACATGAGGAAAATGAAAGCAGACAGGTCAAATGACTTGGCTAAAGATCATACAGTTAATAAATTTTTTGAGACCAGTTTTTAACTCAGGTTTTCTGATCCATGCAGTTTCAAGCCAAAATACAAATGTATTTTGCATTAAGTTTAATTAACCACAATTATCCTAGCAGGATAACAGAATTTTACTGAGCCAGTCTCTAAACTGAGAATGATGAA
Organism: Pseudocheirus occidentalis; assembly: GCA_028646575.1. Lineage (NCBI taxonomy): Eukaryota > Metazoa > Chordata > Mammalia > Diprotodontia > Pseudocheiridae > Pseudocheirus > Pseudocheirus occidentalis. The sequence goes on along the minus strand of CM053597.1, from coordinate 17,365,923 downwards.
ACAGCTGGCCAGAGATGGGAGTGCCATTCATCAGGTAGCTGCTTAATGCATTAGTTTCATTATGAGGAACAGATTTGCAAATCAGGAATTCTCCTAATCAGAATTCCACCTTGCTATAGTGAAGATGGGATTTTATACATAAATCTCAAGTGGAAAGGGAGGGGGGAAGGTGGATTACAAACAATCTGTTTCCCAGGGCTGGAGTAGCTCCTCGGGACAATCTCACAATGCAATTCTTTGATTATTTCAAATTTGGGGGGTTGTGACCATCCCCCAAGGCACAGAACCAGAGTTCTGTGATGGGAGCAGAGTCTACAGTCTTCATTTACTTTACTTAAGGTACACAGGCACAAGAATGCAATGATTGTGAACATCATCAAGATTTTATTGATCTGAGCTTCTAACTCACAAACTGGAAGAGGCAATTCTGAAAAATCTAATCTGCTAATATAACCATTACACATATCATCAAGTATGATCGAAATCATGATTCCTCTCATGATATGGTAATGATAGCATGATGTGATCATTAGCATATTTCACTATAAAAGAGATCACATAAGTTAGTTTCAGGACAAAAACTTTTTTAAAACCTCAGCTTTCCTCCAAGGGTTATAAACTGCCTGCCCCTCAAATTTTAGAGATCACAACTTTCACTTAGTAAATGTTATAACTTGATAGGCCACTGACCGTCTGAAATTGCCAGCAGGAATTTCTTTAAAAGTTTTCCCTAAGCTTCCTTATCTCAATGGAACCAAACCTTCAGTCTCACAGCCAGCACAAAACGGATTTCAACTCTCTTTAGCTTTTGATCATCTCTGCTTGCTTTCTCTCTTCCTTTCTTGTTACACTTCTCCAGTGTGCTTAGAGGAAAGTCTACGAATTTATGTAACCAATGAAATTCTGCTGAACCATTTCCAACTGATTTCCACAAAACAGGAAAAAAAGGAAAGAAGAAATATTTCCTTCTTTTTTCTTGTCTGTCTTTATTTTTGCTTTCTCCAACCTGGCTGGGGTTGTTGAGGCAGAAAGAAGAAATCTCACAGGTTTCTTCCTTATTTCCCACTGAGAGTCTGATCAGCCCATCAATGAGAATGAATAGATCCATCCTGAGATTTTATTAGCCTTCTCTCACTCCCCACACTTCTACATTCCCTTGCTGTGATGCTCCACAGCAGCTTTTATGGATGTTCTATGTCAGGCTTCCCAAACGACATCCCCAGTTCCCACCCATCTCTCTGTGCTGTCATTGTGAATGTTTATCCCTTTGGACTTGGCTGGGGTTTTCCTCACTAGCCCCTTTTCAGTTTGCTCAGTCTCACTTTCTATTGTTTAATCCCTCACTGGTATTCTGGTCTTTGTTGTACGGTAACGATGTACCAAAAGTCCCCCTCAACGGCATTAAAAATCCCATGCCTATGGCATTGAAGTCTTATTTTTAGTGTCCAAGGTCCCAACTTTTATCTGGCCTAATTTTTGCTACCTAATCTTCTCAGTCTTTACTGAACCTCATTGCTTCAGCTTGGATATAACAGGCAGAATTTTCCTTTCCCAAGTTTTTTTTTTTTCACAGCTTGTCTACCCGGGAGTCTTCAGGAGGCTTACCTTTGCCCCTTCTCCTCCCTTTAGAATACTTGCAATGAGGGACACTCCCATGCCTATAAGTCTACTTCCTTACTTGCCTCATCCCTGCTTCACACACAAGTGAGGAAAACCAAAATTCGGTCTGGGGGACTTTCAGGTCCTGAAATAGATGAAAGCCACGAACTGAGGAGTAAAGCACCTTTAATTGAGATAATAGAGTGGCAAACCTGCGCCCCTGGAGGAACCCAAGTCCAAGCCCCATGCAAAAGCTGCTTTTGCTTTTAGGAGGCAGTAGGAGGTGGCCAGGCCTGGACAGGAGACCCCATTGGGCTCTTGGCAATCTGGGTAAGGGAAGCCACTTCATTCTTGCTCTTCTGCCTGAATCCCAGTGGAAGGGGGCAAGGACACCAGAAGCTGAGACCCAGCTTGATATGGGCTCCCCCACAAGGCAACATCCCTGGGTGGGGGAACCTACAGTGTGCTTCAATTCAATCTAATCAAGAGCAAATGTCTTAAGAGTAGGAATGAAAGGACATTATGGAAATTCTGACATTACAAGGATCATTTAGGGGAGTCTCGGTCCATATTACATTTGGCAGTAACAATTGATGTCATTATGTTAACAATTTTCTGTCAGGACATATTTCTGCTTTACCTTCCTGAGCTAGGGAGTTTTAATTCTCCAGTCACTTCATTATGTCTGGCTGACTGCTGGGGAAGTACACGCCAGCCATTGGGTAAAAAAACACAAAACAAAATTAAAAAAACAAACAAACAACCCAAAACATGGTGCCTTCTGTGAAGTGGAGTAAGATTCCCTAGTGAGCGCCCCAGCAAAGTGATTCTCCTGGCTGAGCTTGTCAGAAATTGTTAAAAGGAAATCTTTGTTCAGGCCTTGCTTTCGATAATGAAGCAAACAGCAAGAGAAAATTTGAAGGAGTTTATCAGAGTCCGAGACAAAGGCACATTAAATGAGGCCAGGCACCAGGTTCAAACTGAGCACTGTTTTTCAAAATGAGCTTCCTAATAAGAGAAGGCAATCTTGATAGGTGCACATTTCTAAAAGGGGATTTTCAGTGGTGTTCAACTCTTCATGACCAGGGGCAGCTAGGTGTCACAGTGAATAGAGCACCGGCCCTGGAGTCAGGAGTACCTGAGTTCAAATTCGGCCTCAGACACTTAACACAAAAAAAAAACTAGCCGTGTGACCTTGGGCAAGTCACTTAACCCCAAATGCCCCCCAAAAACAAAAACAACTCTTTGTGACCCCATTTGGGGTCTTCTTGGCAATATTGACATGATATGCCTTTTTTTCTCCAGAAGCAAACAGGGTTAAGTGACTTGTCCAGGGACACATAGCTAGTAAGTATCTGAGGCCAGATTTGAACTCACAAAGGTAGTCTCCCTGACTTTAGGCCTATCACTATATGCAGCATGACTCCATATAGCTGCTTTTAAAGGGGGCAAAAACAGGGATCAGAGATTATGGGTTCATTCCAATTAACTTGGCTGTAGTGGCTAAATTCTATACATCACCCCCTTATTCAATAAATTCAAATGATTCCCTCTCACCTCTCAGAACAAATACAAAATTCTCTGTTTGGCATTCAAAGCCCTTCATAACCTAGCTTCCTCCTACCTTTGAGGCCTTCTTATACCTTTCTCCCCACTATCTATTAACTCTTCTAGTGACACTGGCTTCCTGGTTGTTCCAATGATGGAGCACTGATGATTGACCCCAAAAGGCCCTGGACTTTCCCACATGGCACAGTCCCTGGCATTGGTCTGAGGCATCCAGCCCACTGTGATTATTTAATTAGCTTACTTGACACTCCTTAATCTCATCTAGACCCCTTTCTCTGTTACCTCCAGACCACCCCAGACTACTTGCCACTCTGGGATCCCATCCAGATCTTCCTGCAGTCTTTCTGTATAAAAATATCCATCTTATCCTCATCAAATGCACAGATTCCTAAAATCTGGCCCGCTTGTATTGGTGTCCCAAAAAGTGCAGATTCATAGGAGTCTGGCCTGGTTCTATTGGTATTACAATAAACTCACTACTTGGACTGAAAAAAGGCTTGAGTGGCCAAATTCTTTCTGGGCAGACCCCTCACCCTGTACCCTTGCATTTGGGGATTCCTAGTACCCCCATCCTGCAACATATTTTGGTTCAGTTCCTAGCACCCCTGCAATATATTTTGGTTCAGTTCCTAGCACCCCTAGACCATACCACTAGGAACAAGATATTCCATCTCTTGGCTCTAGGTGTTCTCCATCTATCATTCCAACTACTGACCTCCCTGGTTCCTTTAAGTCCTAACTAAAACCCCACCTTTTACAGGAAGCCTACCTAACCTCTCTTAATTCCTTCTGTTAATGACTATTTATTAGATATATGGCTTGATTTGTATATACTCGTTTCAGTGCTCTCTCTCTGCCCACCCCTCCCCCATTAGCTATGAGTTCCTTTTGAAGGCAGGGATTGTCTTCTAAGTCTCTTTGTGTCCATAGTACCTAAGCCTGGCATGCAGTAGGCACTTAACAAATATTTGTTGACTGATTTGGGGAATGGTTTTTCAAGGAAATAGCTGCCACCCCCTCCCTTGGTGGCCTTGAAAAATCAATTACGTTTTGATCCTTGGTTTTTATTTTAAAGTCTCCCTTTTTAATGGCTTGTTCAAAGCAAGAACCATTTCTTATTTTTCTGAACTTTTCTGCCTTAGACTGCTGAGAGAAAATGGAGATCTGAAGGCAAGTCTGACTTGAAAGAAAAAACCCTTTGGAGAGATGCTCTCTATTTGCAAAGCAGAGACTAACGATCAAAAAGAGCTTCCCAATTAAACATACCTCCAGGCCACTTGGTGGAGTTTGAGTGAAACATCCCCTGTCCTCTCCAAAGCTTTTGTGTACTTAATAAGTCTAGCCAGGCAGGTCCTGCTGGGGCCCATTATCAATAACCAGCTGGAAAACCTTGAGAACTCAGCCAGGAGAATCATTTTGCCAGGGCGCTCACTGGGGAATCATACTCCAATTCACATCGGACGCCATGTCTGGATGGCTGTTTGTTTTCTTTATCTGACGGTTGGCAGGAGTGTACTTGCCTAGCAGTCAGCTAGACATGATGAAGTGATTGGAGACTGCTCACCTTAATAAAGTGTTTAATAATAAAAAAAAAAGTATTTGCTAGTAATATGGAGTACTTTTAGCTTTACTCAACTTGGAAAATCTATTTGGAAATAATACATTCTTTTTCCTTTTCTTGTCTTCATGGTCCTGGCCTCCTTTTATACCAGGGCAGGAGCTTCATTAGATACTAAGACTGGATCTGGGGGCATGGGCACTTAGCAATGATAGAGCAGCAGGAAGCTAGAAGGTTTCATATGACAAATAATTGGGTCTGGGTCAACTAGACCTGTAGGAAATGCTTCTTCATTTGAACTGGTGGTATTTACAGCGGTGGATATTATGTGATGAAGAAAGAGAAAACTGGGTCTGCTTGAATTAAATATGTATAGGATCATTTTTGCTTTTTCTGCATTAAATACCAAGCTTTTCATCCACTTGGTTTTTCCTGTGTGAATAGTAATAGTGTTGATAATGATCGCCTTTAACACTAGCATGATGGGAAAAGTTCAAGGAGTATGGACAAGTGGAAAATGAAGAGTATTTACAATAATGAATGATAGGTCTGAGACCTTAGAGGTTATCCAGACAACTTCCTCATTTTAGAAATGAGGAGGAGGCAGCTAGGTGGTGCAGTGAATAGAGCGAAGGACCTGAGTTCAAATCTGGCCTCAAACACTTACCACTTACTAGCTGTATGACCTTGAGCAAGTCACTTACCCCCAAGTGCCCCACCTTCCCTCTCCAAAAAAAAAAAAAGAGAAAAGAAGTGAGGAACTGAGAAAGGATCTCAGATTTTATCTAGTCTACTATCTCATTTTCTATATGAGAAAATTGAGAACAAGAGGAAAAGAGTTTCATCTAAGGCAACACAGGTAGTAAGTAGGTGAATCAGAATTTGAACTCAGATCCTGAGTGAGCTCCAAGTTCAGTCCTCTTTCTCTGCTGCCTCCATGAAACAGAGAGGCCCACACCTTGGGCAAGTACCTTCATTTCACTGCTTTGATATATTCAGTAGTGCCTTTTTTCAAACTTGAGGCAGTAACAGGTGGAGATTTGGACTCTGGAGGGACCTGGGTTTGAATTACCTCTGTCACACACTAGCTGTGTGACCCTGGCCAAGTCATTTAGCCTCTGTTTGCCTCAGTTTTCTCATCTGTCAGGCGAGGGGATTGGACTAGATGAACTTAATGGTTTCTTACAACTACAAATCTATATCATAGAAGTCCTGTAGAATGTCAGAGCTGGGAGGGACCTCAGGGTCTTTTGCCATCCATTTGACAGATGAGGAAACCTCGAGGCCCCAGGATGGAAAGGGACTTTTTCTAAGGTCACAAAGGGAATTGTTGGCAGAGCCAAAGCCAGCACCCCAGCCTCCTGAGGTCTACCCTAGCTTGGGAGGGAAAGCAAGGTTGCTTTTTATCCTGACTCCATCAGTATGTGGCTCTTGGGGCAGGATAGAGATGGCTTCATTAAACATTCATTCAGTAAGGGTTCTCCCAGAATGCACGGCATCACTTTCTATCTCTTGGCTTCTCACTCTGTGAATCTTTTGAGAGAATTAATGAGGCAGAGCCCGAGAGGCACCTAATGATTCCTTCCAGAGCATCTGATGAAGGCGTCAGATGGATTCCAAAGATCTTGATGAGAGACGTGCCAGATAAACCACTGAGCAAGTTGGTTTTTCTTATCACTATAATATGGGGTTATAGTCATTAGAAATGACGGCTCCAATGACTCTAGTTTTCCAATTTTGCAAAATGAAATAACTTACCATTGACTCTGGATATTCTGAGTGTTTTAATTTTTAATTTTGGGAGCCAAGAGAATGATAACTTTGTTGTAAATGTTTCCTGTGGCCAGATTTCAAAAAGCAACAGTATGTACCATTTGCTAATTGGCTTAGGGCCAGCGTACTTTTCAGTGCTACGTGTGTTACAGACCAGTCTTCAAAAAGTGTCTTTTTAAGGTTTCAGTTGGTAGAGCTCCATGGATTGTGTGGTCCTGCTTAGCTCTGACATTCTATGTTCTCAGGGTCTTCTCACCCTTGGTGGTTGGTGACCTTATTCTATACTCAATATATTTTAACTTTTCCTTCTTTTAACTCCCTATTATCTTTGGAAGAGGTAAAGGACAAATGAACAGCATAATAAATGCACAAATTGTGCAGACCATCTGCCTCAACCCAAATGTCCATTCTGGGTTGTGACAAACCCACTTTCCTTTGGGGCCTGGGTCTAGATATAGATAATGTTTGAGTATCCTAGGGAGCCCTCCCTCCACGGGATGTCTAGGTATTTGGGAGTTAACACAAAGGGTTATGGGGCCATTTCTGAAACTTTTTCTTGGAATCCTAGAGTTTCAACTTTTGACCCTAGGCCCAGATGAGTGAATGAAGCATTTATTAAGGACTTATAATGGTGCAAAGCATTGTGCTAAGCGCTAGGGATACAAACAGGAAAGTGGGACAGTCCTTGTTTGCCAAGAGCTCACACTCTGATGTAGAAGGCTAACACATGGAAGGTGTCAGCAATTCTTGGGGTGCAGCAGCAGTAGGAAGCAGATAATGATGGCTCATCTTTAATGTCATTTCCGCTGATTTCTGATATCCAACTTCAAGGACTTGGGAAAGAGACATGTCTATAATTTTTCTTACAGATTTTGTTTTTCCATGATTTCAGTTTCAATGTTGAACCACTGGACAGGGCCAAGGACACAGTGGTGAGAGATTTCTTCCCTGTGTCTTCAGTATCTGTAGCCCCTGTGAGAGCAGGTCCAGGCTGTATCTCCAGGGGGCTGCTTTCCAAGATGGTGGCCAAGGGCTCTAGGCTAGAATCCTGGCCATTCCCAAGGCTCTTTAGGTTAAGGCACCTGTGCTTTTTTTTTTAGTAAGACCTAAGGGGAGATGGTGGTCAATATGGTACTGGTGGGTTTGACTTGCTTCCTGTCTCTCCCTTGGGGTATCTTGCTACTCCGTCCAGGCTGGCTCACCTGGTCTACACACAGCAGCTGGTTGGCAATTGATGGGCATGGCTTGCCTCTACTCTGAAGGACTTGCTTTTTCTGAGGATATCTTGAAAGCTGGGCTAGAAGCAAGATCCTTGGTCTGGGGCAGGTGGGGTTGGTCTGGGAAGGTGGGGGGCAATGCTGCCACTCTCAGGGCTCTATTTGGTGGTGGCTGATCATCAGTTGTTGCTGGTGGTGCCAGGAAGGCAGGCACTAACCAGCTAGCTAACTGACTCATCAACCAAAACTGACAGTGTTCTATCCCCATGGCCCCCCACCCATGTTAAGAAGAGTACACAGGATCCATTTTCACTAAGGATAATGCATACCAGACAGTCTGTGGATGGACTAGACTGGGCCTGAGCTCAAATTCCAGCTGAATCTGACATCTGATAGCTGTGTGACCAAAGGCAAGTTGCTTAACTTTTCATCATCTGAAGCAATCATCTGTAAAATAAAAGAGAATGATCTCGGGGCCAGAGCCAAGATGGCAGCGTAGAAGCAGCAAAGTTTTGCAACTCCCACATAGCCACCCACAAAATATGACTCTAAACAAATTTTAGGACTCCCAAACTCACAAAAATACAGAAAACACATCTCTCATTGAAGGCAGCTCGGCAAGAGGGGCTCATCGCGGCAGTCTGGAAGCTGAGACCAGCCCAGCCCAAAACCAAAACTGCGGCCAGGCTCTAGAGAGGTCGGGAGGAGCCAAGCTGCAGTGTGAGTCTACCTGGGAGAACAAAGCTACAGCACCTGAAGCAATCTCCACATCTATTAAGCCAGGGAAAAGAAGGATTAGAGAAAGGTCAGTGAAAGTGAAGCTTTCAAGCTGAATTGGGGGGAGGAAAAGCAGTTCCGCGGATCTGCCCCAGGGCATGGAAGCAGTGGAAGCTGCAGTATCTGCTGCAACCAGAAACTGCCCCCATTGGGCTGCTTCAGAGCTCCTGGTCTGCGGATCCTGCAGGAGGGCTGAGACGATTGATCAGGGCCAAGGGCTCTTGCATTGAGTGGCCTGGATCCAGATCGTGGTCTTGGGTGGTGGTCCTGGGGTGCACTTTCAGCAAGCCAAAGCTGGTGGGGGCTGTAGCACCTTCCTAATAGCTACAGCAGCTGTGAAAACCCCAGTGATTTGGGACAGAGCTTTCCCTCCTGGAAACAGAGTTTCACACACCTAAAAAAATCAACCAATTAATTGACTCACCAACATGAGGAAAAGGAAGCAAAATAAGAACTGCAATAAAACTCTAGAATCTTTTTTTGTGGACAAAAAGGATCAAATCATGGACAGGAGGAAGACAACATAGTCAGAACTCCCACACCAAATGCTTCCAAGACACTTGAAGATTGCCTGCAAGCTATAGATTAACTGAAAAAGGACTTTGAAAACCAAATAAGAGAAGTGGAGGAAAAATTGGGAAGAGAAATGAGAATAATGTGAGAAAATCATGAAAAGAGAGTCAATAACCTGACTGAAGAAAACAAAACTTTAAAAAATTGATTAACCCAAATGGCAAAAGAGGCCCAGAAAGCGAATGAGGAGAAGAATGCTTAAAAAGTCGAATTTGCCAGATGGAAAAAGAATCTCAAAAGCATTCTGAAGAGAATAATTCCTTCAGAATTAGAGTGGAGCAAGTAGAAGCTAATGACTTTATGAGAAAACAAGATACTATTAAACAGTTACAAAGAAATGAAAAAATAGAAAGCAATGTGAAATATCTCCTTGAAAAAACAACTGACCTGGAAAATAGGTCCAGGAGAGACAATTTGAAAATTATTGGT
>CM053597.1:17226891-17350775 GCA_028646575.1 Pseudocheirus occidentalis | reverse complement strand
CCTCTCTCTGTCTCTCTTTCTCTCTGTCTGTCTCTCTCTGTCTCTGTCTCTCTGTCTCTGTCTGTCTCTCTCTCTGTCACTCTCTGTCTCTCTGTCTCTCTCTCTGTCTCTCTGTCTCTCCCTCTCTCTGTCTCTCTCTCTGTCTCTCTGTCTCTCTCTCTCTCTCTGTCTCTCTCTCTCTCTCTCTCCATTGAGACCTCATGAATTAAAAGATCCCAAAAGGAAACTGAGAGAGAAAAAAAATAACCCAATGACTTCAATAATAACTTTGGGGGTAGAGCCAGACTAGATCAGACTGGATAATAAGCAATGAAAAGGAAATGAAGAAGGGTCTGGCTGTAGATAAAGAAATATCTGGGATCTGATAATCTGATAATAAATAATGAGAGTTATGTCATCAGTAAAGACAGAACATGATCGACTGATAGAAGCCACCACGGGGAGAGAGAGCAGTGGGAAATGGGAACAAAGGCCTGGAAGCAAAAAGAAACCAAGTCCTTGAATGTAAGGTCTTTGGGCAGACGTGGAAACAGCAAAGCCAGCTCCAAGCACCACTTGCCTGGGAAAGTGGGTGCCTGACATTCACCAGCTTCACGAGTATGGACAAGTTGCTTGACCCTTCTGAGTCTCAATTTCCTCATCTGTAGGATGGGGATAATATCTGTAGCATCTGCTTTATTGTGAGGTTCAGAGGACATGATGTGTATTAAGACAATATAACCCTGAAGAACCAAACAAATTTCAGCCGTTCTTATTTTGAGTGGGCAGGGGAATGAAAGGAGTTAAGGATCTGCCCCCACCCCCACCAATCAATCTGTAATTTCTTTGTATAAAATTAATCAAATACAGATGGGAAAGATTAGGATTCCTTCTCTTTATCAATAGCCAGGGCACCCACATTACAGAAGAGAAAACAATGAGATGAAAAATGATTTGGTCTTCATCACATAGCAGGTAAGCATTTAAGGTAGAATTGTAGCATTTTTAAAGTGTTAAAAGAAAAAGGGGGGTGATAACCAAAAGAAAGTGTCCCTAGTCCCAGCTTCTGGGGTGAAATATGAGAAAGAGCTGCTGCGGCCGAGGTCTGATGGAGATGGGTGATGGGTCCATGCCTGAAGAATGCAGAAGTGAAGGTAGGATTGAGGAGAAAACATAGACAAGACTCTCATGGGATGAAAAGGTGTGGAGAGAGCTGTCAAGGGAGGGAGCACTCGATCCCCAGGAAATCACAGAGCATTTAAGGGGTCACAAGCTCCTGAGATAGGTGGTGCAGTGAAGAGACAGCCCTGGACCTGAAGTCAGAAGGACTTGAGTTCAAATCCAGTCTCAGACACTTACTAGCTGTGTGATCCCAGACAAAAGATAGACTCTCTCTGCCTCAGTGTCCACACCTGTAAAATAGGGATGGTAACAGCACCTGCCTCCCAGGGCTGTTGTGAGGATCAGATCACATGTGCAAAGTGCTTAGAACAGTATATGAGCATAGTAGGTGATATTAGCATTCGTGGAAAGAATCCTGGAGTCAGGAGTCCAAGGACAAACTGCTTATCAGGGCATAAACTTAGGTGGATCCCTTCACTTTACTATGCCTCGTTTCCCTTATCTGTAAAATAGAGAGTTTGTACCAGATCTCTCAGACCTCTTCCAGCTCTGAAATCCTGTGACCCCTTATTTGCACCATGATAATGACAGCTCATGTTTCCACAACAGTAAAGCAAAGCATTTGGTGTACATTGGAACCTCACGGCACCCCAGTAAGGGGGGGTCCTATTATCCCCATTTTACAGATGAGGAAACTGAGGCACGGGGCCATTAAGTGACTTGCCTAGAGCCATAAAGTGTCCAAGGCAGGATAGCAGTGGGGGGCTGGAGTCAACTCCAGCCAGGCCAGAGAAGATTATTAAATTTTCTGTGTGAGGATTTACACATCAGAGCAAATTCTACAGGGACTTGATTGACTGTTTTGTTAACAGTCTAGACCTTAGAAAGTGATGGAGAAAATGTTAATAGTTCAACTTAAACTTCTAAGTCTGCTGAGCATATCCTACCCCTCCCAGAGATTTCCTGTTGTTGTTCAGTCATGTCCGACTCTTTGTGACCCTGGTTGGGGTTTTCCTGGCAAAGATATTGAAGGGGTTTGCCATTTCCTTCTCCAGCTCATTTATAGGTGAGGAAACTGAGGCAAAGTTAAATTACTTGTCCAGGGTCACACAGCTAGTAAGTGTCTGAGGCCACATTTGAACTCAGGTCTTTCTGACTCCAGGCAGCACAGCACTCTATCCATTGTGCCGCCTAGCTGCCCATTAAGTAAATAAATCATAAAAATTTCAATATTTCCATAGCTATGGTTATGATACGGATATAAGGATTCCCTCCAACGGTCCAGATGGCAATCTTTCCATGTTTTCTCTTGTCCATGCCCTCCCATGAGATACATCCTCGACTCAGGGGCCACTAATACACTTGTGGCATTTTGTGGGTACCGCACAGCACAGAGGCTGTCCATCAGTCAGCCCTGTAACCCTTGCTCTTCCAACATGATTGACCTACCATGAACAAGACCAGCTAATACATCATGAATATGAAACTATAGAATCAAAGTATGTGCTACCCACAAGGCCCTGGAGGAACACAATGAGTCTAAGTGGTTATGTAATGACGTGGACACAGGAAATGACACCAAAGATGCTGGAAGACGTGTGATAGAAAAGGAAGCAGGGCAGACTGTATGTGGCAAGAGCGACAGAGACAATATGCACAGCCCCAGATATAGGAGAAACCCCTTCCCGCACCCCACTCCCTCACAGGCATTGAGGTCCATGCATAGAGAAAACATCATACATTATGGAAAATTTCTTTCAATGTCTTCATCAAGTTTATCTATGTTTTCTTCTTTCCTTCCTTCTTTCTCTTTCTCCCTTCTCTCTTCTTTCTTTCTTTCCTTTTCTCTTTCCCTTGATTCTTTATTTTCTCTCTCCTTTCTCTCTATCTAAACACTCTTTATTATGAATTATGAATGCTCTCCAGGAAGAGAAGGAAGAAATATACAGAGAGCAGTCAAGGATACATAAAAACAAAGGATACAAACAATTATTTTTAAGACAATATAGAGAGCTCTAGTATGCTGCATTGGCATCCACAAAATAGTTTTTAAAAATGAAAAGGTTTCCGGGTTATTATAAAAGAAGAAAAGAGGAAAGAATGGGCTGTAGCTTGAAGTAGTGAAAGGAACATGAACAGAGAGGATGACTTTGATGGTGATGATGGTGATGGTGGTCATGGTGGTCATGGTGGTCATGGTCATGGTCATGGTGGTAATCGTGATGGGGTGATGGTGGTGATGGTAATGATGGTGGTGATGGTGATGATGGTGATTAGAACTCACATTTACAGACAAACAGAGGGATTCAGGTTCTCTGTTACTTGAGTCACCTAGAAGACTAAGAGGTAAAAGGACTCATCCGCTCACAGATTCAGTATGTATCAGAAGTAGGACTTGAACCCAGATCTTCCTGATTGCTTCTCTATCCACTGTACTGCACTACCTCTCAACTCATATCTATGTGATTCTCTGAAGTCTTCAAAGCACTTTACATGTATTATCTCATTTTATCCCTCACAACAATTGTGGGAGGTGGTTGCTGTTATTATCCCCATTTTACAGATGAGGAGACTGAGGCAGAGATTAATTGACTTGCCCAGGGTCATGCTGCTGGGAAGTATCTGTGGAAGGATTTGAACTCAGATTTCCTTACTCCAAGGTCACTGAACTACCCATCTGAGAATCACAGTTTTTATGACATCTATAAATATTGATTATACATAGAAAAAAATTTTAAATACTCTCTGGTCTCATATCTATCTAAAACTAATCACCACAATGACTGAATTAGCCATTTCATTTAGGGTGGTTTTGTTTATCCTTCTCAGGACTTATAAGGGCTTTTCTGAGATGATTCAGATGACCCAGACTTCTTTTAAAAAACCATTCAGGGAAGTCTGAATGAAGGCATTTTTTTTTTTGTCACAAGCAGATGCATTCAGACTCACTGTTGGCAGCTGGGTGGTACAGTGAATACAGCACCAGGGCCTGGAGTCAGGAACACCCAACTCAAATCACACCTTAGCTCTGTGACCCTGGGCAAGTCACTTAACCTCTGTCTGCCATTTATAAATTGGGGATAATAACAGCACCCACTTCCCAGGGTTGTTGGGGGAGCCAATGGGATAATCTTTGTAAAGAGCACTTTGTTAACCTTAAAGTGCTATATATTATTATTATTATTAAATTCTAGAAATGGAAGGAGCCTCAGACGCCACATAATCCAGAGGCCTAGGGAGTGGTCCCACAGGTAGTTATAAAGAACTGGATTTCCAGCCAGCCCAGGGCCTCTGCTCCGTGGGGCCAGGGATGGTCCTCATTCTCTCCCTCATTTTGAGCTCCCCCCTTCACAGTGAGCTTCCTGTTGCTCAGACCAGAGGGCCTCTGTAGCCCATTTCAGATGCTGAGAAAGGGGGGGTCCCCAGACATAGACTCCCCAAATCATAAGGCCCTCCCTTCTGCCATTTTTTCCACCAGTGGGCTATGGGGTGTTGGTTAGTTTTGCTAAACTTCCTTTTCCCCCTGTTTTTTATTCTTTGTTCAAAAGACTAGCTTTCTGGGTTGTAGAACAGGAAGCATATATTAGGAAGTGAAGATGTGAAAACAAGATATTAGTGCAGTACAGTGAAAAGGACCTGGTCTTCTGATATTTAATGTTATTATTATATTTATTATATTATATTATATTACATTATATCATATTATAATATTAATGTGTTAACTCCCCCCATGAGCCTCAGTTTCCTCATCTTTAAAAGAAGATTAGAGTAGATGGCCTCTCAGGGCCCTTTCGGCTTCTGGGCTGTGTTCTTACCATGAGCTAATAGAAAAAACACACACCTTTTGTTTAGAAGTGGCCATGAGTTGTTATGTCTAATACATGGCCCTATGGCCTTAGAATTGCATTGTCTAGAGGGGCTGGGCAGGATCCCACTGGGTTTTTGGAGCAGATCAAAACTTGGCTGCTTAATGACTGTTCAGCTACAACCAGTACAGGCTTCTCAGCTCTGGATTTCATTTTCCTCCTGGCTTCCATGCCCGTTGACCCCACTGAAGCAGGGCACTGTCCATCTGTGCACTCATCTTAGTGGCTTGGTAAAATAAAGGGAAACAAGAATTCAACGGGGCAGCTCAGGATGTGGGGCCCTGGGCCCAAATTAGCTCTCTGTGCATGCCCGGGACAGCTGTGGCTTTTGCAGTGTTTGAACAGTGTCCCAGACACCCATTAAGGGGCTCTGCCAAGAAACGATCTGTAGACATTGTACACACCATCTCTGCCTGACGTACAAACAACGCACCTTGACAAATGGCTTTTCCTCTCTCCCCCTCCCCCAGAACAGTTCCCAAATACTCATCTGGCTCCCCACAAGTCATCAATGGATCTGGATCAGTCCTTGGGGCTTCTAGAAAATCTATAGTTTAAAAAGAAAGAAAAGGAGAAGTGATAAAAATAGAATAGCCTGGTAGAGTCAGCTCACCTCGTTCCTTTCCTCCTTCCAACTGAAGACCTCACTTCATGTTTTAGTGAGAGGCCCTTCCCTGTTCTCCCAAACGCTTTCATCATCACATTCTATTCCTCCTTTATTCCAGTCTCTATTGAAGAGGTGGTCCTTCTCCTTACCAAGGCCAACCCCTCTTTGGCACCCTTGAGCCTATCCCCTCCCATCTTCTCCAGCAAATCACCACCACTAACCACTGTCATCTGGTTTTGTTATTCTGTCTCCTCTTTCCTTCCCTGCTGCCTGCCAAGTATGAGCATCCGCAGAATTTGAGGCAAAAAGAATGGAAAGGAAGCCAGAGAATGAAAGGAACAATGGTGGATGGATAGAAGGAGGGAAGGATGGGATGCATTTAGTGAGGAACTAAGGAGTAGTACTGGGTTTAAACTCTACATTTGCTTCAAGAAAAGAAGAGGAAAGGAGAGGAGATGAAAGGAGAGGAGAGGAGAGGAGAGGAGAGGAGAGGAGAGGAGAGGAGAGGAGAGAAGAGGAGAGGAGAGGAGAGGAGAGGAGAGGAGAGGAGAGGAGAGGAGAGGAGAGGGGAGGGGAGGGGAGGGGAGGGGAGGGGAGGGGAAAGGAGAGGAGAGGGAGCCTCCTGCTTTTACCTGCCCATGGAGCAGTGTCCCTTGAGGCTGGGTCCCTTTCCTCTCCTAATATAATAGTTCTCTTCCCCTGTGATGTTTCTGAGGAGAAGGGGGTTGTTTAAAAAGCTGCCCAAGTGTGAGTGTTGGGCAGAGGGGAGAGGAGTAATCATACATGAAGCATAAGTCCTAGGACTGAGAGCTGGACCAAGGACCATGGAGATTATTATCCAACCCCCTAGTTTTTTTAAAATAAAAATTTATTGATCATTTTTATATCGCCTTTATTTTTGAATATATCCTTTCCCCCTCTACTACCCAGGGGGACTGTCCCTTAGAATAAAGAATAAAAAAGAAAGGGGAAAAAGCAGTTCAAGGAGGACATCAGTGAAGTCTGGGAATATGTGCGGTGGTTTAGACCCATAATCCCCCACCTCTGCAAAGAAACAAGAGTGGCACTGATTCTCATCTCTTCCCACGTGATCTTGGAGCTAGAGGTAGAATGCCGGCTCATCCAACCTGCTCGTTTTACAGATGTGGAAAGTGAGGCCCAGAGATGTGAGGTGACCTGTCCACGGTCTCCAAGGCCAGGCTTGGTCATTTTAGTTACATCTTTTTCCCAGCTCCCCTGGTTTGCAGTAGGGGAGCCTGAGGCCCAGTGATGTTAAAGAATTTGTGCAATTCCTATAACTAGTAAGAGCCAGGATTTGAACCCACACCCTTTGACTCTAAATCCAAAGTTTTTTTTCCCTAAAGTCTGACATATTAATAATAACAATGGGAATAGCTGACATCTTTGTAACACTTTAAGGTGAAAGAGCTTTATATACATTATATACATTTAATATTCACAGCCCTTATATGGGATAGATACCAAAGGCATCACCCCCATTTTAGAGGTGAAGATGCTGAGGCTTAGTGAGGTCAGATGGATGGTCCAGGGTCACCCAGCTGCTGGCAGACCGTCTGTCTGGAGGTCTGTCCGGCACTGTCTCCGCCGCGCCATGCTGGCACAGTCCCTGGGCTCCTGCTCCTCATGGTAACCTTTGAGTGCCAGAGTTTTCAGAGACCTGGTTGGGGACCTGAGTCCAAACCAAGCCGTTTAGAAATCAAGATGGCAGGAGGGGTCAAGGAATAGAGGGGGAACACAAAACAGTGTGAATTCACTGCTGGACCATAGAGGGGGAAGGGACCAGAGGGTTCTTATGGTTCAGCTCCTTCACTTCCCAGAGGAGGGACTGGAGGCTCATATAAGGAGGTGAAATGAGGTTACACAGGCAGGTAGCATCAGAGACACTGGGGTCCTCTGATGCCCACATACTGCATGCAGCCTTCTTCCCACTATGCCAGAAAACTTAGCTCTAGGTCCCGAAGAGAGCTCAGAGGCCATTATTGTCAATAAGCATTTATTAAGTACCTACTGTGTGCTAAGGCTTAGAGATACAAAGAAGGGTCAAAAATAAAACCAGTCCCTACGCCCAAGATGTTCACAGTATAATGAGGAAGACAGAGAAGCTCTACACCAGGTGGATGGGAGGTATTTTGGAGGAAATTACTGCAGTGGGGGGGGGGGGGGGAGGGTGCCTTGCAGAAGAAGGCAGGGTTTGAGCCCTCCAATCCAATCTCCTCACTTGGCCGAGGCAGGGATCTGAGACCCGCAGGGCTCAGGGGTCTTGCCCAAAGGGGCCCAGGTGACTGAAGCTGAATCCAAGCCCTGGTCTTCCACCCTTTGCATGACCACACAGTTGCTATGTGACCTTCTGGATGCAATCTTTTTAGAATTCCTATTTTTTTATGTAAATAGTTTGGATGTTATGGTTTTAATTAGGATATTTCCCCTCATTTTAATTGTTTATTTGGTCAATCATTTGTTGAGACAAAGTTTGAGATAATTACTTTGTTTAAAAATGGAGTTGGAGCTTGTATGATTCAAGCAGAGGTGCTAAACACTCAGCGTGAAGGTTGGCGTTCAAATTTGACTGGGAATGGTTTCATCTTTCATTACAGACTTTTTTTTTCAAAGATCAACTATTCTAACTATAAAGGGAGTGTGATCAGGGAAAGAGGCCCAGGAGGGAAGAGACCTGGGTTCTGTTTCTTGCCCCAAATCAGCTTTGTGACCTTGGGAGAGCTTGGGTTTCCTTATGTATGAAAAACGAAGGTGTTGGATCAGAGAAACTCTAGCGTTAGCAAGGCTCTTAAAGAGTGTGATTTCCTTTTTCTTCCCCTCTCTCCTCCTACAAATTTGTCAGGAACATCTGAAAGGACCTAGTTTATGGGGATAGAGTTCACCCATTCCAAATCAAGAATCAGTACCCAAGTTACTGACTAATTCCTGCCCATTTTACAGATGAGGCCCAGAGAGGGAAGTATCTAGTTTGCCTAAAATCCCCATATTTGAATAATCAAACATGAAGTGGGACCGTGGGAGGAATTAGTCAGTAACTTGGGTACTGATTCTTGATTTGGAATGGGCTTGAAGTTTCCCCAAGTCTTTTTAAAAGCATCATAGGGTTTTCCAGATGACAACTTCCCCCAGCAGAGCACTGACCTCACAACAGCCAGGTCAGGGTTTATTATCCCCATTTGACAGGTGAGAAAACTGAGGTGCATACAGGTGTCATGCAGCCAATCAGTATCTAAACTGAGATTCAGACCTCAGGTGCACTCCCCACGCCACCCACTGCCACTTGATTCGTTAGGATGGGGTTCTTAACTGAATGATAACTACCACTGGCATTTATCAAAGCTCCATGAAGTTCACAAAGTATTTCCCATACATGGTCTCCTCTGAGCTTCATAACAACCCAGTGAGGGTGACGCTTTTATTATTCCCATTCAACTGATGAAGAAACAGGTTTGGAGTAGGGAAGGGACTTGTTCCTGATCACAAAGGTTGTAGTGTCAGAAGTGGGATTTGAACCCAGGTCTTCCTGGCTCCAAGGAGTTATGTTCTTGAGGAGATAGTCTGATACAGGGGAGGGGAAGATTTGTTCTAAAATCAATTCAGTTCTTTCAGGCCTGACTCTCTGTGACCCCATTTGGGGTTTTCTTGGCAGACACTAGAGTGGTTTGCTATTTTCTTCTCCAGTTTATATTACAGTTTAGGCAAATGAGACAGGATTAAGTGACTTGCCCAGGGTCACACAGCTAGTAAGCATCTGAGGCTGGATTTGAACTCCTCTTCCTGACTCCAGGTCTAGCACTCTATACACTATGGTGCCTAAAATTGCCTTAAAATCAGAAGACTTGGGGAAAATCCCAATTTTTCCCATTTAGTAATTGTGTGACCTAAGACAAGCTAATTTACTTCTCTGTCCCTCATCTTCCCCGAGTATAAGATGAGGGAAAAGAATAAGACACCCTAAAGTCTCTTCAAGCTTTAAAACCCTTCATTTTCCTTAAAATGAGCGAGTTGGGTTACCTGGTTCCGGGGGTCCCACTCTCTATCTAGGACATTACAAATTTCTCTGTGCCTTGGTTACCTCTTCTGTAAAATGGGGGTGTTGGAGTAGGCGGCCTTGCAGCCAGTCCCAGCCAAGTCTAAGACCCTAGGAGCACATGTCCTAGAGATGGGGGCAGTTTTCTTGTACCCCAATACAGAATTTAGTTAAATCTGAGAACATACCAAGTTTGTCCTCCTCCAGCAAACCGACCCAAGGTACCTCATTAATTGGCCTCAATACATGTATGGTTACATTTGACCTGCTTTTCGCTGGCCTCTCAATCTGAACAAGAGGACCTTGTTCTCCCCTCCCTGGGCCCTCCCAGAAAGCCTTCCTCTGAGCCCCCCTGGCCTCCTCCCTCAGTTCTACCCAGCTGCCTCTCCCACAGAAACTCTATCCTGAGGCCAGGTTGCAGAGAGGGAGCAGTGTTGAGTGACTGCATTGTTCTCCCTTGCTTCCCGAACCAAAGGCATCTGGTGCCATCTTCAGCCAGAAAGAAGTACATTGGGCACATTCGGGTGTCGGCCAAAGCCTTTAAAGAGTATGAGCTTGGGGAAAGGCCACTGACCCTGGGTTCTTGGCCACCTTCGCTGGAAACAGCCAGGGAGACGGCATCCCTCTTCATCATAGACCTGTACAAACACTGGCATCTCTTCCTATGGTTTTCAGGGAACTGCCTGACTTCAAATACAGAATCTAGACTGGATTTAGAGGAGGGACCTGCGAGGCCATGTAGTTCAACCCTCTCGTTTCACAGATGGGAAAACTGAGGACTCATCCCAGAACCAGATAGGGAAAGTGATGGCTGAGAGTAGGGAAAAGATGCATGGGAGGTCTGGGCTCCATGAGATACAGAACATAACAGAGCCCTGGATTTCCTGATGCACATGTGGATGACCAGCCTCTACGGTTCCTCTTGGCTCTATCTATGATTTCATGACTCAAATTTGACTCTAAAACTTGGCCCATTCAAAAGAGATTTCTTTACAGAGAGGAGTATAGGACAGTCAAAGCCCAGAATCAGTTTAAGCCACATCCTGAACCCCAGGAGCTGAGGTCTTGGTGTAACTATCTTCTGAATTTCACCCTGGTTGACAGACTCCCAAGGGAGAATCTTCTATGAAACACTCTGAGATAATTCTGCCTCTTGTGAGAGTGCGCCTCAGTTTACCTTTCAGTGAAATAGCCTGTTCTTTCTACTGGCTCTTTCAAAGTTCTAATAGAAATGGGAAGGGTGCTTTAGGTTCTGGGGAGGACACCAGAAGAGGGAGGTTTGTCCAAGACAAGACTGATAGGAAAGTGTTGAGTTTGGGGACAAGGTTGGGGTTTTTTTAAGTTATTTAGATCACTAGGTATCTGTGATTTCATCAGTATAAGGAATTCTACCTCTTTCTCTTCCAGTACAGTTGCAAGTTAAGTCTTGCCCAGGGTCATGCTACCAGGCTAAGGCAACAAATGAACCTGTGTTTTCTTGCATTCAAGGCCATGTCTATTTCCTACTATGTTGCAGTTCCCCTTAGCATTAAGTAGAGAGCTTTGTCCAGGTCTGTAATTACTCTGGAGTATTGGGGGTCTCCCCTTGGGGCCTTACATCTTCCTGGACCCCCTCAATGCAGAATTCCTGCTGTAGTTTTCCACTTTTCACTTGTTCCCGACATCCCGACAAGCCTATGAGACAGGAAAGTGCTGTAGAGTTGTGGAAAGAGCGTTCAATTTGGGGTCAACAGACCCAGCTGGAATCTCGGTTCTGCCACATCCCAGCTGGGAAACTCTGGAAAAATCACTTAATTGCTCTGCACTGGCTTCCTTATCCATCAAGTGTTATTTGCTTTACCTGCTTCCTGCGGTTGTTAGAAGTGTGCTTTATAGACTTCAGAAGTCACTATTAAGTGTGCACTAATGAGTTAGCGAGGGCAGCAGGGGTTGCCTGGTCCTCTACAATCTGGTTCCCACACACCCTTCAGTCTTTTTTTTTCGTGTTCCTCCCCTTCATACTTTCTCTCTCTCAGTGTATGGGACCTGTTGTCTCATCTCCCTTTGTGCCCAGCTGACCACCTTACCTAGAACATTACCCCTTCTCATCCACATAAAGTGCAAGCCCGATGGTCTGTCCACATTGTTTAAATGCCAGACATACATGTGCCAGAAAGACTATTTTATGGAGAACTCACACAAGAGAAGCACTCACATGGTGGTCAGAAAAAGTGACAGAAGGACACTCTCAAGGCCTCTCTTAAGAACTTTGGAATTGATTGCGTGACGTGGGAAATGCTGGTGCAGGATGGCCCAGCATGGCATGTCCTCATCAGAGATGGTGCTGTTCTCTGTGAGCAAAGCAGAATTGAAATAGCTCAAAAGAAACTCAAGATGTGCAGATTTAGAGAATGCACTCCAAATGTTCACAGGGATTTTTTGTGCCCAACCTGTGGTAAAGTATTTCCAAGCTTGTACTGGTCTGAACAGCCTCAGTCTGTTCAGACCAGTACACTGTAACTTCACTCTAGTGATGTCATTTTTTACCTCTTTGAGAATGAAGGACAGCGACCAACGAGCAAGCAGCCCTTCTTCATCTCTCCTTAGAAAATCCTGGGTTTCCTTCAAGCTCAGGGACCATCCCTTACATGGGGCCTTTCCCAATTCTATCCCCCTCCTCCAATGTTAGCACACTCTTCCCTTCTTCAAATGACTTGTACCACGTTGTTATTGGAATGTTGGTTTGGTTTTCTTTCAAATTATTGTGTGCAGAAATCATACATAACACACATCCAGTACCCAATGCTGGCAGAGTGAATAGAGAACCAGCTATGGAGTCTGGAAAACCTCCCTCTGACATTTCCTAGCTGTATGACCTTGGACAAGACACCTTCCTACTTCTCAGAGCTCCCAGGCATCCCTCTGAAACTGATTTGCCTGGCAGGATCTGTCTAACCTGCATTGGTAGAGGGAGTTTCCACACTGAAAATTCCCTACACCTATGAAATCACAGGTATAACCCTCCACTCCCACCCAAAAAATGCAATCATATTCAGCAGGTGTGGAACTAAAGTAATTAATTCTGACTAAGGACAAATACTGAAGCTTAATTACTTTGGCCACATAATGACAAGACAGGACTCATTGGAAATGGCCCTAATATTGGGACAGATTGAAAGCAGAAGAAAAGATGGGTAGACAGTGTCATGGAAACAGCAAACATGAGTTTGGACAGACTTTGGGAGATGGTGGAGGTTAGAAAGGCCCCAGTGTGCTGTGCTCCAGGGGGTCATAAAGTCAGAAATGACCCAACAACATGGAATCAGCAGGATAAACCATGTTCATATGTGATAAAATCATATACAATGATTTGCTCTCATTATTTCCTGGTCTTGTGTGTCCTGTATACAAGGTTGTGTGTGTATATATCATGGATCCCCTCTGGACATCTGGAGAAGCCACAGGTCCCCTTCTCAGAATCGTATTTTTAAATAATTGAAAAAAATGGTAGATTTCAATTCACTGGTTTTCCCATCTAAGTTCATGGACCCCCTGAAATCTAATAAACTAATCCATGAACTCTGGGTTCAGAACCATGTCCTAGGAGAAGGTAATCTCCTTGAGGACAAGGGCTATCTCCCTCTTGTATTTGCTTCCTTAGTTCCTAGCACAAGGCCTGACCTTTATGGAATTGAATTATCCCCATTTTTCAGATGAGGAAACTGAGGCTGAGAAAGGTTAAGTGACTTACCCAGGGTCATACAACTGGTTGACCTCAGAAGGGCTTAAGCTAAGAGCATGCAACAGATGCCCAATAAATGTTGTTTGGCAGCTATAAGACTGCTTGCCCCACCCCACCCCCAGCCATAGAAAGCATATGGATTTGAATGGGTCCTTGCATAGTGCTGGGTGTAGTAGAGTCCAGGGCAGAAATCCTGCCTGATTGCTAGGACCTGTGAGCCACCTTTAGTGTGAAAAAGAATCCCATGATGGAGAAGAGCGCTGGGTAGCTGCACTGGCCTGTCTTGGCCCTAGGGGAGAAGTATTGGATGACCTTTCCTCCTAGCAGTAGAGACATGGAGGCTATGGGTGCAGAAGGCCACCTGTGCTGGGAGCCGAAAGCAAGGGGTCTGCTTGGCTGAACTTATGATCTCTCTCTAGTATCAGAGTCGGGCTCAGTTGGGCAGGAGAGATGAGACCAACTGTAAGTGACCATGAATGATATAAAAACAAGACAAAAGGCTTCCACAGATTTTGTGAAAATCCCCATTAGAAATTGCAAGGACATTGTAGGAGATATTTAACTTTTCAAGCCCAGGAGACCATGATGTGTTTGCATCTCGTGAAACAATGTGGTTCATGGCATTCCTATCATCGGTACAATGTGTTACTCCAAGAAAAACCTCTCCAGCAAGGAGAGTGCTTTCTGGTTCACTGGAAAACGCGCTGGGCTGGGAGCCAGAAGACCAGTTTTTTAATCCTGGCTCTGCTACTGATTAGTTGTGTGACATTGGCCAAAGCTCTTGGGGCTTTACTTCTTCATCTGTAAAATGGGGGTGGGGGCAACTCTGAGGCAAGGCTTCTTCATCTTTGTTACATGCTGGTCCCCTTGGGCAGTCTGCTGAAGCCTACAAAGCTCTATATTTCTAAGTGCATAAAATAAAATACAGGGGACCATATGGAAAACCAACTACATTGAAATATAATTATTTTTTAAATGATTTTAAATTCATGGACTCCCAGGTTGAGATCCCTGCTCTCAGAGCCCTTAATCCTATGATCCCATGGTTTATTCATAGTGAAACTCAGAGGTTCTACTTCCGTGAGGGTAAGGCAGGAAGGGAGGAAATAAACACTTATTGAGCACTTGCTGTTTCCTAGAAACATGGTAAAAAGAAAAAACAGTCTTCACTATGACAGAGAAGGGCATTTCATAGGGACTGTGGGATTTTGGAGAGCTAAAAAGGATGACCTTGCAAGGCTCCTAGTTAATCAGGATGCAACAGAGAACATTGAAAACATTGAACATTGGAGCAAAGGAACACCATGTCTAGACTGCCATGTCTGGACTTGTATATAATTCCTTTGCTCAAAGGTTTTCAATGATTCCCTGTTGCATCCTGATTAAATTACAAACACCTGATTAAATTGCAAACCTCTTTCTGGCCTTCAGTTCTTTCCACAAGCTGGGGCTACCCTCCAGCCTTATCTCATACTACTGCCAGAATCCCAGGCTAATGGACAACCTCAAAGGCTTTCTATCTAATGGAACCCATATTGCCTGTCTGTGACATCGCTGGCAAGAGTTCAGCCAGCTTGAAGACTTTCAGGGAGGACTCCCTACCTCCCAAGGCATCCCATTCCCCTCTGGGATGGCTCTTAATTGGGAGGCTGAGTTTCCCAATGTTCAGCCTCCATCTCCTTAAGCCAGGTTGTGAAGATTTCTGTACTTGTCTGGGGCCATCCTAGGGTCTCTGGAGCTCTTACAAAGCTAGTGCATCTCCCTCCACCCTGGGCAGAAACCCCTGGACTTTAGCTCCAAGAACTGAGCCACCAGCCCATGAGAGGCTTTGATGCAGGCCACAGAGCCCAGCCACATTCTTCGAGTAAGTGGCCGGCCCTTGGCAGCTTTAAGGATGGGTGTGTGACCAAAATTCAGAGTTCACTCTGCTGCGGAAGAGTGAAATATTGTCGGGGAAGGTTCGAAAAGCCCCAAGCTGTGAGTCACTATTTGATTCTGGTTGGCTGGCTGGAGAGGAACTGAGAAGTGGAGCATGACCCCAGCATGCAGGAGCAATGGGGGAGAGGCAAATATTGTGGTGGGCCCAGTCTCAGAATTGACATTGGTTTGTTTTGACATTTAAGTGCTCAGTAACCCCACAATCAAACACCACGCGTGTGCTCCTCAGCTTTGCCAATGGACTCTAGGAGGCCTGTTGGGGGGCCCAGGTTCAGCTTCTTTCTCCCAAACGAGGGACTCGGGAAGATGGCCTTTGCCATTGGCTGCCTGCACCAGAGCTGGGTCCCTTGGGTAAACTGGGCTTTACTGAAGATGCCTCTTCTTTTGGAGGGGGCTGGAGAGAATGGCCTGCATCATGGAGGAGCTGCCCAAGTTAGCAGGACTTACAATTGGTTTTCATTACTGATACCGTATTTACTATCTCCTTCAGGCAACCTCCCCCAAGTCACTGGGAACCATCCATCTACTCCCTTGTTCTGCAGGATTACACCTGAGGCACCCCTGCCCCCGTCAGTGTATACATGGGATTCATCTCATTCATCTAGTCATGGAATGTGTCAGGCAGGCAGTAAGCATTTATTAAGCACCTACTGCATACCAGGCACTGTCCTAAGTCCTGAAATGAAAGACACTGTAAGTTCCTTGAGGGCAGAAACAGTATTTGCCTTTCTTTGTGGCCCCAGAAGTTCATGCTGTCCCTGGCATGCGCTAAGAGCTTTAATAAATGCTTGTTGGCTTGTCTAGTATTCCCATCCAAAAGGCATGGGTTTGGATCCTATCTCTGACACTAGCTCTATGACTATGGCCAAGTGATTGACGCGTCTCATCTACAAAATGGGGGTGGAGGGGGGACATGGGATTAGAATCAATGACTTAAAACTCCTTCTGTCTATACAGCATCCTTTTTTCTGTCATGAGCCTCTTTAGTAGTCTGGAGACGTCTTTGGACCCTGATGTGGAATATTGTTTTTAGATAATTGAAGGAATTGCGAGATTCTGGTTAAAGGTTAAGGAAAACATGCTTGTCCTTTTTTTTCCATCTAAATTCTCAGACTCTCCTATACATGATTGTACGCCACCATGGCAGGGGTGGGGGGTGGGGAGGAAGGGGAGAAAAATCTGAAACTCAAGTGATTCTGGAAGTGGATCTTGTCACCTAAAAGTAGACAAATAAGTCAATTAAATAAATAAACAAATAAATAAATAAATGAATGAATGAATGAATAAATAGACAAGGCAAAGGGAAAAAAAACTGAATTTCTTCCTCATTAAAAAAAATTACCAGCACTTATCATTTATTTTTCTACAAATACATAGAGGTAGCACTCAAAAAATAGATATACAAATAAATTCTCAGACTCCCTGAAATGGGGAGGGGGGTGATCTGTGGCCCTAATTAAGAAGCACCCCTGTTAATGACCCTCTGTTCTCAGTCTATGAACCAATGACCCAAAACTGCTTAACCTGGCCAAGGCCAACAGAATGCAGGTTCCTTGAGGGCAGGTCCATGTCTGGTTTGTGTTTTCTTTGTCTCTCAGCCCAGCAGGCACAGGCTTGTTGAGAACAGAGGTGTGGGTGATTTTTCTCATACCACCAGTGAGAAGAAAGAGACTGAGAGTTGGGACCGTGGCCAGTGTCCCACCAATAATGATTATGAGGGTAGGACTGACTTTCAGGACTCCTGACCCACCCAAGGCCAGAGGTGTCACCCTGTACCAGCACAACATTCTGTTCAGTGTTACTCCCGTTGGGAGAGATCTCTCCAATCTCTGTATCTTTTCCTGCAGATCTCTCTCCTCATTGCCTTCCTCTGTGTGAAGAACTCCATGTGGACTGACTACAGTGCCTATAGCTACTTTGAAGTGGTCACCATGTGTGACCTGCTGATGATTCTCATCTTCTACCTGGTCCATCTTTTCTCTGTCTACAGGATGCTTACCTGTATCAGCTGGCCATTGGCGGTAGGTGGCCTGGTGGTATTCAGCTGGGAGCTGCACAGTTGGGGGGAGGGAGGGAAGGGAGGTGATCCCAATGTCTTTCCAGGGGGCCCTTTTTAAACCCCTTAATTTGACACCTGCTGTCCTAATTATCCATTGCCAGTGATTACCTCTTACTGATTAAGGAAAGATCTCGTGGCTGGCAGGCTGGGATTCCAATTTCTACCCTTTAGTGATTCAGAGCAGGCTGAGAATTTGGGGGTGAGGGGTGAAGCACAGAGAAAAGAAGCCAATTTCTAACACTCTCCTCGTGACTTAAATTCAATAAACATTTATTAAGTACCTACTTTGTGCCCCACACTGTGCTAAGCTCGTTCTAATGTATCTTAGCTACAAAAATAACAGGTGGAGGCAAACAGCAATGGCTAACTTTATTTAACTGATAGACTTAAAAATATGTTTTATTTTCTCTCTCTCCCTCTCATTCTCCCTCTTCCTCTCTCTCCCTCCCTCCCTCTCTCTTTTCCAGAGAGATTAGAGCAGTGTTTCCTAGCCTTGGTTCAGTCATGCACCAGGGTCTTTCTCATTACCACAAAGCTGCTTCAGGAATTTCCTAAATAAAAGTCAATCACCAAATACCTACTGAACCTGGATCTGAGCAGGGTCCCCTAGGATAGGCTCTGGGTCTTGGAAGGGCTTGACTCAAAGTTTGAAATTGATCACTGAATCTATTTCACTCAAATAGTCAAATAGTGAAATAGATACTATAATTGATCAAAACCAAAACATGACTCTTGCCTGGGAGCAAATAGTGTTGGCGAACATATAGACTGTTTCATTCTTTCAATTAAACAGTGTCTGGCTCATAAGAGATGCTTAATAAATGCTTGCTAATGGATTATTGATCTCTGTTTATCTTGGGAATCGTTGAAAGTCCATGAGCTCCCAAAACTACTTGTCAACATTTCTGGTTTCTCCTTGTAGCATCAAATCCCAGCATCCTTCTGGCTTCCCTGTTGTCTGTGTGATGTGTATATAGAAGTACAGATTGGAGTGGAGGGCAAAGGGGGAGGCAGGGTAAGGACGGTAGCAGGGTGAGGATGTCAGCACATGCTCTGTTCCTTCATTAGCTAGGAACTGTTGTGCATCTCTTTGAAGGACTTATGTCTATTTTTCCTTTCTGCTTTATCTCTTCCTTGTTCTTTCTATATTTTCTGCTTTTCCCTCACATCTTGGTTTCTTAGAGGTTTTTGTTCCACACTGCCAGTCTCTATTTCATGCCACCCTCCATTCCATCCAACATGAGTGTTTAATTATTAGGAATCTGTGTAGTTCCAGCTCAGGACCTCATGAAAACAGATGTATGTTTGGAAGCAGAAAATCCAATGGACCAAGACAGAGCATTAAAGAGGAAACTTGATCTTTTAGTGGGCTCAACAAAGACAAAGTCTCCTTGATGACACAATGAAGCTGTCCTTTTGGAAATGAAAGAAAGCTGTTCTTGGAATATCATGGCTGGTTTCAGACACCTCCTTTTAAGAAGGGCATTCCTACATTGGTGGGTCTCCAGAGAAGTACAAGTCTAGTAAAGGACCTATAGGTCATAAGATAGAATACTAGTAATAATGAATCATCAAAATGCCCTTGAGTCTCTAACACTATAGGGATTGTAACACTGTAAGGCTTTATGTGTTTGTGTGATCCTCCCAGTAACCCTGTGGGATGCCTGCTACTATTATTCCCATTTTAGAGATGAAAAGAATGATGCTCAAAAGTAGTCATATAACTAGTCTTTATCTGAGATAGGCTTCAAAGCCAGGTCTTCCTGACTTCTAAGCCATGTTTGGAGTTCTCTTTGAAGGAACTGGGGGTTTTAACTTGGAGAAGAGAAATCTTGCAGGGCTGAGGTGATGGGGGAGGGGGTCATGATTGCCATATTTAGATTCAGATATTTGAAGAGTTATTACAAGGACAAGGGTAATCCCTTTTACTCTGTTTGCCCCCCACCCCCTGGAAAGGCATGGAAGTTATAAAAGAGAAAGATTGAAGCTGGACACCAGAGAAAGCTATCTAACACTTAGAACTGTGCCCAAATGGCCTGGAAGGCTGCTTGGCCCTTTGGCAGGTCTAATGTAGAGGGATCTCTTGCTCAGGTCCAGATTAGACTAGCAGCCCTGAGGTCCCTTCCATTTCTGGGATTCATCCAAAAACTCAGGGGAGATGGAAAGAAGAGCCCCCTAACTGAGCCTAGGAGTGAGGAAACCCCATTGGCCCGTGCTGGGCGCTTCACAGATGGCAGCTAGATTCCTGCTAAGTTCTGCCTGAGGCTCATCTGTCACTCCCTTTGACCCTCACAGTAACTCTGAGATAGCTACTACTTGCGTCCCCATTTAACAGATGAAGAAGGAAGTGGGGATTTTAACCTGGAAAGGACAGTGTAGCAAAGAACTTTGAACTTCTCCCTGTGGTAGTCTACTGGCCTGTTTGTTGATGGACTCAGCGGGCTCTCTGTGATTAGTGACAAGAATTATGGGCACAGTTAGCCTTCTTCAAGATCCCTGTTCAGCGAGGAACTTTTTCTAAAGGCAGAACTGCTTTTTGAGGCACCTCTGCCCGTGGGAATGAAGCTAATGCCTTCCTTGAATGTTTTAGCTGCCTGGAGACAGGGAAGGGAAAGATTATTTATAATTCTCTGCAAAGTCAGAATCATCTTCCAAAAGAACGAAGTTGAGAGTGAAGCAGCTGTTGGCGGTTCTCTTGGAGAGTTCAGTTTTAATTCTGTCCTCTTTTCTTTCCTCCCTTGGATTTTCTCCCTTTGCCCTTGGCTTGAACCATCTCCCTCCTGACCTGTCTCATGTTACACATGAATAGGGTAGTCCTGGAGTCAGAGGATGATTCTCTCTCTCTTGGTTCTCATTCTCCCTGATGTCACAGGTACCCCACCCAACATCCCATGAGCAGTGCCCTAGAGACAGACCCTCCCAGGCCAGCCTACCCACCACTCTACTTCTTTCTCCCCTCCAGGAATTTCTCCATTACTTAATTGGTACAATCCTCCTGCTGATTGCATCTATCGTGGCAGCATCCAAGAGTTATGGCATAGCCGGGCTGATGGCTGGAGCGGTGAGGAGCCTTCTTTTGGACGAGTCCCCCAAAACTCAGACACTCTCCTGCTTCCTTGGCTTGCACAACCTGAGTGTCCTCCCTACCTGTGGATAACAGGAGCCTAGATATAGAACTGAAAGGAATCTCGGGGGCCATCAATCCAACCCCAACCTAGAGAGACTCTAATCCAGCCAGCTCATTTTATAGCTGAGGAAACTAGTCAGAGCTTAAATGACGTCCCAGGGTCACACAGCTCATAAGTGTCATAAGAAGCATTTAAATCTAAGATCCACAACCCATAGTCAATAGTCAATAAATGTTTATTAAGCACCTACTAATGAGCTGGGCACTGTGCTAATGGCTGGTTATACAAAAAGAGTCAAAGGCTGTCCCTGCCCTCAAGGAGCTCCCAGTCTAATAGGGGAAGAGGGGGTGGAGACAACAGGAAAACGGATGTTCCAAGAGGCTGAATGTGGGATAAATAGGGGGTCAATGAGAGGGAGAAGGCACTGGAATGAAGAGGGATTGGGAAAAGCTCCGACAGAAGCCAGCAGCGATAAAAAACGTGATATTTACGTGGTGCTCTGGAGTTGATAAAGTCCTCTAGAAATCTGCTGCCTCGTTTGAGTCTCCCAGGTACTCTGAGAAGCTGTTGCTGCTTTCACCCCCATTTCACAGAGGCAGGCACCAAGGCTTAGAAAGGTGAGGTGACTTTCCCAGGATAGTTTTTTCTCTGTCTTCCCGATTTAAGCCCAGCGCCCTCTGAGATGACAAAGAGCTGGGTTTTACCTGATACTTTAAGGTTTATAGAACACTTGACGGATGTGATTTCCCTTGACTCCCTAACCTTGGGACACTGTGGTTATAGGGAAACTGAGGTTCAGGTGGCTCACTCGGGATCACATCCCACAGGTAGTACATGGGTGGGCTTTGGACCCCAATCTTCCAGACCTCATTAAGCAGCCTAACCCACCCTGCTTTTCAGTCTGACCAAGCTCCTTGCTGTATATGAAACCCCAGGACACAAAGCACATTCCAGTTCTTAGGGCTGTCATGAGCAGCCTGTGTAAGACATGAGGCACCTAGGGGACATGGTGGA
Source organism: Pseudocheirus occidentalis (assembly GCA_028646575.1). NCBI lineage: Eukaryota > Metazoa > Chordata > Mammalia > Diprotodontia > Pseudocheiridae > Pseudocheirus > Pseudocheirus occidentalis. The sequence continues at coordinate 17,329,293 of CM053597.1, read as the reverse complement.
CAAACTTGACCTGAGTTCAAATCCTACCTCATGCAAATAGCCGTATGACCCTGGGCTAGTCACTGAACCTCTTGCAGCCTCACTTTTCTTCATGTAAAATTATAATAGTACCTGCTTTACAGGGTTGTTGTAAGGATCAAATTAGGCCATGACTGAAAAGTGTTTTGCAAAACTCAAAGTGTTGCATAAATACTTATCATTACACTCACCACCACCACTTCATCATTGTCATCAGTGCTGCTTGGAAGGGCTTCCTCTCTTATCTGGGGTAGACCAGAGCCAGGGAACAGTCAATGAAGCAGAATGATGCAGTGATGCTGACAGCTGGAAAAAAAGCCAGCTTACAGTAAGGTCGTCATGCACACGGTGCAAGAAGAGAAGCATCCATAGTGATGGGATTGTCTGCTGGTCAATAAGTACCAGAGGACTCCAGGAAGGGACACGTCAGCAGGTGGTGGCAGCTATTGGACAGCACCCAGCTGCTCAGGACGGGGCTCTGCCTCGAGGGCCACTGACCAGCTGTGGTGGCAAGATGATCCTTGCTAAGCCCAGGGATGCTCATAGCTGGCCCTTCCTTATACAGCGCTTCAAGGTTTGCAAAGAACCTTCCTTTATCTGATTGGCTCTGTGTGACTAGAGCGTATCATTTTATGAGTCCCTCTGGGCCTCAGCTGCCTCATTCATAAAGATGAGGGGGGATCGCCAGTTCTGCCATTTATTGCCCTCTCCAGACAGTGATTGTGGCCCGCTAGCCATCCCAATGTTTGTGTGGCCTTTCTGCCTCAGTCACCTCCATTCTTGCCATGAATAGCACAGATCTCCTATGTATTAGCACATAGCAGGTCCTTCAGAGTTCTATTTAAACCCAATTTCAGGTCAGGAGGTAACAGAACCACCCAGGGGATTGAAAGCACTAAGTCCATGGGCTCCCTCACAGGGGCCTCCCACCATCCCTCTTTCCCTACAGTAGATCTAAAGGGCTAAGGGCATTTAGAAATGGGATAAGCATACTTCTATTCATTCATTATTTCATCCATGAAATTACCAAACAAGAGATCTAGAAGGGGTCCTGGGGTCCAGCACCTTTATTGGAGAAATGAGTAAAAGAGAATTGACTTAGCCAAGATCACCCAGCTAGGAAGAGTTGGAACCAAGCCTCCAACCTGAGTTGTCTGACTTAAGTCCAGTGTTCTTTCCATTAGATTTTGCTTGATTTGTTAACGATCTACCGTGTGCTAATACATAGGAGATCTGTGCTGTTCCTGGCAAGAACCTTCCCTTTCTGAGAATGAGTTCTGGGGTCCCAGTCCTAGAGGGTAACTTAGGAGGGAAGGCAAGGGGATAAGTGTTTATGGGGACTGAGTTAAGTGCTTTTTACAAATATCTCATTTGAACTTCACAACAATCCTGCAAGGTAGGTCCTGTAACATCCCTTCTTTGCAGATGAGGAAACTGAGGCAACATAGTTTAAGTGACTTGGCCAGGATCACACAGCTAGAAAGTGTCTGAAGCTGGATTTGAACTTAGGTCCTCCAGACTCCAGGTCTAGCACTCTGTCCACTGGGCACCCTATGTCCAGATCTACCATTTTCATTTCCAGTTGCACTGAAAAAGACCTTCCATCCCCTAAAATGGATTATGACAGCATGCCAAAGTGGATCGAGAAATCTGGAAGAGCCAGGGTCAAGTCCTGCCCCTGAAATATACTGGTTGTGTGATTGTGACTGAGCAAGTGACAGATGGTCAGAATGTCCCAGGTGACTCCAGCACAAAAGTTCTTATCCCTTTGTGTGATTCAGGCTCTCAGGGAAGCCTCTGGGCCCCTTCTCAGAATCATAGCTTTAAATGCACAAAATAAAATATATCAGCTTGCAAATGAAGCTAATTATGCTGAAATAATTAAAGAAAAAATTTAATTCAGACAACCGGCTCTAATTTTTATCTGCATTAATGATAGAGGGAGCTCCTCATCAGGATTTCCTTACATTGATAAAATCCCTGATCTGATCACACACACACACACAGAGCTTCTTAAATTTAGAGCATGAAGGGACCTCTCGGCCATGTAGTTCATGCTTCCCATTTTACAGCTAAGGAGACTGAGGCCAGCATGCTGAAGTCTGCCCAAGGTCACCTCATAGTAAGTGATAGAGACAGGCTTTATCCTGGGGTCCTCTTGACTGTTTCCACACAGCCTAGAACTAGGAGAAAGGTGATGTCCATTAGGGTGATTTGGATCTGAGAAACCTAGGAACCAACGTGAGGCTAGTTAGCATCAGAACTGAAGATGAATGTCCTTGCCTCTCTTTCTTTTCCTCCACAGGTCTTTGGGTTCCTGGCTACTTTCCAGTGCATGGTGAGCATCTGGTTATCCTACAAGATCTCGTGTATAACCCAGGCCACAGGTGAGTGAATGCCCACTTCTTGGCACAAGAGAATTTGTTGAAAATAGGAGCTTCTCCCTGCACTGTGGGAATAGCTCAGCCCTTGGGGAAGGAATGAGTGAGCAGGAATTAGGCTGTGGGTGGTGACGCTGGCCCTCCAGCTCTGCATGAGCTCAGAAGTATCTTGAGTTGTGAATGGGGGAAGGAAAGGACCGAAGCATCTGGGTCTCTGCCCCACTGCTTGCACTCTTTCCTCCCCCAAGGGGCCCTGTGTTTGGGCATTGGCTTCTTTTGATGAGCTGGAATCTGGGGAGGCGTACCAAGAAGCTGCTTCCAAAAATTTCCAGTGAGTTTAAGAAGCCTTTTAAAACTGGGTCATTCTCTATGTTTTTTTTCCTAAATCTCAGTTGATATAGTTTTTATATCACTCTCATTTCCAGAGTTATCCTTTCCCTCTCCCCTCCAACTTAAGGCTTTCCTTATCAGAATAAAAGAATTTAAAAACTAACACATTAACAGTGTATGCAGTACTCCATACCCATCATCTCCCACCTCTGCAAAGAAGAGAATTTTTAATGGCTTAGAAGGTCTTAGCACAGTGAGCAGTTTTCTCTCCTACTGGTCATAAGCTTTAGAGATCATGGATAAAGGGGTTAAAGAATAGGGATCAGGGTGGCTAGGGGGCACAGTGAATAGAGCACCAGCCCTGGAATCAGAAGGATCTGAGTTCAAATCCAGCCTCACACACGTAACACTTACTAGCTGTGTGACCTTGGGCAAGTCACTTAACCCCAATAGCCCCTCAAAAAGAAAAAGTAAAAGTAGGGATCAATATCAAGGATAATAATGTGAGACCAACAGCTGATGTTGCCACAGCCCTTTACAGTTTACAAAAACCACTTTTCTGAAAACAGCCACAGGAGGTAGAGAGTTTAGGGAATGATTATCTGCATTTTATAGGAAAGTAAACTGAATTTCAGAGAGATTTCGTGACAGACCCACAGCTAGTGAGTATTCAAGTTGGGACTTTGAAAACCCTATGTCTTTTGACTCAAAGCCCAGCATTCTTTTCACCATCTCACATTGCCCCTTTGTGTAATAATGATAATCTTAACTTTCCGATTATTTCATGGAGCTGTGTGGGCCCTCCCTCCGCTGTGACAGAGCTGTGCTGTCACTGGTGTGGGCTCTCCCTCCGCTGATGTAGATTACAGATGGGTACCACTGGTAGACTGCCATCTGATCTGACCCTCTCTCTTCTTCCCCAGCTGCAGCTGTGTGATGGTGTCACTCGTAATGCTTCGTACCCCCTGGTAGGCAGTGCCTCCGTGGGGCCGAAGGGGACATGCGGCTGAGAGGGAAGGCCAGCCAGAAGGCCTGCCTGGTGGTGGTGGGACGAAGAAAGGCTTTTGAAGCAAAGTCTTTGGTGCCAAAGTACTATCCAGAAGGATGGAGAGGCCTCCTGAGGGTTCCCCCACCCCCTTCCTGGAGTGCTGCCCAGAAGATGGCATTCCCAAGACTCTTACTCCTGCTTTCCTCGCAACAACCTGCCTCTTCTTAAGAGTGGGATGGGACAAACTGGACAGGATGGGATGGGAAGGGAAGCCCTTTGCCTTGTTCTGTCTTGGAAACCTCTTCTATCCTGGGTCTCCCATTTCATAGAATAGGACTGTATAACTGAGTCCTTGTCTAAAGCTGTCTTCAATTCACTCTAGACCTAAGAGCATTTTGTAAATCTTTTTGTAAAACACCAGCCCCCACATCCCTAATTTATCTGCTTTTGTAAATCCCACCTTGGTGATGTTTAGCTTGCTTAAAGTGAGATCCACCCAGGTAAACCCTGTACAACCCGGAAAGCGACCCCAGCCTCATTTCAGCGTCCCTGCCTTTTGCTGCCACAAACCCAAGGGAGTAAAACCTAAACTTGGCTCACATGGGGAAGAGATCTTTCTTACACTGTCCCTGTGGAGGGACGGAGCTTCTCAGAGGGAAAGTCACTTCCTACTCTGGGTTTAGGACCAATGTACACACCTGGTCACACCGTCTTGTCTCTAACATTTCCATGGTGCTTTGAGGTTTGCTAAGCACTTTGCCCAGTTGGCCCCAAACAGCATTAGGAGGGAAATGATGCCATGCTTATCTTATAGATGAGGAAGTGAGGATAACAGATGTCAGTGACTTGCCCAGAGTCACGTGGCCAAGTGTCTGCCTTAGGATTCCAATTCATCTTTTCTGATTTCCCCTTTGGCATCCCATCTGGTGTGTCATCTTTGGAGGTCTTTGGGTAAAGGCTGGCAGCCATTTGTCATGCACGTTATAGTGGGAGTTCCTTCAGATATTTGGACTAGATCCCACTGAGCTCCCTTCCATTCCACACTCTGGGATTCTCTGAGCTGTACAACAATGTGAACAGTGACTCTGGGAGCATTTGCCTTCTCTTTATGAAGAGAAGAAGACAGCAAAATGCACATGGATGCGGAGATATAGCAGGTTATGCTGGGGAGAGCATCAGACTAGTTAACTGAAGCTCTAACAGTCCTTCCCCCCTTTTCTTTCTTCTTCCATCCCTGTCTCCTCTCCCTTCCTTCTTCCTTCCCTCTTTGTCTTCCTACTTTGGTCTTTTGCTTCCTCCCTTTTCCCCCCTTTCTAACTTTTCTTTCCTCCCTCTATCCCTCTCTCCTCCCCTTACTTTCTCCCTCTTATCTCTCTCTCTTTTATCTCTTCCTCCTTCCTTCTTCCCTCCCTTCCCCCTTTTCTTTCCTCTTTCTCTCCTTTCCTCTCTCCTTCTCTCTCTCCTCTTACTTTCTCCCTCTTCTCTCCCTCTTTTGTTCTCTTCCTCCCTCCTTTTCTTCCTCTTTTGTTCCCCTTCTTTCTTCCCTCTCTCCCTCCCTTCCCCCTCTTCTTTCCTCCCTCCCCCTCCTTCTCTTCTTCCCTCTCTCTTCTCTCCCTCTTTCTTTTTCTTCCTCCTTCCTCCTTTCTTTCTTTCCTTCTTCTCTTCCCTCCCCTACTAAATAAAGTCCCTTTTCCTCAATTTGGCATTCAAGGCCAAATATACAGTCACATAAATTTAGAGTTGGAAGGAACCTCAGAGTCCACTTAGTCCAACCCTTTTGTTTTCAAGATAAGGAAATTGAGATGCTGAAAGCTTAAGTGATTTGCTTTCTTAAGGGTCCAGGGGGTAGTGAGTATTAGAGGCAGCATTTAAATCCAGGTCCTCTGACTCCTGGACCAGTGTTCTTCCTGCCCACTCTTCAAGGACTAGCCCCAAGGAGCTTCCCATGATCCCTCTGGCTAGCAGTCATCTCCTTCCCCCCAACTCTAAGAGTACTTGGCTCTGTCTTTTCACACACTTACCATCTTGTCTTATGGTTATCTGTACCCTTGTCTTCCTTTTCACCTCTGCCTGACTGAGCTTTTTGAGGGCTGAGATGCATCTTAGCTCCTGGCATAATGCCCAGACCATAGTTTGTTGAATGAATTAGTATGGGAACGGATGGATGGACAGCTTCTCAGGCAGGCAGCAGCACCCATCTCATCCTCTGGCTGCCTTAGAATCTGTAGTGTCCAATGCCACAAAGTAACTTTCACATGTATTTGCTTCTTCTGTCAGCATGGTCATGGAAATAAAAACCTGAAAACCTGCAGGAGGCACTGAGGCACTGGATTAGAAGGCAGCTAGCCTTTTATTCCCTACCATTAAACTACGTCCTCCAAGCCCCCAAACCCTAATGCTGGGTGACTCCTCGCTTCCTGCCCCCTCACATGTTGCCTTCTCTTTCTTCCCTCTCTTTGTAACTGTTTGTACGTGTACATGGATAGGATTCTTGACTTGGGGTCCACAGACTCCATGTTTCCCCCAATGGAATGGAAGCTCCTGGAGAATAGGAACTGTTTCTTAGCCCTTGTCTTTGTATTCTCAGCGCCTAGCACAAAGTCTGGCATGTCATAAGTGCTTGATAAATCCTTGTTGATTGATTGATTTCCCACTTCCATGCTTATAATGAACCCTCCCCATCCCAGCTGGTACATGCATCTCCTGGAGTACCTCCCTTTTAGTCCCAACTCAATTCAACAAACATTAAGAACCTACTGTATACAGGATCTCTAATGAAATGCCTCACTAGAGCCTGTTGGAAGGCCTTTCCAAGAGAACATAAACCCAGGCAAGTTCTAACATGTGGTTATGACTGTTGCTGAAGCCAGCATGATGCAGTAGAGAAGCAAGTGGCGTGGGTTCAGATATCAGTGCTCCGGTCTCAAATGCGGGGACCAGGCTACATAACCTATGTAATCTTTCAGGCCTATGATTCACCCTATACCTCAGTCTCCTCCTATGTAAAAGGACAGGATTGGAGCAGAGGAGTTCAAAGAACCCTCCCAGCTCTGGTATACAACTCAGTGATCCCATGACCAGCCTCTAGGTCAGCCTCAGAGTGATATATGTTCCAGCTACATCTACTCTCAAGGTCCATTGACTAAGTTTTAGAAGGGCTAGGATCTCTGTAGAGGGTGAGAGCTCTTAGGGGACAAAAATCACAGATCTTTGACACACACAGGTCACAGGACTGGGCAATGGGGATGTAAAATGAATGACCCAGCCCTTTTCCTCTACAACTTACAATCTAATAGGGAAGGAAAGGGAATAAGCATTAATTAGTCACCAACTGTGTACCAGGCACTTCACATTCAAGTCAAGACATCACCTACCACATCACTCTGAAAACAAAGGATGAACAAATATTACCTCATCTGATCCTCACAACAGCCTTGGGAAGTAGGTGCTATTATCTCCATTTTAAAATTGAGGAAACTGAGGCAGAGAGAGGTTAAGTGACTTGTCCAAAATCACACAGCCAGTAAGTATCAGATAGGTCTTCCTAACTCCAGGCCCAGCACTCTATCCACAGAGCCACCCTCTAGTGAGGCACCAGACCGTGTACGTTCCTAAGTGTGACGATCCAAACTCCTCTTCCTTGAAGACTTCCTTGATCCCTTCTGCTGAAGGGAACTCCTCCATCTATTTCTCATTGTCCCCTGTGTTATGGTCATTTGCCTACTACCACCCCACCCACCCACAACTTAACTATAAACTCCTTCAGAGCAAGATCTGGAACCAATCAATCTCTTTTTGACCTTCAGCAACTAGCTCAGGGCCCTGCAATCGATCAATGAGCATTTGTTACCCATTAACTATGTTCTAACAAAAGGATAGAGACCTGAGTTCAAATCTGGCCTCAGACACTCACTAGTTATGTGACTCTGGGCAAGTCACTTAATTCTCTTTGCCTCATCTATAAAATGAACTGGAGAAGGAACTGGCAAAGTGCCCCAGTATCTCTGCCAAGAAAACCCCATAGGGGATCATGAAGAGTCAGGCATGACTGAAACATCTAAGTAACATGTGTCAGGCACTGTGCAAAGAGCTGAGAATACAGAAAAAAGATAAAAACAGCCCCTTCTCTCAAGGCACTCGCATTCTCGTGAAGATACGGGCAGAGATAGGCACGTAGACAAGATACAGGCAGAGGTACACAGGGTAAATGCAAAGGGGAGGCTCTGCAGAAAGGTGGCCTTCTAAGTGAAAGTCAGGATGTCTAAGAGGCAGAGGTAAGGGAGGGCAAGGCTGCCAGGCACAGGGGGCAGGCAGTGCCAAGTCCCAGAGCGGGAAGATGGAGCTCTGTGGGTGTGTAGCAGGAGGAAGGCTGGAGCAGAGTGAGTGCCTGGATGGGAGTGAAATGTGAGAAGACTTGAGGGGCTGGGGGGGGGGCAGGGAGGGAGGGGAGGGGCCAAGCATTGGTGTGTACAATGTGTCTGCCACTCTGCAAAGCACAAGTGCAAATAATCCTGGACTAAGAGACAGAATAGAATCCAAGCCTGATGGAGCATTGTTGTTCAGTTTTTCAGTAATATCTAACTCTCTATGACCCATTTGGGTTTTGTTTTGTGTTTTTGGCAGAGATACTGGAATGGTTTTGCCCTTTCCTTCTCCAGCTCATTTTACAGAGGAGGAAACTGAGGCAAACATGGTTAAATGACTTGCCCAGAGTCACACAGTCAGTAAGTATCCGAGGATGGATTTGAACTCAGAAAGAAGAGTCTTCCTGACTCCAGGCCTGAAGCTCTAACCATTGGGTAACCACTACCAGCAAAATGTATACATATATATATATATATTTCATTTGATCTGGCAAGAGCTTCAAATGCCACAGGAGTTTATATTTGATTCTCAAATCTTAAATCATTGGCTGAATTTGGTTTGCTCACTGATATGTCTAGGTCTATGCAGAGGTCTCAGTATGAGAGGGAGTGAATATGAAAAACCAGAATTAAAGAAATAAGATCCAGCAGGGGTGGAGCCAAGATGGTGGCGTAGAGGTGGCAAGGTTTCGCAGCTCCCACATAGCCACCTCAAATACCCATAAAATCCGACTCCAAACAAATTTTAGGGCTCCAAAACTCACAAAAATACAGAAAACACATCTCTGGCTGAAGGCAGCTCGGCAGGTGGGGCTCATTGCAGCAGGCTGGGAGCCAAAACCAGCCCAGCCTGAAACCTTGGCCTGGCCCCACGGAGGAGCCGCAGCTGGAGTCTTCAGGAGAGTGGATCAGCAGCAGCTGTGACAATTTCCAGATTTATCAAGCCAAGAGAAATAAGGACTAAGTGAAAGGTGAGTGGAATTCAGCTAAATTTGGGGGAGAAAAGTGGTCCAGCAGAAGCAGTGGTGGCCCTGCAGCAGCTTCCACCTGGCTGCTTCAGAATTCCAGGCCTGCAGACTGCAGAGGGGCCAAGCAATTGGTCAGAGGCTAAGTGCTCTTGCGTTGAGCAGCCTAGATCTGAATTGTGGTCTTGGGTGATGGTCCTGGGGTGTGTTTCCAGTGAGCCAAAGCTGGTAGGGGCTGCAGCAGCCCCCTAATGGCTCCAGTAGCTGTGAAAACCTCAGAGATTTGGGATAGAGCTTTCCCCTCTGGCAGCAGAGTTCCACAGAGCTAAAAGACAAAAAATTCACTGGCAAAATGAGCAGGAAAAGGAAGCAAAGTAAGAACAGCAACCAAACTCTAGAATCCTTTTTTTGGAGACAAAAAGGATCAAAGCATAGAACAGGAGGAAGACAACAGTCAGCACTCCCACACCAAAAGCTTCCAAGAAACATGAAGATTGCCTACAAGCCATAGCATAGCTTAAAAAGGACTTTGAAAACCAAATAAGAGAAGTGGAGGAAAATTTGGGAAGAGAAATGAGAATGATGCAAGAAAATCATGAAAAAAGAGTCAACAACCTGACTGGAGAAAATAATACCTTAAAAGGCAGATTAACTCAAATAGCAAAAGCTGCCCAAAAAGCCAACGAGGAGAATGCCTTAAAAAGTCAAATTTGCCGGGTGGAAAAAGAATCTCAAAAGCATTCTGAAGAGAATAATTCCTTCAGAATTAGAGTGGAGCAAATGGAAGCAAATGACTTTATGAGAAATCAAGATACTATTAAACAGATACAAATAACTGAAAATAGAAATAAGACCCTCCAGCCCTGTTTGACTTCATTATCGAACTCTATTGCATACGATGCCTTAAAATCATTTCTGTCCTCCTCAGTCCCCCTGCAGCTGCTGCTGTCCATGGTGGCTCAGTGGCACAAGTCCTTTGTTTCCCCAGAAGTTTCATGCCTTTCTTTTCCCTCTCCCCCTCATCCACTTTAGGGAAAAAACATCTTCAGGGACCATTTTCAAAGCAAGTGGAGAAGAATAAAGATCCTTTGTCCCTGAACTTGAAATTGCCTGCAAGTGGACTGTCCCAGATTGTAGGAGCCTCTCTCCTCTTCACTGTTTTCAAGCTAACAGAAGTATTAGCATTTCTTAGGCTTTGTTGAGCTCATTGTTACAGGATCCCGAGTCATTGCCCAAGCCCTGTCTCTCCTGGCCTGGTGCTGATCACCTGCTCAATATCCCAGCTGCCCTAGCTACCCTCCAGCCTACCTTGCCATCCCCCATGTCAAGCAAGGTCAGCCAGTCAGCACTGAGATGAAGCCCCCTACACACCAGGGAAAAGCCCTGAATTGCTCATTTAGAAGCCACAGTTAGGGGCAGTTGGGTGGCGCAGTGAACAGAGCACTGGCCCAGGAGTCAGGAGGACCTGAGTTCAAATCCAGCCTCGGACACTAACATTTACTAGCTGTGTGACCTTGGGCAAGCCACTTTACCCCAATTGCCCTGCCTTCCTCCCTCCAAAAATAAATAAATAAAAATAAAATTGAAGCCAAGGTACTTGAATATGGCCAAGCCTTCCTTCTGAAGCAACAGGAATCTCATTTAGATCTATCCAGGTTGCTTCTGGGATTCTCTGTGTCTCCCAATAAAACAACTGTAAGGGTTGAAATGGATACTATTCCTACACAAAATAATATATCACTTTAAAAAATCAATACCTGCCATCCACGGCCAGTGCACCACACTTGCTGAAAACCATTTAAATTATGCACAGCCTAAAGAATCAGAGAAATCAATACTTAATAGACCAAGGAGCATTATTTAAAATGCTAAACCATCTGGCTCCCTTGCCAGACCCACTGAACAAGCTTTTTCTAAAATATGGACTCTGCTAGGATTTCATCCAGGGTCACATCCATCTGGTATCTCCAAGAGATGAAAAACCTGGTGGCAGCACCACCAGCCTCAATGCCTCAGATGGTACCAAGCATCTTTACGTATGGACACTGAGAAAAGGACTGAGGAACTTAATGGAGAGGCACTGCCTTCCACATTGGTGAGATGTTTAGGAGTAATCTGGGTGGCCTTTGCTTCCTTTTTCTAAGGGACAGGTCTGGAACTCCACATTTTCTTGGAAACCCTATCCCCTATAAGGTTATGCATGAGTTCAAGCATGAGCTTGAAATTGGGGGCCGCTAGGTGGCGCAATAATGTACAGAGAGCTGGGGGGGGTAGTAAAGAGGACTCCTCTTTCTGAGTTCAAATCCAGCCTCAGACTCTTCCTAGCTGTGTGACCCTGGGAAAATCACTTAACCCTGTTTGCCTCAGTTTCCTCATATGTCAAATGAGCTGGAGAAGAAAAGAACAAACCAATATCTTTCCCAACAAAATCCCAAATGGAGTCACAAAGAGTCAGATGTCACTGAAACAAGTAAACAATGAGCTTGAAATGAATGGTTCTCACCCAGTCTCTGACACCAAACCAGAGTTCTTTCATAGAAAAGCCTAGACACAGGACAGACACCAGAGGAGACTCATAGAGCCAACTGAAGTTGGAAGAACGACCTATGGACCTAGGTGGTGCATACAGAGAAAAGAAGGAGCCTAGAGTATTTGGAGTAACAAGACCTGGGTTTGAATCTTTCCTGATCCTGCCATTTAAAGCTCCTGGAGGGCAGGGGTCACAGCATTTTTTATCTTTTACAGTGCCTCACACACAGTAGGCGTTTAGTAAATGCTTGTTTATTCATTATTCATATATTCATTAAATTTATTCATATATTTTAAAATTTCATATACTTCATATATTTTTTAATTTTAAATTAAATTAATTTTAAATAATTACATTTAAGTTTATTCATATATTCATTAAATGAGTTGAAAGGGTCAATGACCACTTGTCCAAAATTTGTAAAGGACATCCTTGTTCAGGTATGGGGCTTCATGTTCCTTCCAATTCTTGAGATCCTGTTCTGTGGATCGAATTGTGTGGGCCAGTCACTTCCCAGCCTCTCTTTGCCCATTATAAAATGAAGGGGCCTCTTTGTGAAGGCTAGAGGACCCCTTTTCCTCTCCACCCCACCAAAACCCCTTCCTTTTCTTCCCTGGCCACCAGGCTTCCCCATATACTTGATGGTTTCTCATGTTAAAAAGATTTCCTTTGGTTTCTCTTCCTTTGTCTGCTTTAGTTTTCTTCCATCTATTCAGTCATGTCTGACTCTCTGTGATTCCCTCTGGGGTTTTCCTTATGACAAAGAGTGGTTTGCCATTTCCTTCTTTCTTTTATCAAGACTAACTTTGCCTCCTTGCAATTTTTACCCCTTGTTCCTTCAGGAGCAAAGGAGAACAAGTCTAATATGGTCAGAGAACATTGGAGCTACAAGGGACCCTAGTAACAATTTGGTGCAAGAGATGAGGAAACTGAAGCCAAGCTAAGTTAAGGGATTTATGGGGCATATCTATCAGAAGACCAGGGTGCGATCCTCATGCTACCACTTCCCTTGTGACCTTGGGATCCTTCGCTTCCTTGATGTTGATTGGTCTTCTAAGGTCCCTTTTGCCCTTTCAGATAAGCTAGGAGCATAGATTTAGGGCAGAGGGTGGATGGTCACCTCAGGCACTTTCATGTGTGGATGGGGCTGGATGCCCACGGGGGTCCTTTCAAACTCTCCAGTTTGGAGAGTACAGTTCAGCCTCCTCATCTCATAGACTGAACACCAAAGCATTGAGTGACTTTCCCTGGATCATTAATTAGCATAGCCAGGATTTCAGCTCACTCTGATTTCAAAAACCCTGCTCAATCCCATTTACTTCCAAGAGTCCCTTCCATCTCTCAATTCCTTGATCCAACTTTCAGTTTGGGGCACACCATGAGTAACTCCAGAGACCCCCAACAGCCCTTCTGGGCAGCTGTTGCTCCAAACTAACTAAAGCCCCACTTTTTCAGTCCGAGGCCCAAACCCTGTGCCTTGGAGCTCAGGCAACAAGGTGATATCAGCCTCTCAGTCATAGTGCTGAAGTGTGGGTGGGATGGGTGGGTAGGTAGGGGATTCCCCCACACTGTCTCAGAATTCTGAGAGCCAGCTTGCCTCATCACCAGTCCTGGTTACCCTTTGTTCCCTCCCATACCTGCAGTCAGCTGTGCTGTGGGTGTATGTCTGGGGTGGGGTGGAGGTGGGGAACGTCCTTGGGGAAGGAAGGCAGGGCCCCACAGCAGGTGTTTTTCTTGCCGGTCTCACTTCTGGCAGGAAGCTTTTTGGTGGAGTCCTCGTACTGTTTTTTTTTCTTTTCTCTGTTCTCCAAAGACTTTATTTATAACCACCAACCCTGTTCAGCTGATGGGACCATGAATTTAGAGAAGAGGTTTCAGAGGTCACCCCATCCTTTGATAGAAGCAGACAGTGAGGTTCAGCAAGAGAGGGGCTAAGGAGAAAATGAGGATGGTAAAGCCAATCCTGTGGAATAAGGATGCAAGGGTCATAGTGGACCCCAAGCTAGAAAGGACTTCAGAGGCCGTGTAACCCAACCTCACCATTTTACAGATGAAGGAAATATCAAAGGTGGGATTTGAGCAAAGTGTCTGCTCTGAAATTGAGGGCCTAGGTTCAAATCCACTTTGGCCCTGCTTCATAACTGGGGGATGAGTGAATGTTAAGAACCAAGGAATCTGCCCAGGTCCAGGATGACCCCATCTCCATCCACCTTCCACCCCCTGCTGTGCAAACTCTTTCCCTAGAGTTATGGGCTTCAGTTTCTGGGAAAGAGCCATGGAAGGCTGTCTAGTCCTGTAATAAATAAATGTCTTAAATTATTTTTTAAAATTCAACTTATTCCTCTATAAATTCTATATGCAGTAATTCAGTTAAGCATCTACAGTGTGCCAGAGGGAGGATCTGAACCCAGGTCATCTTGAGTCCAAAGCCGGTGGGTTTTCTACTTGTGCTCTGTAGGCTCCCTCTCAGTACCAGTGTTTACTGAGCACCTACTGTGTGCTAAGTACTATACTGCAGATATAAAAAGGAGGTAATAATCCCTGCTTTGGGGGAGCAAGTAGAAAGAGTGCTGTCTCTGGAGTCAATACAGGGGGTCAAATCCTGACCCCTGTGACCTTGAGCAATAACACACAGTAAGACTTGCAGGCACTTTACACATGATCTCTCACAACAACCCTGTGAGGGCAGTACTAACATTATCCCCATTTTACAGATGGAGAAACTGAGATCCAGAGAGATTAAATGCCTCACCAGGGTAAGGTCCCTCCCAATTGAACTCCTTTGATTCTCTGAAGGGATAAAAAATTCAGAACTATAACAAATCTTTTAGAAGTCACCAAGTTCAACCCTCCCATTTTATAGATGAGAGAATAGAGGGCCATGGAGTTGGGGGTGAAGTGATTTACCTGAGACCACATAGGTAGTAAATGTCCCACACAAGGTTTGAGCCCTGAGCCTTCTGATTTCAAATCTGACACTCTCCAATCTCCCATTCTCAAATGGGCTTGTGTATACCTGTAGGGAACTATCTTCATTACCACAGCAAAAGCTTATCTACCTTTCCTAAGCCTTGTTAGCTTAAACCAAATCCTCCACAGAGTCACTACCAACTTCATGGACAAGAAGGAAGTGCCCAGGGACTCAGAGGCCCTCCATGGGTGTGGCTGCCTAGTAAGCTCTCTAAAGCTAGAAAAACATCAGTCCTTCCATGATCAGAAGCATTTTCTGAAGCACTCCCATGCTTATTGCTGAATGACACGGCCCAAAGGCCCTCTAGGACCTCATGGTTTTTAAAGGCTGGTGGCATAGTCCATAACCTCAGGAAGACCCGAGTTCAAATTTTCTCTCAACTCTAGGCAAATCACTTTAAATCTCCAAGCCTCCCTTTCCTCATCTGTAAAATGGATCTAAGAATAGCATCTACCTCCCGGGGTTGTTGTTAGGATCAGATGAGATAAGATAGGTACAATGCTTTCCAACACACCCTAAAGCGCAGTCTCTAAATTGTTATTGTTATTGGCGCCCTGCCCCAAAATCTGAGAAGGATCGCTGATTTCGATCTGGAAGGGTCCCCTCAAAACCATTTCATCCCACTAGGAGTCTCGGAAACTAAATTCACTTGACAAATGTGACCTTGGCAAAGCTCAGATTTGAACCTGGGGTCTCTGATTCCAAATGCAGCCAGCTCAGAGTGAAGGTCCCCGCGGCTTCCTCCCTGAGTTCTTCCCCTTAACGCCACAGCAACAGAGGCGGCCTCCCGGGGAAAGCAGGGACAGGATTTGGGGCTGCTTTCGGGGTCGAGGTGGAGTGTAGGTCAGATAGGGAAGAGAGATTGTCGGGGCTGCGATCTTTCTTTGCAAAACGGCTTTTTCTTCCGACTCATCCCTCTGGACTGTGAGATCTGTAGGCTTCTTTTCTTGCAAAAACAAAACTTCAAAGGCTCAGGAGTCAGATGGGGAGCATCACTGAAAACTCCTCAGAGAGGCTGGACCAAAACCCTCCTCCCTCGCTGTTTGAGTAGTGGGAGTTGCTCTCCCCCTTGTGGCCAAAGGGTCTCACTGCAGCTTGCCGCCTTATGACACCAGCCAGTAGTCCAAGCGCTATTTGCTATCAATTCCTTAGCATGATCAAACTGCAGAGTGCTGTTCCTGAATGAGCATGACGTCTTCTGATCCTACCGGAGCCCTGCAAGCGAGGGTATGTTATTGCCCACGTTTTATAAATAAAGAAATAAAAACTCAGAGCACGTGTTAAATGACTGGTCCAGAACCAGTGTGGGTCTGTGGGAAGGGCAGAGAAGACAGAGAGATTTCCCACAGCATTGGAAAAGGTACCAGATTCAGAGTCAGAAGACTGGCCTCTCTTCACACGCATCACATTAGCAAAACTGACAAAAAGAAAAATTACAAATGTTGGAGGGGTTATGGGAAAGCAGGCAAAATGCACTGTGGGTAGAGCTCTGGTCCTGTCCTGGAAAGCAATTTGAAACTCTATCCAAAAAGCTACTAAACTGTGCTGTGCCTTCTGCCTCTACTAGACTATACTCCCAAACACATCAGAGAAAGGGGAAAGGGACCCATATGTACAAAAATATGTTTAACGGCTTTTTTCTGTGTGGTAGTAAAGAATCCAAAGCTAAGGGGATACCAATCAACTGGGGAATAGCTGAACAAGTTATGACAGACAAACTTTTAGGAATTAATGCAGAGTAAATTTTGAAAGACTTAAGACCTTCAATCATCAAAGCGACTCAACAATGATTCCAGAGGAGCCATGTTGAAATATGCTGCTCACCTCCTAATAGGTAATGAACTTCATGATAACTGGTAATAAACATAGGTAATGGGTGCAGATTGAGACATACATTTTTTAACTTGGACATGGCTAATGTGGGATTTTTTTCTCCCTTGACTATACATATTTGTCATAAGGGTTTGTTTTGTTTTTTCCTTTCCTCTTGGGGGGGGTTGGAAGTGAGAGGGAAAGAAATAGATTTTTGTTAATTGAAAAAAATTAAATTAGACTAAAAAAGCCATGCTTATTTAACTACTTGTGTGACCTTGGGCAAATTACTTAAGCTCTCTTGGCCTTGGTGTCCTTCTCTGTAAAAGATGGGACTGGACTAGATCCTATGATCTTCCCAAATCCAAGTCATACTAACCTGATGGGAGGGGGGTCTCAAACCAGGTTTTCCTGATTACAAGAGCTGGCCTGCTAGGCAGGGGGATTCTGTTTTGTTTTGTTTCTTTTTAATTAAATTTTTTTTAAACATTTTTTTTTATTTTGAGTTCCAAACTTTCTCCCTCTCTCCAGCCCCTCCTCCACTTATAGAGAAGATAAACAACATAATGTGCATTATACATATAAAGTCAGGCAAAAACATATTTCCATATTATAATATGCAATTCTTAACCTTTTTTCTATCATGGATCTTTGACAGTCTGACGAACCCTAATACTGCTATTTGTCACATACATTCATAAATTAAAGAAAATGCTCAATTTTGATTTAAGGTTGGTGAAAATAAAGATTGTTTTTTTCCACTCAAGTTCACAGATGCCACTGAAATCTACCCACAGACTCCTTAAAGGTCCATGGGATGCTCTCCATGATTAAAAAAACTCAAACTATCATATATTAACCTGTCTATTCTTCTGAATATCTTCAGAAAGCTAAGCTGTTTGTTGAGCTACTTTTACATACATTGATCTCATTATCAACTCCCCCTTTTCCCTCTTCACTGGAATTGGTTCTTTGTGTACTCAGAATTTCCATTTTCAGAACTTAACCCTCCTGGGCTGACTTTCCATTTTAGTCTATGGTATTTTAAATATGCTTCCTTGAAACCTCTAAACTTCTCAAATCTAGGGTACATGTCAGACTATTCCTGGCTTTCCTCTTTTCTATCACCTACTCAAGAATAGAGTATCCACTTTCTTCCTCAGTCCCCATCATTTCTACCTGAGCACCAAGTCGCTGAGAATCAAGTCCACACCGGAATGTCAATTTCTCCACATTTTATAAGATTTTATTGTCAAGACAAGAATGTATTAGTCCCTCTACTTTTGCAGAATACTCTAGTCTAGGCACTCTGACCCTTTCTTGTATGTGTAAACCCCTTTGGCAGTCTAAGTCTACAAATACCTCAGAATGCATTACAAAGGAAACCAATTCTATTGAAACAGTTATTAAGATATTTTTTTTTAACTGTAAAAAAAAAACCTGGAAAGACTTACATGAACTGATGTTAAATGAAGTTAGCAGAACCAGGAGAACAATGTATATAGTAACAGCAACATTGTAACAATGATCAACTGTGATTGACTTAGCTTTTCTCAGCAATACAATGATCCAAGATAATTCCAAAAAAACTCATAGTGAAAAAGGCTATCCACATCCAGTGAAAGAACTAATGGAGTCTGAATGCAGATCAAAGCAGACTATTTTCACTTTTTTGTTATTTTTTAATCAGTTTTTTCCCTTCTGTTTCTTCTTTCACAACATGACTAATGTGGAAACATATTCTACATTATTACACATATTTAGCCTGTATTGGCTTGCTTTCCATGGGGGAGGGAGGAGAGAGAAAAATGTAGAACTTAAATCTTTCAAAAACAGAATGTTGAAAATCATCTTAAGGTGCAAGAGGAAGAATCAACACAGAGGAATTAGATGGGGGAAGAGGGCTGATCGCTCTGGTAACCTACTTTCATCGCGAATGGATTTAAAAGGGAATACATATATATTTAAAAGAATGTAAAAATCTTCTAAATTCACAAGAAATAAAACGGTAGGGGCATAGAAAGGGAGGAGAGGACAAAGGAGGGATTTTTAGAGGGGAAGGTGAGGAAATAGGGAAAATAAGAGTATAGAAGGGTATTTAGATTTATGAGAATGGGAGGGTGGAGAGGGATCCTTGGAGGGGGGTAGGCAAGTCATAGGAGGGTAAGGTAGCGAATAAAAAAGTAAAGCAGAGGAGGCAAGGGGGAATAGGAAACAAGAGATATACACAAACATAAAAACAAAGATCAGGAGTAGAATATGTTTGGGAAAGTATATGTCTTTTTTTGTTTGTTTGTTTTTTTGGAGGGCAGTTGGGATTAAGTGACTTGCCCAAGGTCACATGGCTAGTTTTGTGTGTGTGTTAAGTGTCTGAGGCCAGATTTGAACTCAGGTACTCCTGACTCCAAGGCCAGTGCTCTATTCACTGCACCACCTAGCCGCCCCTAAAACAAGTCTTTTTTTTTTTTTTTGCTTTTTGGAGGGCAGTTGGGGTTAAGTGACTTGCCCAAGGTCACACGGCTAGTTTTTTTGTGCGTGTGTGTTAAGTGTCTGAGGCCGGATTTGAACTCACGTACCCCTGACTCCAGGGCCGGTACTCTATTCACTGCGCCACCTAGCCGCCCCAGTATATGTCTATATATGTATGTATATATGTGTGTGTGTACATATATATACATATATATACATATATATCTAGCTATATCTAAACTTTATTATAGACTTGGGGGGGGAGGGAGAAGGGAAAAAAAGAATAAAGTACAAAAGTGCACAGCAGAGAACAAAACTTCCAAGGAAGCAGAGATGAACAGTTCTTAACACAACATGTATTATTTATTATACAGGCTTTCTTGAAATGAAAATGTATTTACATATTTTGAATCCTCTCATGACCTGCCATGCTCACGACATGCTTTGCTTTTCTTTCTTGCTTTGTATTTAAGTTCCGATAGTTAAGTTTATGATGTGTTTTTGTTTCTTTTCTCTATTATTATTCTCCGTATTTGCGTTTTGGCCCTTGAGTCTAAAATAAAATTTTTAAAAATTTAAAAGAAAAAAAAAGAAAATTGTCTTTACTATCATTGGAAAAAATAAAATACTATTACATAAACAAAAACAATGTCCACACATCCAAGATGACCCATGGCCTATGGCTTCCTAAAGGTAGCTTTAAAATTGATTTTGGAGGGCGACTAGGTAGTGCAGTGAATAAAGCACTGGCCCTGGAGTCAGGAGTACCTGAGTTCAAATCCGGCCTCAAACACCTAACACAAAAAAAACTAGCCATGTGACCTTGGGCAAGTCACTTAACCCCAACTGCCCTGCAAAAAAAAAAAATTTAAAATTGATTTTGGTCACACAAACACACGTTTGTTAATGATACTTATTTTTTGTCTACTGCTCTCTGATTGGCTCAGAAATCATAAATAAAATTCTGCTACATAAAAAATTCTTCCCAAAAGATAGTAGAAAGATAAAATAATTTTATTAATATTTAGTTTCAGTCTGTTTGATTTTCTTTGGAACTTGGACCTGTGCACAACATTACATATAACAGAGCAGTGAGACCCAGTTTGGCCAAACCCTGGATTGGAATGAGGCCCTCTGCTACTTAGCACCTAGGTGACTTTGTGCAATGTTCTAGGCGCTCCCATTCTTTCTCACAAATGTACATTGATGGGAGTGTGATCCAGTTTTAGGTGTGAACTCTGATGTGTATATTACTATTGTGCTTGTGTTAATGCATGAATACTTATGAGATTATGATGACTATTGCTTACACTTGATGGTCAAGTTAATGATGATGTTTAAGATGAAAAAAATAAAAAGACATCACAAACCCCAGATTAAGGACCCTGGGACTCCCATAACTATGATATTCTCATGCAATCCTAATAATTCCTGTTTTAGCCATCACTCTCTCATCTTTTTAAAATATACATACAAAAGTTAGAAGCAAAAACAGGATCAGAAGAAGACCGAAGTGTGGGCCTTTAAGAAGAGTGTCCAGTTGGCTAAAACTCTGAACAAGGTGAAGCAGGCAGAAGAAGAGAGGGCAACAAAGAAGGTTGGTTTGGTGAGTCTGGAAGGGAGGGGGAGGAACAGGATCAAAGAAGGGCGCTGCTCAGGGTGGAGTGGACAGGGGGACAGGGATAACTTGGGAGAGGAAAGGTAGGGCTGCTCAGATCTTGTTTGGCTCCTGTTTTCAGTGAAAAACAGATTGCACTTTGTACCAGCAAAGATAGGAGTAGTAGGGTTAATAGAGAGTTGCTAGCCAAGAAATAGTGGGAGTGAAAATCCCCCTAGAGAGCTGTCTTTGCTGAGTCCAAACGGTTCTCAAAGACCTGACAGATGTCATGGCTGAGCTGCTCTCAGGGACCTATGAAAGATCACGGAGCACAGAAGTCACTCCGGAACTGGAGAAGGACAAATGTTCTGATTAAGAGAAAGAATACATTTGGTGAGTTATATGTCAGAGTACTTGACTTTTAATCCTGGAAAAGTTCTAATAAGTATTATTAAATGGATGGTTTTAGTGGGTGTCTAGAAAAGGAAAGGGCAGTCACAAAAAGCCAGCATGGCTTCATTGAAAACAGGTCGAACTAGATTTGACAAAGTTGTAAATCTGGCAGAGCAGAAGCCTGTTGTTTGTCATGAACCTCAATTTTGGCAAAGCCTTCGATAAAAGGCTCTGGGAGGAAGTGGATGAGACATTCCACTCCTGATAGATTTGGGCCTGATAGAATGAATGGACGCCAGGAGGAATCGTGGAGAGATTGATGCCAACTTGCAGAGAATGCACCAGTCATTCAGTGGTCTGTGTTTTGTTTTTATGGGTGTTTTAGATAAAGGCAGGGATGCAGAGACTGCCATGCCTACCGGATCTTCAGATGATGCAATGCTGAATAGAATCTGGAATCTCTACATCAGATAATATGGGCCAGGGTCCTGAAAGATCCTGACCGGGCTAGAATGTGAGATTTAATCTGGTAACTGTCAATTTTCACACTTCCTGTTTACAGATATCTTTACAACTGTTAAATGGAGAATCGTGTTTCCTACTTTCACAGGGTTCAAATGAGATAAAACTGATAAATAAGTGTGAACTATTATAATTAATGGCATCTAGATGGCACAGAGGATAGAGTGCTGGACTTGAAGTCAGGAAGACTCATCTTTATGAGTTCAAATCTGGCCTCAGACACTTACTAGCTGTGTGACTCTGGACAAGTCACTTTACCCTGTTTGCCTCAGTTTCCTCATCTGTAAAATGAGCAGATTTTTTTCCCAGCAAACCTCTCCAGTAGCTCTGCCAAAGAAACCCCAAATGGAGTCGAGAGCTGGACGGAACTGAAATGACAGAATATTATAATTATACTCATTTAATCCTTACAACAACCCTGTGAATTACGCACTAACCTCTAAGTCAACTTCTTAAGAAGCATTTATTAAGTACTTATTAGGGCCAGGTGTTGTGCTTTGCACTGGGAAAATACTAATCCATTTTAAAAAGAAAGATAGTCCCTGCCATCAAAAAGTTTACATTCTTTTTTGGAGAGAGAGGGATGATTTATTTTATTTTTAATTTATGGAATAAAACAAGCATTTCCAAAACATATTATAATAAAAAAAAAGATTGCATATGAAACTCCAGATCTGTTATGTACAACTTACATTCTAGCGGGAGAGGCCGACACACAGAAGGAATTAGAAAAGGTGGGAAGAGGGAAGACACCAAGGCTGGCACATGGTAGCAAAGCCCAGAAAGTCAGCATCAGAGCCAGAAGAATGGCCAGCCTGGGTTCTGGGAGGAAGAGCCTTCAGAGCCTTCAGGGAAGGATCAATTACAATGTAGGTCATGAGTCTTAACTTTAAGGACACACAGGGTGGAGTAGAGTCTATTCTCAGTCCTCCCAAACTGGAAATTGTCATTGTGGAGATGATGAAGGGAAAATGGGAGAGCTTATCTAAGCCTTCCAGGCAATTAGAAAGGCCCATTTTAACCCAAGCGTGATCCTCTCATATCCTGGGCATTTTCCACACTCTGACTGCCTGGGAAGGCAATGCTCTGGTGGACACAGAATCCCTATCATCCCTCAGCCAGGCAGAAATAGTTGTCCCAGTCAGTTCCAATCTCCTTTGCTGTGTATGGGTCTTTGCAGCTACATTTTGGCTGAAAAATCAACCATCTTTTGAGTTCAGACCAGGTTATTGTGAAAATAAATGAGCTCTGAAATAGCCTAGGGGTGGCACAATGTTTAGGAGCGAGTGGAGAATATGGGATGCTCAAATGTCTCCCTCATCACTGTGTGCCAATGGTAAGTAGTAAACAATCATTTCAGGGCATGCTACTATGTGCTAGGCACTATGCTGGGGATGAGTTCCTGCCAGCAAGGAGCTTGCGTTCTAATGAGTCAAGACAATACATAGGGAATTGTATAAGGGGAGGGGGAGAGCAGGAGGATGATGGCAAAGTACATTCAGAAGGACATCTGAGGGAAGTGGATTGAGATGGGCCTGGGTCCTCTCCAAATGGAGGCTCCCAGGAGGAGGCTCCTAAGCCATGGAAGAAGGACTTCATACGTAGGAGAGGTTTGATGAAAGGAAGCATGGGTCTGGAGGAGTCCTAGGCAGGGCAGCTGGGGGGATGGCTTATTGGGCATATGGATCTTCTTATACGAAACTCCACTTAGGTTCTTTGACCTGTAAATAGACCTGTTCACTCTTATTCGTTCTTGAAGCCTCTAGTGATAAGCTTATAGAGGGAAGCTGGTAAGGACATACTGGACAGGGTCTGTCAATATGTTCCCATATGGATGGAGCAGTCAGAGGAGTAAAACATGTCCCCAGAGTATGCCCCTCATGTCCTGTGAGAGCTCCAGAAATGGGGGCCCCCCTTGGTTTTAGTTCAAACAGCCTCTCCAAAAGGAATGAAAGTTTTCAGTTGAGAAATTAAATAATAATCACATTATCTTTCTTACATACATATACTTCTGATCTAAGTCCTAACTCTTTGCTTTAGGAAATAGTCATCCTGCTGGGTCTCTCATAAGTAGGCTTTATATTACACTTCAAGATTTATAGAACACTACAAATAGTACCTCATTTTATCCTCACTACAGCCCTGGGAGGTAAATGCTATTATGATTCCCACTTTACAACTGAGGAAACTGAGGCAGGCAGAGGTTAAGTGACTTGCTAGTAAGTGTCTGGGGTCAGATCTGGACTCAGGTTTCCCTGACTTCAGGCCCAGGGCGCTATCCACTGAGCCTCTTGGCTGCCTCTTAGAATAAAGGAGAAAGGATGGAATTTGGGGCCTGTTACTGTTCAGTAGAAGGTAGAAATGGCACTTTTTTTGCTTTTGGCCCGGACTGGAGACCCATTTATGTGGCCACATTTTCCTACTAAGATGAATGTGATGTTGTATCAGACTATGTTTGCATCCCCTGTACTTTGTACAGGGTCCGACACACAGCAGGTCTGCAATAAAGGCTCGTGGTCATGACTACTTTTCACGAGAAACTCTAGTTTTTTTGTATTGGTGACTTTGGAGTTTACTACACAAAGTATGAGGTGTTTGTGGTACTTATTTTATAAATGTGAAATTTAAGATGCTCCGATAGTTTCATTTGAGCTAAGTAAATATATATCTGTCTTTATGTATACACATGTATGTGTATATACACATGTATTTATGTGCATGTACACACACTCACACTCCCACAATCACTGTGGCCCTCCATCAGCTTGTAAAATCTTAAGACAACGTTTAGCATGTGTTACACCAAGAACACAGAGCCAAATGTAAGGATCCACCTAAAAGGAAAGTAAAGAGGAAAACTAAAAAGCTAATTTCCTTCTATGTTGAAAAAAATAATCCAGCAGTCTACCAGCCTTCCATCTTATGTTGGAGACCTAGACGACAAAGGGTTCAACTACACACACGGCAGAAACCCTTAGTTTTATTGTTGTTTTTTTTAATTACAAACACAAACTCTGAAGAACGTCAGAGAGAACTCTAGAGTTCTGGCCAGAACTCATACAGGCTCTGTTGTCTTCCTATCAACGGGAGGAAAGAATTTAGCAGCATGTAGAGACAAATATTTGCTGCCGCACCAAAGCCACCCAAATACAGATGCTTCAGATTATAGATTGGAAATGGAAGGCGCCTTAGCTGTCCTTTCTTCTTTCTCTGAGAACTTGAGAGCTCCCCAAAAGACTGATGTTACCGAGTCCCTAGAATTTGGCTCTAAGAAATTGGATGGGAGCCTGGACTTCAGGATGGAGCCATGAACTTCATACTTCACTCAAATGCTATTATTCATTTGCACTTCCATGTGACTTATGAAACTTGCTCATTTGTTTTGTCTTTCCAGGGTGATGGAAAGAGCTGGGGAGGGGGCAGCTAGGTGGCACAGTGAGTAGAGCACTGGCCCTGGAATCTGGAGGACCTGAGTTCAAATGCGACCTCAGACACTTGACACACTAACTAGCCGTGTGACTTTGGGCAAGTCACTTAACCCCAATTGCCCTCCAAAAAGCAAAAAAAAAAAAAAAAAGAGCTGGGGAGGGTGGGTTCAGTGTGAGCCTTCATCTGCACCTTAGATTGCTATGGAAAAAGAGGCACTGAACATCAAGGACAATTTTAGTCAAATGAATTTATTCAAAAAGAGAATTACAAAATTTTACCTTGTCTTGTAAAAAGCACCACAAAAAACCAGGCAGATAAAAAGGTCACAGGTTTAAAAAGTAACATATATACAAAAGACTGTTGCAAATAACATTAAATAGACATACCAACATATAA
Source organism: Pseudocheirus occidentalis (assembly GCA_028646575.1). Taxonomy (NCBI): domain Eukaryota; kingdom Metazoa; phylum Chordata; class Mammalia; order Diprotodontia; family Pseudocheiridae; genus Pseudocheirus; species Pseudocheirus occidentalis. The sequence continues at coordinate 17,304,128 of CM053597.1, read as the reverse complement.
TTTAACTAATAAGGCTTTCATGTTAAAACAATTTCACCTTATAATTTCTGAAGAACCAGTGAAAATTAAAGTTAAACAGAAAACAGAAAAGGGAATCGCATCAACAAAAGTTGGAAACTCAACAATGTAAAGAAGGCTTTGAACTGATTTTTCATTAAAGGACATTAATATTCAAGTGTCTAATTTTGTTCTGAATCTTAAAATGGAAGTCTTTTGTTTTTACTCCATTAACTCTTAGATCTGCGGCAGCTTAAGCACGTTGAATGCTAGAGATTTACAAATGAAGGGTCGTATTTTTAAAAGTTCTGATCACTCAAGTCAGTGAAGATCAAAATTAAGTTGATTTCATTTATGTACCTACCAAACAGAGTCAGGCACTGCATTTCCACACTGCCTTCAATCTCAGCATGAACCCTAATCTAATGGCCAAACCCAGCCATCCCAAGAAACATAGTCACTGATTACTCAAAGGCTGGAAATGGAAACCTTGAGAAAGTAGTGGTTTGAGCTTGAAAGTGCAAAAAGAAACTCCCTGACCTCCCCACTCCCTCACACCTTCCCAAAAGAGATTAAATTAAGTTACTGAACAAGCCATAGTTAGATCTTTCAAAAGAACTGTAAAGTTTCAAAAACAAGCATGTTGCAAACAAGAGTTTTGCTAAGACCATGACCCAGAACACTGAGTTAGTAGAGTCCAAAATCCAGTTACCTAATTTGCCTCAGAAGAAACCTCATTACTGGGCACAAAGAGCTGAGTATTCTCTATTTGAGACAATAGATTTGTGTGCACACACTCTGTACTATTTAAGGCACACTCGGGAGCTTTAATCTAAGCTCCTAATTTGGTCTTGAAACTTTTAATAAATACACACACACACACACACACACACACACACGCACACACACGCACACACAATTGCACCCATATGTGTCTGTTCCCACATATCCAAAAGGGAGTTTCCAAACTGGTCTCTCTCTCTCTCAGGTCGCATTTCCTGTATTTGTTCCCATGGGAGCTTCATGCTGCTCAAAAGGGACTCCTCATCTAGTGAACAAACAACATCCATCTTCATGGGACCCAAGAGTTATGTTGCAATACAAACTAACATGATTCATATACGAGAAATAAGGGTCTAGGTAGTTTTGACCCTGATGGGTCATCTGTGAGAATTGTGGTGACAAACGAGGCTTCTGGGAGGGAAAGGCAGCACTGCGTCCAGGATCTTTAGTAAAGCCTAAGGAGAAAACCAGTGTGTGATTGGGATGAAGACTGTGACTGGGTGGGGCACAGCCATCCCATGCAAAACACTCCAGGATCCATCGCCCCTTTTTCACAGAGAAATACCAACTCCTAAGACAACAGTAGTACCAGCTGAACTCATTCTAGCATTGACACACAGGCCACAAATTAATCTACAAGAATTAATAAGAAAATCTATCTTTATACTCAAGATTTACATGTTAATAGAAAAGCATTACAATAAGCAGTATTATACAGAAAACAAAGGAGGTGCCAGAACATTTCATCCCGACACAGCCCCCTCTCTCTGCTAGCACAATGCAATCTTCCAATGAAAGTGAGCGAATCCGTAACTTCAATCTCTAACTCACGTCAGAGTGGGGATCTTGTAATCATGTCCCCAACGAGGAAAGCTATCCCAGATGGCTTGGGGAGAATACAAGTCCATAAGAGGGCAATACCCTGTCTAACCCTGAGCAGGATCACAACTAGTCTAAGTCACTATAATGCAAGCATAAACCTGGCAGCCCTCCCTCCTTCTGAAGTCTTCTCTCTCTCTCTCTCTCTCTCTCTCTCCTTCACACACACACACACACACACACCACCCCCCCTCAGGCCCTTTGGGAACCTGACAGGCCAACATATTCATGCAAACCAAACAGTTTTTTCCTACTAATCAAGATGGTTAGAGTGTACTTGGCCCCGTATTCCATAGGGCTCGAAACAATGTACACAGAAACAGTATTTGTGCCCAAGGCAGCAGCCAGGGCGTAAAGGTCAGAGCCAGGCTGGGGTGAAGGTTGTCTCTACCATGTACAGGTAAATAGCTTTAGCTCTTCAAGCTCTAGGCAGATCTCTAAGACCACAGTCAGGTCTGCACCTGCTTTGGTAGAGGGAGTTCCCTTCTCTGGGATTTCCCTCTAAAGGTGACAGCTAAGGTTCCTTGTTCCACATTCCTGCGGCTCTTGATCTAGACAACTTAATTGGGCAGGCTCCCAAAAAAGGGAGCCAACAGTGGCCACATGGCAGCCTTTTACCTCCGTGCTCCTGAGAGCCCAATAATGCCAAATCTACTGTTAGTGCGTCACAGTATTCAGCCTTGCAGACAATAGAGTTCCCGAGAGAGGAGGTGGCAAATATCTCTTCTTGCCCACCAGCTAATGGGTTCTCATCTCACAAGCCAATGGAGTAACCAACAATGTGGCGGTCAGCTTCCTACTCGTTAAGACATCCAAACTCTGTTATGGCCCAGAGACTCTCACTGTTGTTTAAGCCACACATACAAAGCCAGTGGGTTACAGCAGGCTAGCCAAAGACCTCTAAGGTGGGGATGGAATATTGGAGAAGAATGATGACTTTACTTCATGGCTGAGGTGCACTCACACCTAGACATAATACTACATGAGAAAAGCAAGACCCTTGTATCTGAAAAGTTGAACACTTTTGTCCCTTTTAAATATGTTAAATAATATTATTCAACAAGGTAAAATTCAGTCACTCAGAGTTTAGGCTAGTTTTTTCTTCTCTTAAATCGCCTCCAAAATTTCAAAGAAGCAAATTAATTCAAGAAGAGCAAGGGTCAATCAGATGAACATTTCATAATACCATTCACATAAACACAAGGTGCCATGTGAAAGCCAACACAAAGGGGTATTGTCACAGAATCACATAAAGGTCTATCACTTGATGGACAATGGGCTTTAAAGAAAAAAAATAGCATCAAAAAAATTTCGTTAAGGCACACACTTTAACAGTAGGTGGAAAAAAGGCAACGTGGACAGAGCTTTGATGAAAGTGCTGGCTTAACAAGGTGCCTCCTCACCCTTCCCCCCTGACCCCACAAGTGAGTCAACAGAGAGGGCTGGTCTAAACAGAGTCCAGTTCTTCATTTTATAACAACTCTCCACTCTGTTTGCTCATCCCCTGGTTCCTGCTGCCTCTAGCATTGGCCTACCCTAGCCATTCAGTGGCTGGGTAAGAGTGGTTCCGGAGACTTCAGGTTTCCTTGTCTGGGACTTCTGATCATTTTCAAGCTTCAATATACCAACATCAATTAGGAATGCAAGGCTCGCCAAAAATCCAAATACCTGGAAGATAAAAAGAGAAAGTTAATTCAAATCCACACACAGACATCAATGATGACTTTGAATTAACTTGAATTGGACAATGTCAATCTAACAACAACAGGAGCATGTACACAACACTTTTCACAATTATTATCTCATGTAACCTCCACAACCCTGGGAGACAGGGGCCATTATTAGCCTCTTTTTACAGGTGAGGAAGTTAGAGACGTGCCCAGGGCCACAGGGCTAGGAAAACCCAAGTCTTCTGCCTGCTGTACTACTGAGCTGCTGAACAGCCACAACAACTCATTGGTTTTCTTTTACTCGAATCTGTAAACCAAATGCCAAACCCTTTTCATTCCTGTTGAAAACCATCCGGCCACTGGCAGGGGCACCTGGACAGGGCTCCTGAGGAGACACAGAGCTGAGGAGTGGACAGAACCTGAGGAGGGATCTCTGGGGTCTCCAACAGGTTATGTCTGACAATGAAAAAATGCCTCCTAATCCTGAAAAGGACCTCACTCTTTTAATCTCATGAGCCCCTTTGGCAGCAGGTGAAGCCAATGGGCCATCTAAGAATGTTTTTAAGTAACTGAAGGAAATGCTAAATTTCCCACCACACACACTCTCTCTCTGTCTCTCGGTGATCCAGGGCAAGTTCTCCCTCCATGATGCCACCATGACACAAAGACACCAGCTCGTTGGGGCTCCAGGAGGAACCTTCTCCAAGTGCTCAATTCTCCCAAATCCAGTTATCTGTAAGCTCATCCTAGTCAAGTTTTCCTGTTACCATTTATCTCTCACCTGTGAATGGGGTGAGAGGCAATAAAAGAATGGAAGGATGGTAGACAATAGAATCAACATCTTGTTCCATGAGAAATTACAAAAAATCAAAATGTGTTTTCTTGGGAAAATGTGAACAAAACCAGAAAATATCTTCCATAATAACCTTAAAAAACAACTTGGAATTCACTCAGATGAGACTCTCTAAGTGAGAGCACCCATAATTCAGTGTTATTTTTGTGCCTAATATTCTAAGTAATAAGAGAAAATCCAAAGAGGACAAAAGCCAAAAAGAATTTGATACAGAGTAGTGTTCACGGGAAACAGGAAAACAGACATTAGGTACAATGCTGAAAAGGTCTGTGTCGCCAAATGTCTGTAGTCAATGAAGAGATGACTTGAATTTTCAAGATTATCAACCTGTCCTTATCATTAAAGTAAAATACCCATTGCTTGCCATATCTGCTCAAAACTGTCTCCAAAAACAGAAAAAATAAAGCGGCACCTTCCCCATTGGCATCCCTTCTGTACCCAGTTAGTACCACAGCTTCCACTTATTCAAAAACTGCTCACTGTGCTGGGCTGGGAACATCAAGCTAGAACAAGACCCTGAAAGGGAAGAGCAGAGGGAAAGCTATTCCTTCTCCTGAGAGTGACAGATGGAAGAAGATGGAAGAAGTTTTAGGAAGTTTTGAGAAGAGGCACAGTTGAGAGCACTCTTTTCAACAGAGCAGGAAGGCAGAGTTTTCTGCTAAGAGGGAGAGGAGGGGAAGCTGGGAGTTTGAAGAGAGAGGAGAATGTAAGAGTGGCCATGGACAATGGGGCAGCAAATCACTAAGAGAGGGAAAAAAAGGTTGGCCACTAAAAAGGGAGGGCCCACTGGAAGCAAGGCCCCAACCAGCAGTACTTAGGAATAGGGGCAGAGCCCAGAAAGCCAACGAGGAGAAGAATGCCTTAAAAAGTCGAATTTGCCAGATGGAGAAAGAGTCTCAAAAGCATTCTGAAGAGAATAATTCCTTCAGAATTAGAGTGGAGCAAGTGGAAGCTAATGACTTTATGAGAAACCAAGATACTATGAAACTGTTACAAAAAAATGAAAAAATAGAAAGCAGTGTGAAATATCTCCTTGAAAAAACCACTGACCTGGAAAATAGATCCAGGAGAGACAATTTGAAAATTATTGGTCTACCTGAAACCCATGACCAGAAAAAGAACTTGGAAAGGAATAGGGGCAGAGAAGGTAAAGGGAGTGGGGGTATCCTGGGGGATGGGAGGAGCCAGGCAGCAACAATGGCAAAATGAAGATGAAAAGTGAAACACCAGACCATTGACAGACATACAGGCTAAGGCTGGTTTTACTGCCAGAGCCTCAAACAGTGACACGCTCCCCCCCAACCGCTCCCAAAACCAGAGAAAGCAGACAATGATCCTACAGAGAAGAGTGAGATCTAGCTCCACAGCATCTTGTCTAGGAGAGGAAGGCAAAGGGCTGATGGCACTTTCAGGCCTTGACTGGACTGTTTAAAAAGCTGATTGTAGAGATTCACATTAGACAAAGAAACTTCTCAAAGAGACCAAACAAATGGAAATAAGTTCATAAGGAAAAGAAGATGAGGGAGAAAACATATGGACTTACAATTGCAGCCGTTTCTGACGAGGTTCGGTCGCTGGTGCAAGCAAAGGTTATTGAGGCTACCAAAAACAACACTCCAGTTATCAAAGTGATGTAGACATCCTAGGGCGTCAGCCAGCCAAAGGGAAAGAAACCAAGGTGAGCATTTGGAAAAGCCAATTTCAGTATTTGTCTCCCTGCCCCCCCCCCCCAAGTGACAAGGGGGAAGGATCCAATCTACAGCCTTCCCACAGCTTTACTCAACTTCTAGACCAGGCTTATTCAGCAAAGGCTAGTCTTCTTGCCGTGCTTCTCCCGGTATTCCGTTCATGCTGGGAAGCTGAAGCAACTCAACCTCTGCTGAGCCACTGGCAAAGGAGAACCACCACAACCCCGGGGTTCCCAGCACTTTGTGTTAAAGCTTCCTTACAAGGTTGGATTTATCTTTTTAAAAATTATTGTTATTTGAAATTTAATAAATACCAACCACATGGACATTTCTACAGATGAAGCAGAACAGAAAAAGATGGCACAGGAATACATGATACAAACCAGCTTTCCATCCCCATCGCCACCCCAAGTATATCATAACTCAGTGTGTGACTTCCAGAGGCCTCAGGAGGCCTACACTTCCAGGGCCACATGACACAGCTTGATAAGCCACCCACTTTCTGAGTCACTTAAATTATACTGGTTCAACTACAGCCATGTCCCTACAATGAAATCTCTTTAAAAGGAAAAAAAAGAGGTGTGTGTGTGTGTGTGTGTGTGTGTGTGTGTGTGTGTGTGTGTGTGTGTGTGTGTGTGTGTGTGTGTAAGGGAAGGGGGGAGCATCATTGAAAAATAATACACTGCATTTCCAGTCCAAGGATGAGTTTCAATCTCCCACTATTCCAGGCTCCTGTTCTGTAAAATGAAAGGGTTATAAGATTCCATTAAAAAGATCTTTCCTTCTTCATTTTTATCCTAAGCTCTTACTCTTCATCATTTATGTTGTTTTTTTTAATAAAAAAGCAATTACTAACTGTGTTGAGGTTTGCTTTTTAATCAAGCCAGAATATATGAAGAAGTCCCACCTCTATTCCAACTAACAGAACCTGCTGCTGTCATATATTTTAAATGGTAATTTCAGACTACCTATAGCTAGATCATCTGCCTGCCCAGCTAGAGTATGGTTTTAAATATGCTTCTCTCTCATTAGAGAAGAAAAACCACTTTTTCCTTTTAATAATCTTTGGCAGTTTGCAAAGTAATTACCTAAAGGCATAATATCTGAAACATACAATCAGCTCAAGAGGAAATTCGGTCTTCCCATTCAATCTTCCTTCAAAGAAGCCAATTTGGGGGCACAGCCTTCATCAGTGTGAGGCCAGAACGTGTGGTTGCAGCCTACAAAAATGCCTCCGCTTTCCCTCCAGGTCCCGGTGAGGCTGAGGCTCTAAGTCATCAGCCATGGGACGCTGGCTTTTCTCCCTCTGTCATTTTAGTCCCTGGCATTAACATTCAGGATTTACTAGACGCAGAATCCCTCTCGAAGCATATTCAGAGAGCGGCGTCTCTAAGCAGGATGTCTTGTCAGAGAACCTGAAAACAGGGCAGAGCCAAGATTTTTTCTTCCTGAAAGAGCATCATTTTGATCTAGGTTGTCTTTTCCAGAACAGAACATGTTCTAGACTGATGCTGTAACATTTAGGGTAAAAGATGCCAAAGGATCCAAATCCCAAAGGCGGACAGGCCACGACTATTTAGACAATTTAAAACATCCCAATTCATCGAGAGGTGAAAACGTCAAGACAACACACTGAAGGAAAGGTCCTTTAGAGGGACTGTCCTTCAAATGGCAGCCATGTAGAGAGTGGAGCCAAATCACCACAAATACTGGAGGCCACAATTCTACTTTCCTTCTGAATGTGATGCATGCAAATACCAAAATACTCAAAAATCTACTTCGGTCTCAGTATAATTCTTCCTTCCTCATCTTAAACCCTCCAGTGCCCTCATAGCGTATCTTCTTCCTATCATTCATTCCACATGGCAGAGGGAAAGGCTGGGAAAGGACAAACATGTGGAAAAATCTCTACTGACAGCCTAGTCCAGCTCCCCGCTAAAAGCCCATTATTAATCAAACAACGAAGGCCCTCTGATCAGGGGACCATTTTTGCTGGGTTTCCTAGGCTCTGGGTGGGGAGGTGGTGCGAGAGCTCTTACCGACTTCTTTACTTTGTTCTGATCCACTCTGTCGTACAAACTGGTACAGTAAACGACGACCACCAGCAGGCTCAGGAGGAAGGCGCTGCAGCTGACGAACTCGAAGAAGTAAAGGCCTCCACATTGTGTGCAGCGGGACACGACCTCCTCACAGATAAAGGCCACCAGAGACAGCACCTGCAGCAAAGGATGAAACAGAGACAACCAAGGCATGTGAGCCAACAGGGCGCCACATACTCGGTTATTCCAAAAGACAGATTGAGCAGGGATTCATGAGGCAGAAAAGCACCAGCAAAATCCAGACATGGTGCTGAAAGCAGAAGCTGTCACACTGTGGTCAACACGAGAAGATGAGGCCAGGTCACATTCATCTGGCCCCTGCAAAGGTACTACCTGAAAAGGGTTTAGGGGAAAAGGTCATCTGCACTCCTACAAGCAATCCTGAATGCCCAGGTTCTGCCAAAACAAAAGAATGGATCTCTGGGAAAAAACCAGAGTCTGGACTTCTAAGGACCCTGGCAAGTTAAGTGAACAAGCATTGATCGAGTGCCTACTATGTGCCAGGGCCAGGGCCAAACAATGGGGTACAAAGAAAGGTCCCAGCCTGAGTTCACACTCCTCAGCTACCATGTAATGGACAAAATACCAGGATGCAAACTATGTGTCCTAAACTAATCTAGACTTTGGATGAATTCAGCAAAAATGTCATAAAATAGCAGCACAGGATATGGTGACTAGGAAATCCCAGAAAACAAACAAAAAAGCCCCTTGCTTTTGGGGCTTAAATGTTTTATTGAAGCTTCTTTCTTTTTTTTTTTTCCATCATGGCCATTTCCCCATACTCCCACCAGGTCTCCTACCCTGCTCCACAGAAGACTCAGTAACACACCATCTGGTCCGGGCCACACCCTGATGCATCACAGAACATCTGCCCACCCCCAACCCTCTCCTCACTTCCCGATCAATTCTCTCAAGTCAAAACTGCAGTCTGGTAAATGTGCTGGCAGTGACCATCTCAAAAATCTGACTACTATACTAAAACGCTAAGTATCCAGTGTTTCAGATTCTTTTAACTGCAGCTACAAGTTTCTCTTCCCTGCTTCACTGTAAAATTTAAAAAAATATATATTTCCATTATAATCATTATTCTATTTTTGTGTAAGATGAAACTTGCCCTTTCTATCTTACATCACACTCATTATGAATGATGTATTTCAAAAGGAAAATATTGGCTATGTCCCTACTCAAATGTGCCTACTACTGGGCCTGCAAAACCAAAACCAAAAACTAAAATGAAAACTCCTGTTCCTCCCCTCAAACGACTTCCCTTGGGAGGGCCCAGAAGGCCATGAAACATATACGGAGGAATCATGACCAAGAAATTTCAAGTGAGACCCCTAACAACCAGGAGGTTCGGAAAAGGCGCCAAGATGTGCTTTGATGGAGACTAGATACTGTGAGGGAGAAGGGAGAAAGGAGGGCATTGCCACAGAGGGGCTCCAAAGGCTGGACAAGGAATGCTGTGTGGAAGAGACAGCAAAGGAAGTCGGTCACTTTAATTGGAAAACAGGTTAATGAGAGAAAACGTAATCACTGGACTCCCTGAAAATCAGAATTTTTTTTTTAAAGTCTGGGGGCTAGACTTCAGGAAATCATAAATGAAAAGTGCCCAGGCAAAAGTGAAGACAGAAAAAAGCTACTGACGACCATCTAAAAGAAACATCCAAAGGAAGTCTCAGGAATATCAGAGCCAAATCCAGGGCTTTCAGGCCAAAAGAAAAAAATATTGAAATCATAAAAAACAAACAAACAAACAAACAACTTGGGGAGCACCCAAGAAACCAGTTGTTGGATGGCATAAGTCCAGGTAGCTTCTACTACAAATGAGAGATCTTGAGATTCAATATCCCAAAAGACAAGACACCTAAATTACAACCGAGAATAACTTAATCTGCAAAGCTGAGTACCATCCTACAGTACAGTCCTTCAAGGACTTCTGATGAGGAGGAACTCTGAAATACAGCCAAGAGAAACCCAGAAAGGCAAACTGATTTGGACAATTCAAAGGACCTGTATTGCATGATAGTTAGGTTCTAACATTCTAGAGCATCCCCTTTGAAGGGAATAGAATTAAACAAGAAAAACAGATGACTTGGTCATGGACTGGTCCTGTTCTGAAGACTTAAGGACAAGAGAAAGGAGAGCAAAGGAACACAGGCAGGTAGAAAGAAACATGGGAGTAGAGCATGTTGATTCTCATAACTGGAGTCCATGGGAAGAGGATGCAAACACAGAGGTGAGGCAGGGGGAACGTGCAAAGGAGGAATGAACACATACATGTACACAAAGTCTGGTGTAGGGATACACTGAACTCAGCCAGGAAATAAGCTGGCTTGGGGAATGAGTAAGAGGGAGGAAAATACTAAGGAAGAAATAATTCCAAGCAAAATAAACTTCATGATCCTGAAAGAGAGGAGTTAAATGAGGAAAAAAGAATAGTGCAGAACTAGAATCGAATCCATCAGTTGAAGAATGGCTGAACAAAGTGTGTTAAGTGAATCTAATAGATTAATGAGCCACACAGGCTCATTTCAGAGAATCCAGGGTAGTAGGAACTGATATATAAAAAACTGAGCAGAAGCCAGAGAATAACTCAAGGTCACACAGCTAGCCAGTGTCTTCAAGGCCAGTGCTCTACCCACTGACTCACCATGCTGCCAGAACTGTTGGTAAACAATGAGATATTGGGAGGGGGTGTAGAGAGGTTTGAACAGGGATAAATGGAAGCATATTAGCACCCTCAACAGAAAAAGGGAAGCTTGGAAGAGGGATAAATGCTCTGGATATATTAAGTCTGACATGTCTACATCTCAAATGTAGAAGAAATGTGGCCTAGCAGACAGGACTGGAGTTAAGGATTAAAGATGTATGAAAGTATTTTCTGGTCCTGCAGCTACTAGTGGTTCCCCACCAAGTTACCTTGTGGAAATGTGTTTGCAAACATATTATCTCTCCCCTCCCCCAAAAGAATTCAGTTCCTCAGAGACTGTTTAATTTTTAATTTAACGAATGTTTGGTTGATACATAGATTTGGGAGTCATCTGCACAGACATCACCAAGGGAGAAGAGGCCAAGACCCAGGTGCCCTTGACTGCCAAGGTGGAGAACTTAGAAAGGTGCTTCCACTCTGTAAGCTGGTACACTTCAGCACGGTTCTGAGTTCCACAGTCAGGAACAGAATAAACATTTCACGGCCACCAAGTTCTCTGCTTGCCCCACTAGTGGGTCCCCAGACTCCTCCATATCTTTGTCCCCCCCTTCCACCACATGACTCATTTTTTTCCACCACCTTTCCAAGAAACACGCAACAGTGGGTGTATGCAGAAAATAGCTGGGTTATCATCAGCCATTATGAGCTGACTAAAGACAAACGTTTGAAAAGAACTGAATGGGAGCTAGGAATATAGGCACCACCTCCCCCCCCCCCAACGTTATCAAACAAAAGGAAGAGTGCTTAAAATGATCTAAAAAAAAAAGATGGTCAAGGGAAAGGGCCAAACCCAGTCATATTCATGCATAAGGTGAAGGTGTATAGGGAGTAACAAGGAGCCAACAGAAAACAGTATCCTAGAACCAGAAACTTAAAGGACTGGGTATGACACCCATTAGAAGGTCCCAGCATGGTACAGTTGGGCTGAAGGAGAAAAACCTGAGAACCAAACAGATTTGATAACTCCTCAAGTTTGAGTTTTCACTTAGCCTTAGGGCAGCAGAATGTTGAAAATACAATTTCTGGAGAATTAGGTTGGGAAGGGTGGGTCTCAGGCTCTAAGTAAAACTTCTCTACAGCTGAAGAAGTCAATAATTTTGCAAGTGCATATAAGCATTTTCTAATTTACAATGGGTTACCCTCCAAAAGTTAATCCCTAACACAAGCTGTCTGAAACTGGTTAACATTTTTTTTAAACCACAGAAATATTGTTATGATGGCAATTTCTAAGTTGGTTCATAAACACCTATTTAATCCAGACTTTGAAGACTGTTTTCATCAATAGGGCTACTCCCCACAAATGCAAATTTCAACTCTTATCTTTTTCCAGTGGCTAAAAAGTCCATCAGCTGGTGACCAGCCACTGGGTCTGGAGACAAATAAGACAAGGAAGGTGGGTGGATCTCACAGGAGTTTGCTGCCCTGTGAGGACCCAAAGTCCTGCCCATGACAGACGGGCTACACCCAAGATGCCTTCAGTGCAGGATTGCCCACTGACTGTGGAATAGCTAAACAAATCATGATTTACAACATAATGTAATAATACCAGGCTCTAAGAACACAGAGAAGTATAGAAAGACTTACATGAACTGGTACAGAGTAGAGCCATTTGAACCAAGAAGAAAATAAACACAAGGACCTTACAATACAAATGGGAACAACAACAAAACAATGGAAAGGGAAGGCCTTGACAGCACAACAGCCGAGCTCAGCCCCAAGGAGCCCAGCTGTGGGAGCCCCTCCCCCTCCTGCTTTGCAGAGGCAGGAGCACCCTGGGCAGAACATCCCACAGGGCCTCAGACTTGGGGCCTCAGACTTGGTTTCGCAAGGGCTTTCTTTCTCTTCCTCTTTATAAAGGAAGGTTGTCTGGGAGGGAGTGGAGGAACAAAAGGAGAAGTCAGAGATCAAAAAGGACTCGCTCAGAGGAAAGGCCACGGTGTTTACCAAGAATGGAGGTCACTGATGACCTTCAAGAGAACAACCACAATAAACTCAGCATGGTCAGCCTTGTGCTCTCTGGCTTCGAGAGCTATTATTAGATGTCAATCACATTATCTGGCTCCTCCACAGACAACTTAGAGAAGGGCTTACTGTAATTACCCGGGAATACAATAAAATCATGAGGAAAATTTTAGAGATTTTAGAGATGACCTCCTCCCATCCTTATTTAAGGAAGCAGAAGCCTATAGAACACGCCCCCACACCTCCTCCTCTCACTCCCACGGTCTCCTTCTTCACTTCCTGTGAGATTTGTATTTTTACATTTGGTTAAATTATAATGATCAAGTCTGCAGGTAGAGAAGAGCTGAGAATGTCAATGTCCCTCTCCCTTTCACTGCAGAGAGGCTGGAATACTGCCCAGACCGCAGAGATCACAGACTGACTGCACAGACCAGGCCGCACAGGCCGTACAGTCTGACTGCATAAACCAGGCCACATAGATCAGACTGCACAGACCAGGCCACACAGACCAGGCCGCACAGACCAGGCCACACAGGCCTCACAGACCGACTGCACAGACCAGGCCACACAGGCCGTACAGTCTGACTGCATAAACCAGGCCACACAGATCAGACTGCACAGACCAGGCCACACAGGCCTCACAGACCGACTGCACAGACCAGGCCACACAGACACAGGCCGCACAGGCCACACAGACACAGGCCGCACAGGCCGCACAGACTAGGCCACACAGACCAGGCCACACAGGCCACACAGGCCACACAGACTCAGTCTGGGAGTTAGGTGGCTTTACTGAGCTTCTTTCCTACTTTTTAAGAGTCTTGTTACAAAGGATGATTTGCTGCAAAAAGGAAGAGAGATATAGGCAGAAATTATATGAATGAGATAGAAAAACAAAGTTGAAATTCCTTATCAATACTTTTAAATAAACTATTATAAAAGATTAGAAGGCATGTTTCAAATCACTTAATACTGGGGACAGGCCAGCAGTCTTAAGAGTCAGGATGACCCGGGTTCAAATACTGCCTTTCCTTACTTGCTGTGTGACCCTGGCCAGTCACTACGCTTCTCAGTTTCCTTCTGGGAAAAGGGCATAATAGCATCCACCTCACAGTGTTGCTGTGAGCATCAGATGATATACTATAGAAAACTATTAAGTGCTTCATAAACATGAACAGTTTATTACCTTTACTTGTGAGGCCCTGAGTCTAAAATTCTGGGAGTGAACTCACTGAATTAAAGTTTTGGGGTTTTTGGTTTTTTTCTAAGCTAGGAAGGATCTCAGAAATTATCTCATTCAATCTCTATTTTACAAATGAGGAAACTGAGGTCAAGAAAGGTGGTGATTTTGCCCAAAGTACCCCAATCAAATCCTACCAGCACAAGAAGACTGGAGTTCAAATGTGACCCCCAGACACTAGCTGAGTGACCCTGGGCAAGTCACTTAAACTCCATTTGCTTCAATATACTGGAGAAGAAAATGGCAAAGCACTCCAGTGTCTTTGCCAAGAAAACCCCATGGACAGTGACAGTGTTGTCATGCCATGGTCACAGGATGACCAAGGGTCAGACACGACTGAACAACCACAAGGCAGCAGGCCCGGTGCTAAGCACTCTCTCAAGAGGAAGGAGAGTCCAAACTGGAAGCTGGAGCTCCTTCTGAGCCAACGCGTGCTCTACCACATTCAATTCCAAATGTCTATTGCAAGGGACTAGTGCTAGGAGTGACACAATCTCTGCTTATTCAGTGGGAGGAAGGGGCATGCACCCAAATAACTCAGACCCAAGGTGCAGGAGAGGCAGGGCAAAGCACTGGAAGAAACTGGAAACCACATGCCAACCAGGGAGACAAGAGGGGAGACAGAAACTAAATCAGGTCTTTAAGGAAACAACTTTCACAGATGGAGCCGAGAATCTATTCTAAGCACAGAGAAAAGGGGCTGGGCATTCGTTAGGTGTGAGCTCCAGGCCAGGCTCTGAAAGCCAAAGGAAGGCACACACAGTCCTTGACCCAGTTACGTGCAGAGTAGAGGGCAGCTAGGTGGTCCAAGGGAAGGAAGAAGGCCCTAGGAACAGTTGCTGGAAGGTGGAGAGCCAAGCCTCCAAGGAAATAAGGAAAATAAAGATTTGACTGGGAAGGGTCCAGGGCAATCTCAGCCTGGGGACACAGACAGGAAACAGAGGGCTGTGTTTGAGGGACACACAGTAGGGCCATAAAACTGGTTTCTAGAGTTCATGGAAAGGCAGGAAGGAGCCATGTTAGAAAGAGCTTAAAATGACACTCCATTTGATCCTGGAAGTAACAGGGGCCACTGGATCTCAACGAGCAGAGGGCAGCATGGTCAGAGCCTGACCACTGAGTGGTCTTGATAGAAACAGAGAGAACCTGTTTTGGGCCCATCTAGTAGGACATGCCATGGACCATCCAGTTTGAAACGAAGATGTCATCTGTACAGAGGGCAGGGAATCCTGATGCCAGGAAGGTGCTACAAGAACAGCCAGTTTGCTGGAACCTAGAATACCTAAGGGAAGTAGCTTGCAGGCAGACCATATTGGCCACCAAATGCCAGGATCTGGAGCTTGTACCATGTTTTGCCAACAATCATAAGCACCCAGAGACTGAGTAAATGAAAGACAAGCACCGCCCAAGCTTTGGAGAACTGCCCCAGCTGTGGTGTGAACGGCGGATCAGAACAATGGCGGGTGCAGGGACAGGGGAGAGAGAGGATGCAAGTGCTTACTACTGAACAAAGGACAAGGCAACTGTGGAAGGGGAAGGAAAGCTGATGATCCTCTTCTACCATGCACTTCTACGATTGAATGCATGAAGTAAACAATAAAATGGGTATTGTCAGCAAGGAGACAGGTTCGACATAATATGGGCTCCATCCCCAATGACTATGCTAACCATCTTCTCAAAAATCCTTTGTCCTGGTGATTCACGTAGAGCAGTATCACTAACGTTTAACACAGCACTTCCCATTAGTGCAAGCACATTCTCAAGTTCAAATGATGGTGGTAATATGGCAGCTACTTAATATTAAGCCATGCCCCCAAACTCTAGTTTACTTGCTTCTTGCTGTGAAAGAACAGCAGCATTGCTTCTCAGTTAACAAAGTGACATCACTGGGGAATCCTAAAGCAAACGGCTTAACTGGACAGTGACCACAATGATGGCACTGTGCAAACAACAGGACACTCAGCTGGTACCATAATCACAAAGTAGAGTCTGGTGACAAGTGTATTCTATCTTGAGCTCCCTGTATTGTAACTCATTTACTAGCTTATACAAACCAAATTGCAAACCTGAACACAAGTACCTCTCTCCTCAAATAAAACAAAGCCAAAAAAATCCTTTAAAAAATTCCATACACATGTACACCATTTCTGGGAGAGCCCAGCTGCCCGAAACTTACTCGAATGTTTACTCTGGGAAATCAAGCTCTTGTCCTTGCCTATCCAGGTGACACCCTTTTTGGTTCAGTTAAGCCATTTTTCAGTTGCGTTGGACTTTTTGCAACCCTAGCTGGGGTTTTCTTGGCGGAAATACTTGAAACTTGCCATTTTCTTCTCCAGTCCATTTTATAAATGAGGAAACTAAGGCAAACAGGGTTAAGTGATTTGCCAAGTCACACAGCAAGTAAGCGCCTGAGGTTGCATTTGAACTCAGGCCTTCCTGTCTCTGTGCACTGCACCGTCCAGCTGCAGGTGCTATAAGGCACCGTATTTAGTGGAAAGGGCTGGGGAGCAAGAGCCAGGAGGACAAGGCCCCAGCCCTGGTGTGAGAGGTCACTTTCTAACTAGCTCCAGAATCATACAACTCTCCTTTCCCTTTCCCTGACTTCTTTTCAAACAGAGAGTAGTAAGAGCTAGAACTGATATTTTCCTTAAAGTTTGCAGACCACTTTACACATATGATCTCATCTGACCCCCCACCACCTTGGGAGGGAGGTGCTGTTATTATTGCCCATGAGAAAACTGAAGCAGTTAAGTGACTTGACCAGGGTCACAGTTAGTAAGTGTCTAAGGCTGAATTTGAACTCAGGATTTCTAGACTACAAGGTCAACTACATCACTTATCTTCTCTACTTGTAATCACTGACACAGAGAAGCACAAACTTAAAGCTGGGGAGATCTAGAGCTCAAGCCCGGTAACTTAAATGCCGGAGCCAAGGTCACACAAGTGTTCAGGGGGGGGCTTTCTCTTTGCAGAGGTACAGGACTGGAGTGGGTGTAGAATCTGTTATATAGACTATTCCATATGATAGGATCAGACCAAGGGGACCGGTTGGTAAATTTTTGCTAGACTGCTTTAAAATTCTCGTTATAAGAGATTGTTCACTGGGTAGAGAAGGAATATTTGGTAATTAAGTCGATAGTCAAGATAGCCATTTTTCCAAATATAGGCAGTGCTTGGCAGAGCCCCAAGATTAAAAGCTTTTGTCCTGCCCCATGCTAGATGTACTTTCTGATCCGCGTGGAGCTCTGCAGCGCTACACACCTGTTAAGTATGGCGGCTCTCATTCCCTATCCTTTATAAATGTTATACAGCTAAAGAGTTTCCTAGGATTTCTTACAGTGCACAAGGAAGCGGTTAGCGATACAATGTTATAAAAACATCAAGGGCAAGGCTGGACCAAGCACAAAAATGCCAAGAGAAAAATGAAAGTGAAACCAATTGTATCACCCCAGCAATGAGAGCAACTATGTTTTTTACTTTAAAAAAGAGGGAGAGCGCCGGGAAAATTCCAGCCTGGCCCTTTTCGTCCTAATTTTTCTTAGAGAAGGAAGAATGCGTAGACAACTATTTCAAAACGTAATGACTATCAACAATTGCTGATTATGTTCAATTCTTACAAAGGACGAACAAATCTCAGTAAGAAATAGTTCACCAGTTCTGAAGCAATGGAGGGGGAGCTGGCATTTTTAAAAACAGGACATGAAAGGCAATGAAGCAAGAAAGAAGTAAACGTGGGTTTGAAATAAGGGGTAGCTAGGTGGCTCACTGAATAGAATTTGGACCCCGGACTCAGAAGGACCTGAGTTCAAATCCAGCCTCAGACACTTAACACTTAATAGCCCTGTGACCTTGGGCAAATCACTTAGCCCCAATTGCCCTGTCTCCCTCTCCCCCCCTCCAAAAGAGGGGAAAGAAAAAAGTTGGTTTTAAATGCAGAGGATTTTCCATCCCCTAGTAGTTCAAGCCCCCCCCCCCCCACCTCCTACACAGCATTCACAGTCTCATGCCCACAATGCTCTCTCCTCACCTCCATCTCGTTAAAATCTATCCCTGGCCCTTTTTGAAGCTCAGCTCTCCTGAGGGATTTCCTGATATATCCACCCCCACATTGCTGGCCCTTCCCTATGAATATGCACATGCACATACATCTGAACACATGCCCTTTCTTAGGATTAAAACAATCTTCTTGAGAAATAATTCAATTTTTGTCTTCATATTCCCAACCCCTTTGTCAATTCTTAAATCTCTGAGATGGAATTTGAACTGGATCTTCCCAGTTCCAAGTGAGAGACCAACTAGCTGTGTTACCCTGGGCTCAAAGACCATCAATTTTCTCCATCAATAGGTGTATCTAGATTGCCGACCTCACAGATGGTTTGCGCTCAAAATTGATAGTGCAGGTTAAATGCAAACTTTAGGCAAATGTCAAGTTATCCTTATGAATGTTTATGGAGTTTTGAGGTCCAAAGACTACAAATCCACGTAATAATTTAAGAGACAAAACCTTGGCAGATCCACAAAACCTGGATCGTGTGGTGTCACAACATTTACAATGAGGTAAATAAAAAGCCTTCACCGGTATGGGAGGAAACAAGTGCCAGGGAAAAGCCACGAGCTCAGGAGAAGGGCACCAGGACACCGGCCAGAGGAAGGACCCCGAGGAGGGGAGGGGGCCAAAGGGCCGAAAATAGCCCAACTCTGGCTTAAACTGCCACTTCTTGAACACGCCCAACCGGATCTTCAGCTCCCAGGCCCCGACAGTCCGGGGTGGGTCCCCTCTCGAGCCTCCCGCCCACGGGGGTGAATGCTCAGCATCCAAAACAGGCCGGGGTCGTAAGGGGGGGGGGGCGGGGCGGGACTGGCCAAGGCTCGAAGTCCGAAGCCAGGCCTGGGGCCGTGCCCACGTGAAGGCGGCCGACTTCGGCCCCGGAGGCAAGGACCCTCCGCTTCCGCAGGCCCAGCTGCAGCGCTGCAGGTGTCACCCCAGGCATCCCGCACGTCCCTCCCACGCCCCCCACCCTGAGCCTCTTCCGATTCTACAATCCCGGGGTCCGACACTTCCCCTTAGGACCCGTGAGGGCGGGGAGAGGCGGCTGGGGAGTGGGCCACTTCCTTAAAGTTGCCCGGGACCCTCCCTCCGGGCGGGTGGGGTGGAAATGGGGGGGGGGGGTCTTCTCCAGGAACCGCGGTGGGGGGAGCGGGAGCGGAGGCAAGGCCCGGGGACGGCGCGGACGAGGAGATGGGGAGCCGCCTCACCAGCTCGGCCAGCTTGAGGGGGGCCCGGCGCCGGCTGGGCCGGGCCAGGGAGAAGCTGCAGGAGCTGCGCCCGGGGCCGCTCCCGCGAGGTGGGGCGGCCTCCGTGGTCTGGTTGTACACATTCCCGTTGTCCATGGCCGGTGGCGGGGCGGGAGGCCGAGGCCGAGGCCGAGGCGGGATGAGGAGGAGCCCCCGAGACGGAACCTCTGAACCAGCGGGAGGAGGAGGAGCTGCAGCTCCGCACCCCAGCCCGGCTCACGCCGCCAAAGACTAAGTGAGGGTTTCACGTCATGTCCGGCGCTGGGAAGCGGGCCCGCCCCCACGTAATGAAGCCCCGCCCCTCTATCAGGGCGTGTCCCTTCCTCTTTTCTGCAAGACCCGCCTAGTTAGGCGGTCAGCCCCTCCTCTCAAGACCCGAGACTCGCTTCTTCATGACGCCAATTGGAGGAACCCGGAGGGCCCGCCCATGTCCCTGCCCCTCGCCTTCTCGGAAAAGCCACGCCCCCTCCGAGAATGTCTGAACTTACATTTTTCTGTTCGGAGGGCCCGCCCCTTTGGCCCCACCCAGTTCAAAAGCACTACCCCTTCCCTTCCCCCTATCCCCAGCTCTGCCCTGGTCGAGAGCTCCGACCCCCGCTCCTCTTCCCTCCGGCTGAGCGCCGCCGTAGGTCTCTTCTCATCTCCTGAGCATCTTTGCCTGGAGAACCCACCCCTTCCTGACCCACCGCCCAGTGTCCCGCAGACCCCGCCCCCGATGTTTGGGGGTCCTGGTAGGGCCTCGCCCTGGGCTGTGGAAGCGTGAGGTTCCGGTACTGCGATCGGGGAAGCAGTTTGCCCACCTTCTCCATCCGTCTTCCAAAAAGACCTCCCAGCCGTGAAGACGACCGGGAGGGCCCTTGGAGAACGTCTAGTGAATCGTCCCATCTTACAGACAGACAAACCGAGTCTGAGAGGGATGCGCTCTTCCGGTGCTCTGATTCCTGCCCTTCCTCCTTCCTCCTCTCAGACTGATCCAGTTCAATGCAACAGATGCTTATTAAGTGACTACAAGCAGGGAAGGATGTGGACCCTGGGGATGCAAAAAACTGATGAAATGCAGACCCTGAGCCTGGGAGGCTAACTACAGCAGAGCCTCAGCTGCAAAGACGTTCTTCATTCATTCTCTGGTCGAGGAGGAAGAGGAGAAGGAGGAGGCATTTCTTGTCAAAGACAAACCCTCTGCTTGGACCTTATCTCAGAAGCTCGTCCCGACCATGGACTCCCTCCTCTTCAATCTCTCCCTCCACTTCAATCCTTCCTTCTTTACTGGAATTTAGCCAACTGCCTACAAACACCGCGGTGTCTGCTCCGAACCCATTGTTTTTCTTTGATCTCTGCCATTCCCTTGTGCCATTGTCTTAAGGCCTTTTCCCTTATGCAGACAAAAATCTAAACTCTGCACTCCCTCGCTTATTTCTCAATCTCTTCCAATCCGGCTGTCGAGGCCTTTCACTCCCACTCCATCTCCAAGGATACCAACCTCCTGTTATCTATGTAAATGCCATTTCTTTTCTCAGCCTTCTTCCTCCTTAACGTCTGCAGGCTTCTGGGGCCCTGTTCTCTTTCCACTGTTTCTCTTTCCACCAGTCCAACTGATCCTTCTCAGTCTTATCCTGTGCCTTCTGTCTCTCAGGGTTCTTGGGGGATGCCAAGTTCAGAGTTCTTTGGACAGACTGCTTGAATATAAAGAAGTGAATGAATGAATGAAATCTGAAAGGGTAACAAGGAGACAGACTCAGTTTGCACAGACTACACCAGCATGCTTGAGTGATGCAAATTCCCCCTGTGGAAGGGGGAAGTAGCCTGCCTCCAGGAGAATATACTGGAGGTGCTTTGGAGAGACTGGGGAGTATGGACTCCCTAGCTGGGACCACATATGGAACAGAAGCTTCTTTGGCTACAGTCGTAGAATTTAAAAGGCCTTAGTAGGCTCCACCAGTTCATTCACTTCAGTTGCTATCCCTGGATCTCCCTTTGCTCTTCGTTTGACTCTACTGGTGGTGGCCAGTGAGACAGTATCAAAATGGAAAGGCTCTCTCCTAGGAGGGAACTGGGTAGATAAATGTGTTGTCTGTGTTTTTGTTGTTCAGTCATTTCTTAGGCTTTTCTAATTCTTCATGATCCCATTTGGAGTTTTCCTGGCAAAGATACTGGAATGGTTTGCCACTTCCTTCTCCAGCTGACTTTACAAATAAAGAAACTGAGGCAAACCAGGTTAAGTGACTTGCTCAGAGTTACACAGCTAGGAAGTGACAAACACAGTAGACTAAGAGCTGATTGAAGGTGCCAATAAATTGCCTGGGCTAACCAGACCTGTCTCTTCTAGCCCCAGATTATTTTTAGTTCTCCCAAATTTTCCCCTCCCCAAATTCCAGAGCTTTCTTTAGGAACTTTTACTTGTTATATAAAACAACTTACCCAGTGAAACTGAGGGATGGTTAACACCTCCCACCTGCAACCTAGTATTTTTCTGTCTTAATAATGTATATAAATGCTGTTCCCATCCCCCTCCTGGGGTACCCCAGCACTTGCTCTGGAGCACCTTGAGCTGAAATTCACTTGTTATATTGACTGTTTTCATTTAAGATTCACTTTGACAATAAGTGTTTGAGGTTGGATCTGAACTCAGGTCTTTTCTTGCACTCCATTCACTGGCCACCTAGCTGCCTCATCATCTGCATAGAAATCATAATTAAACCCATGGAAATTCATTAGGTTACTGGGGAGGGGAGAGAGAAGAAGAAGAAGGAGGAGGAGGAGGAGGAGGAAGAGAAGGAGAAGAAGAAGAAGAAGAAGAAGAAGAACCTTATTTTATACTCACAGGTAGAAAAAGAAGCATGAAAGAACAGTCTCATGAAAACTCTGAGAGGAAAGAGTATCCAGGAAATATTCAATGACAGATGAAGTCAAGAAGGATGAAGACTGAGAAACACCATTAAATTTGGCAATTAGAGAGTCTTGGTAACTTTGGAGAGAGTCATTTCAATTGAGTGAAGAGGGAAGACTGTTGTTTGTCCTTCCTTCTTGAAGAGGATCATGACGTGAGGGAGGTGCTGCCATGACTTGCAAGTCAATTGGATTTAAGTGAGAGAGGGTTGGGCTGCCACCATCTGGATCCACTGGCAAGATATTCATCAGGACAACTGGAGATGGCCCAGGATGCAGTGGGGGACCTTGGCCTTTTAAACTAAGGTGTTTAATGGGTCTCAGTTTGACTGAGGCAATGCCCAATCAGTGATTAAGGCTAAGTAAAATGAGGCAAAGAAAGACAAAGAAGCCAAGCTGCCAAGAGTTGAAGGCTGAGTGAAAGGAGAAATGGCACAGTGGCTGTGTATTTAGCTTTTTCAAGAAGGGTGGATGACAAAGGGAGGAGAGATAGAGGATGATAGCATGGGGTGATGGGAGTGTCTAGTAGAAGTTTTTTAAGGATGAGGGAGACTTGGACATGTTTAAATGCAGTAGGGAAGGAGTCAGTAAGTAGGAAGAAGTTGAAAATTAAAGAGAGATGGGGAGATGATTAAGGTTGTCATCTACTGGAGAAGATGGAAGGGATGAGATCCAAGGCCTTGGCAAGCATTAAAGGCTCTTTAATCAGAGACTGGAGAGAAAGGAGAGAGTAGGGGCATTCCTGAGAAGCAGTCAGTAATGGATCACCACAGACTGAAACAATATGAAACCATGCCATTGACTCTACATTCTGCATTTCCTTCAACAATTCAAGGATGGAAGTCGCAAGGTACAGGGTTTGGAGTCAGAGGACACCTGGGCTCAAATTCTACCTCTTATTTCCTTCCTGTGTGACCCTGGCCAAGGCATTTTACTTCTATGGGCCTCAACTTACTTATCTATGGGCTGCTAGGTGGCACTGTATTACACAGAGCGCTGGGCCTGAAGTCACTCATCTTCCTTGAGTTCAAATCTGACCTCAGATACTGTGGGACTCTTAGCAAGTCACTTAACCTCATCTGTGAAAGGAACCAGAGAAGGAAATGCCAAACTCCTTCAGTACCAAACAGAGTCATGAAGAGTAGGGCACAACTGACCAACAACAATAAATTCCTCATCTATAAAATGAGGGGGGTTGACCTGTAGGTCATTTCCAACTTTCATTGTATGATTCTCTGATCAGATCCCATCCTACCTCACCGGCCTGGGAGACAAATCTCGACCACAAAGTAATGGAAATGCAGTCCCTTTGTAAATTCAGGCTTCATAAAAGGAATACCCACCTGTGTGGTTGTTTGAATATTTGCACTGGATTGAACCTGGGAGGAATATCCCTGTAGAAAAGAGCTGCAGGTTGTAGTTAGTATAGACTGCCAGAAGGTGGCAGATTGGAGTGTGGAAATAGGTAACCTTGTGTCAGCTGAAAAGACAGGTGTTGGTTTTTTCCCTTTTAATTTTTGAAAAGTTAAAATCCTAAGGACAAATTACTGTTTACATATGAACATAAATGTTCACCAGCCTTCACTAAATTGTAGAATTTCAAAGGTGGAAAAGAGTCAATAAATGCATACCATATGCAAGACAGTGTGACAGGTGTTAGGAATTCAAAGACAAAAGTGAGACTGTTCTTGACCTCAGGGAGTTTATATTTTATTGTTGAGACTAAGTAAATATAGAACACAAGCAAAATATATACTGTCATGGGTTGGGGTAGGGGTCACCAACTAGCAACTGGGGAAATCAGGCAAAGCCACTGGGTGATGAACTCTCTCATGGGAGGCAAAAAGGTGTAGGCACCTTGATTAAAAAGTCCTGGAGAAGAAGTGGAGATGAGGATTAGGGTCCAGGTTCAACTCGAACTGGGCTTCCACCATCTCAGCTGTAAAATAGAGATGATGTTGCTCTTCATAGTATTAAAGGGTCATTGTATTTGTAACAGGAGAAGTTTGAGAACCACCTGGTATATTGAGATATTATAGTTCACATGACCAGGACAAGAATTCCCCTCCTACCCCTAAGAAGTGATTTGGGACTATCACAGGCATGTGCTAAAGCTAGGCGGTGCTGGAGCCAGAGAGCCATTGCAAAATTTTTAATAGGAATATTTATTTATGCCTCAGAAACTGGCAAACTACAAATGGTTGGGGGGGACCTTAATTTATTGTTTTGTTGATTGTGTCAACTATTTACCAGAGGTTCCGTTCAAAGAAACAGAATCAGTTTCCCCTTTAACCAAGGTTTGTCCTAAAAACAAAAAGAACAGGATTAGGGCAGCTAGGTAGCACAGTGAATAGAGCACTAGCCTTGGAGTCAGGAGGACCTGAGTTCAAATATAACCTTAGACACTTAACACTTACTAGCCGTGTGGCCTTGGGCAAGTCACTTAACCCCAATTGCCTTGCCCTTCTTCTCCAAAAAGCAAAAATTAAAAAATTAAGAACATAAAGAATGGGATCCACCTCTTAACCAAAGGTTTGACCAAGAAACAAACAGAATCAGGCTGTACATGTGTTATAACATGCTTATTTATTCTCATTAAACCAGAGAATCAAGCATTTCATGAGAGTTAGAAAATAATTGTGAACTCAGAGGTAAACAAGCTAAAGGAGCCCCTTTATAGGCTTAGAGCAATCCCAATTTGGGCTGCCTGGGTCGACCAAAATTATAGTCTCCATATGTGTTAACCATAATATAAGAAAGGAATTTTTTTAATAGGTTAGATTGTAAATACATTAAGATAAATATCAAAGTGTCCATTGAAAATATAGATCCAGGATGTTTCTGTTTCTTTTATCACTAACATGACAATATATATACATATATACACACACAATCATATATACATATATATTAACATGTGTCCATAAAATATCAAGATACTGTCCAATTTATGGCCTCTTGCTATGGACAGTCATAAACAGAATGCTCCTGATTAGCTTCATCCAGCCTTGTAGCTGCTGATCAAGGAAGGGGCACTCAGAGAGCAAAGCAAAGCATGTTTGTCATGCCAGAGCAGGCAAGGCAATATGATACGTTAAGCTCAGAGTGGGCCAAAAATGTCTTTCTCCGGATTGACCAATCCAGGTTTTAGGTCTTTCTCAGGGATGGGGGTGGGGTGGGGGTGGTTCAAAATGGTTCACATTAGTCAAGACTTAAGAAGGTAATGGAGAAAATGTTAATGATACAGCTTAAACTTAAAAGTATGTTCTGACTACTTTTCCTCTCAGCCAGAGGTTAAACATTTACCAGTAATTCCCAGAGCTATGTGTGATCTTTGAGCTCAAGAGGTGGAGTTGAATCACCCCCTAGAATTCTATTGGGGCAGACAGAAGGAAAGGGAGGAATAGCAGGAGCGGTTACAGCAGCAATGGGCACATCCTCCACAGTCCTGCCCAGGACTTAACCAGCTTAATTGTTGGCATAGGGTGATAGAAAATAGAAGCCCCAAAGAACAGAATGGCACTATGGCAAAGAAGAAGGGTTCAAGGAGGCCCTGGGCCCACACTACATTCATCTCAAAGCAGAAGACTCAGGCTGAAGCCATCAGTTTTACTCATCCCTTCTAGGACTGAGAAAAGTTCCAAGAAGAGTTCTGCTCTTTCTCCAGCTTCCTTTCCTGGTTGTTGGCCATTAGCAGACACTGTAACATACTTTG
The DNA here is from genome assembly GCA_028646575.1 of Pseudocheirus occidentalis. Taxonomy (NCBI): domain Eukaryota; kingdom Metazoa; phylum Chordata; class Mammalia; order Diprotodontia; family Pseudocheiridae; genus Pseudocheirus; species Pseudocheirus occidentalis. The sequence goes on along the minus strand of CM053597.1, from coordinate 17,278,351 downwards.
AATGCTTCTTTAACTGATAAACTGAATTTTGCCTCAACCATAAAGAGGCTGGGGGATAACCAGGGATAAATATCTACTGAAATTAAGGCAGAGAGCAAAACATACGTCCAAATGTTAGGAATTTTCCTAAACTTGGGGCCCTGAGTGATTTTGATTTTGTGGACTTGAGAGGTCATTACATTGCCCCTAGGCTAAAAAGTGAGCTAATTGTTGTACCAGGGTGTGACTGATCAAATCTCCAGAGACAAAAGGGAAAGGAGTCAGACTAGACTATTCCTGGTGATGACCAGCTGCAGAGGGCTGATTTCCATTGGTGTTATGTTGGAAAAATACTTTTCAAACCAAAAAGTACTAAGTATGAGCTATGATAGTAAATTGTGTTAGAAGATAATGCCCAAATGATACTTTTAAGGACTTATTTGCAGTAATCCAAGAAGCTAAAATCTCATTCATTCACTTATTTAGAAAATATTTACGAAAATGCACTGCAGAACATTATGCCCAGGACAGACCTAGTACTGAAAAAAAGGCATGAAAGCAGAAAAACATAGGGCATGGAGAACAATGTTTTGGTTGGGTGGAGCAAGTATGTGAAAGAGAATAATAATGAAGTAAGATCAGTAAAGTTGGGGGCAGATGAAGGAGATCCTTGAATGCCACAAGAAAATTTGAATTTTATTTAGCAGGCAACAAGAATAAGCTGAAGATTTCTTGAAAAGTGACATAAGGATAATGTATCTTGCAGGGAGTAGGAAAGATGGATTGGGGGAGAAGGACTGAATTTAGATAAAAAGAAAAGAAGCCTGGTGGTTTTGGCAATGTAATTAAGCTCAGGGTCTGGACAGAGACAGTATGTTATATTGCTTTGGTTCATACAAACCAGAATTGTCCCACAAACTAATAGCTGACCAAATCAAGCAGCAAACTAGTGTAACTGTGTGTTAGGGAAGTGGGGGATTGTAACACTCTGATTCTACTTTTCCAACCGGTGAGTCAAACTTTGCCAAACTGTTCCAAGGGCAATTACTTAAGGATTAAACTGGAAAGTCAAGGAAAAGAAAAAGGCAAAAGACATGTTGAGACTTCTATAATGCTCCCTTTTCTTGGACGGTGGAGCCACATTTGGACTCAACATCACGATTCCTTAAAAAAAAGTGATGCTTTAAAAAAATATCTCAGTGTGTGGGACACGAAATTAGTGATAAGCTTCTCAGTCTGGAATGTACCCCCTCCTCCTGCCTACCCTCCCCCTTCTCCTGTCAATTACTTTTATCTTCCTTTGTTCATTTCTTCCTGCCTGGTGAAGACCAACCCCCTTGTAGTCTCATTGGGGAGGAGGTTGGGAGGTAAATTTTTCACCAATGAAAGAGGGCAGTTGGCCAGCAGAGGGGTCGTCCTAATTAGGTTTTTAAACCTTGGAACAGGGCTAGGCTCTCTCTCTCTTCCTCCTGGCCTCATGCATCAACATGGGTAAGACATCATCTCATGGGGCACCCCTTTCTTCCTGGGAGAAAGGGAATAAATTCCTCTTCTTATCTAAGGCATCTCTGTGTTTACGTTTCTAACTAAATTAAGAATAATGGGTATTTTTTTATACCACAAACATCAGTACTATGTATCAGCAGAACACTCTTGGAACAAAGAAATAGTTAAGCAAGACTAACCAATACAACTGAAAGTGCATTTGGAAGGAGAAACATCACTGAAGAAAACTAGGGCAGAGCGGACAATACCGTGACCATTAGATGGAGAAAAGGGCTTAGTACCTTAGAGGGTACTGACAGGTCAGTTCTCAAGATATTGATACTAAACTAAATGTTTGGAAAAAAAATCAACTGAATTTTTTTTTAATGGAAAACTGTGAAATATCCATTACAATTAACCTCATGTTCCTGCATTCCCATTTCTACTTCTTTGTAAGAATAATTTACATACACATTGAGGGAATCCTTGATGGTTGGAAGAGAGAACAAAGTAGTCACAGGTGATATTCTATAGTAAGTCACATGTTTATAGTTAAGCAAATTCCCACTGTACTTGTTTACTATTTGAAAAAAAAAAAACCAAAACATTTGACTCCCAAAAAGCACAATGCTGACTTGTAGGCTCTCATGCAATAAAATGTTTCTCCTGGTAGTAAGGACTGAATCAGATTTCACTGGTACAGGGAACTTCTAGGCAAGGAAACTTCCCCCACCAATGCATCAGCACCTTGGCTTCAACTTTTAGAGAATTGTCTAGAGTACTGCAACGTTAAGTGACTTGTCCAGGGTCACAAAGTCACCAAATGTCAGAGCAGGATTTAAATCAATGTCTTTCTAATCCTGACCTTAATTCCAAGGCCAGATCTTAATCCAATATACCAAATTACCTTCAAAAATGCATGCTTCTCCATGCATATGTAAAGTTACATAAGATTCTTTGAAGTATACAATAACTATTTTGCTTCATGATCATCTGATTAATAAAATGGATGAAGAATTCCTATTGTCCAGACTCTAATATGTAGCTAGATGGAGAGGGGGACAGTCCAAAGACACCAGAATAAGCAGTCAGACCTCAGAATTGAAATGGAGAGGAATGGACTGGATTGACTTTGGGACAAAAGTTCACCTTTTTTTAAATATCAATATTCTTGCAGTGATTTGTATGGCTGAAAATCATGGAACACCACAATTACTGACAAATTAAAGTTGTGGATCACCTAGAGCATATATCCTGTGGGCAAGAGTGCACTGAAGCATTATTATCAATGAAGGGCTGTGCAGTGAATCAAATCAGTAGTTAGAAAGAGAAGCTGTATTGAAACAGAGGAAAAAACCTTTGCTAATCCCTAAATAGAGGTTCAAATGATACAAACAGGACTACAAAGGAAGCATATGAATGTGATGGAATACTATTGTGCTACAAGAAATGATAAAACAGAGTTTCTGAGAAACCTGGAAAAATGTGTATGAACTGATGCAGAATGAAGTAAAACTGAGCTAGGAGAACAATTTATACAATAAATCTATACAATAACAACAAACAACTTTGAAAGACTTCAGAACTGGGGCAGCTAGGTGGCACAGTGAACAGAGCACCTGCCCTGGAGTCAGGAGGACCTGAGTTCAAATCTGCCGTCAGACACAACACAAAACTAGCTGTGTGACTTTGAGCAAGTCACTTAACCCCAATTGCCCTATCTTCCCCCCCTCAAAAAGCTAAAACAAAATAAAATAAAATGTTAAAAAAAGACAGACTTCAGAAGATCAAGCCAACAAGAATAAGAAATGACCAAGCATGATATCACAGGATCAGATGCTAACCATCTCCTGACAGATGGGATGGACTTGGTGCAGACATAGACCTTTTGAACATGGCCAATGAGGGAATAACTTTTGCTAAACTATGTTACAAAGGTTCTCCCTTCTCCCATTGGGAGAGAGAAGAAAGAAAAAATTTCATAAAATGAAAAATTCAAAAAGAAACTATGACTGAAGAATTCACATAAATTTGTATTTTAAAAAATGTAAAAGAAAACAACACTGAAAGAAATGAACACTTTGCTCAATGCTGTGACCAATCATGACTTCAGAGCACTATGAAAAGTGCCTTCATAATCTTAGCAGAGGGATGGTGGAAAATAGACATGCAAGAGACATCAAGTGTCAGACATGGCCAATGTGTTGATAAATGTAGGAATAAGTGAAGGACAAACAAGTGACATATCCTCTGTGTTCTACTACTATCCATATAATGTCAAGAGCTCTAAAAGAAAGCCTTCAAGATACTGGGTGAAACTTCTATGGAGGATTAAAGGGGAAGATGTAGCTAAGGTTCTCAGCTAAGAAGGCACAAATGGGTTATGATGTGCACCCTTAGAGAAGTGCCTTATCAGTGAGATCACACATTCACTGATACATCAAGTATAGCTGTTTATTAGTTAATGTTAATTTTAAACTAATTTACTAAGTGCTTCTTCAACAAACAATTAAACCTTTAAACTACTTTTTACACAAGTGACAATGTCTTTCCACTTGGTTCTCCTCATTCAATAGCATCAACCACTTATTACAGAAATCTGAGTTAAGGAGCAAGGTTATTATCCCCCAAAAGGGGGGAAAAAGAAACATGAGCTTTTTTATTTCCTCTTTTTTCCAGGACTGGAATGATGCTTAAAAATATGCTTAATTGACATATTAATTTTGGACCTGATCGTTGCTTAGGATGTTTTTAAAAACTTAAAATACATATAAGGGTGAGTTGATAACTAAGGTGAATATAACCTTGGTTGTTTTTTCCCCAGAAACTTCAACAAAAATACTACCACTTACAAGAAAACTCAGTACTCTAATTATTTAGACACCAGAAAGAGCATATAGTAGCAGTGTATGTATTTTAACTAAATAATTTCTTTGAAAAATTATAATTCACCATTGTTGACACTCGTTTGCAATGACTAGCATCATTTCCCTTATAACTTTGAGAGCATCTCCTTTTAAATTGCAAAATTTGGATAGGATAGGCTGTGACCCGCCCCGCCCCGCCCCACCCAGTACTGTTGTTGGGAGTACCTCTATTTTCAAGATCACACACATTAGTACAATGGGGCCTGTCTTTACTACTACAGTCTTATCATATCATTGACACCCTCTAATGCAGTGGTTCTCAGCCTTCCTAATGCTGCAACCCTTTAATACTCGTATGTGAGCGTGTCTGCATGTGGGCAGACCAGCCTGGAGACAGAGGAGCGGTGTCTTGATTCCTAAGACCATCGGAAATTTGTGTTTTCCAATGGGATGGTCTTAGGCGACCCCTATGAAAAGGTCGTTCAATGCCCAAAGGGGTCATGACCCACAGGTTGAGAACATTGCTCTAATAGATGGTGGCCTTGAGGTGGAAAAAAAACCCCAAACTACTGATTTTGTTACTTAGTTTAAAATGTGGCAAATGAATAACTTAAAAAACTATTTTGCACATCACATATCTGCAAACATGGATAAGGGGCTTACTACAATTTATCTATGATACTGTTGCATTTTTTGGTGCCAAAAGGGTCACTAAGTGAAGGATTTAAATCGTCTTGAGGCAAGGTTCTCCTTATCTGTATTTTAACCCATTTCGCTAAGTGTGCTGCTTGTATTAATTTTACACATTTCTTTAAATTAAGGCAAACAGAGAAGCTTTCAACTAAGGAATACACAATTCTTCAGTAAGGGCCTAAATCTGACTCTCTTATACAATGAGTTCATAAAAAGGGGCAAAGTAATTTAATATGGCATAAATATCTTAAATGAGATGACAACTATATGGAGGCAAATAGGGCATGTTGTGATTTCAACAGTTAAAAAAGCAAAGCAATTCTCTGTAAAAGTAAAAAAGAAAAAGGAACACATGTGATGAGCACTTCTTTAATATACGCACCATTTGTCCAGTCTCACAAAGGGTCTCAAAATTTGGTACCTGAAGGTTCAATGGACAGCTGAGATGTTCAAAAACCAAGTGCCTTCCTTGAAAACATTGAGCAGAACAAAAAGTTTTAGCACCCAGACACGCTAAAGGTTAAGGAACTTGGATGAGTTATACCTGAACCTTCTAGAAGTGGTGTCAAATTCATATACAATGGGCACTAAACTTATCATATTTAGAAAACCACATGTTAATACTATCTATGTTCTATTGCGTTTTTGTTCTATTAAATACATCCCAATTACATTTGTCTGGTTCAGGACAGTGTTTGACACCTCTGCTCCACAGTAACCAGCATTGGTGATCCCAGACAGCCCATAAAGAAAAGAAATGGCTTCTCCTCTAGGGCTTTGTGGTAGCTCCCCACGCCCTACAGGAAACAAACAGCTCATTATCTTGGGTACTAGTTTAGAAAAATTGGTATCATTACAATATATCTGCAGAACCACTTACTGAGCTGAATGTTTTATTCTTTTGTCTGTTTTAAGAAAATTAAGTTTTTTTTTTTCAAATTGAGGACTTTTTAGTGTGAAGAAACATCCCTTCCTACCCAAGTATTCCCTTACGGAAGAAGCTAGAAAGCTCCTTCCGTTCTCACCTTCCTTCAGTATTTGTGTTCAGTTATGGACATGCAGTAAACCAAATGCTTTTCCCATAACTAAATTGATTTGTTCTTTGTTTTTGCTTTTTGGAGGGAGGAAGGCAGGGCAATTGGTGTTAAGTGACCTGCCCAAGGTCACATGGCTAATAAGTGTTTAATGTCTGAGGCCAGATTTGAAATTGGGTCCTCCTGACTCCAGGGCGGGTGCTCTATTCACTGCCTCACCTTGCTGCCCCTACTAAACTGATTTTGAAAAACCTCTTGAAAGATGACTTTTCTTTGACATTTCAGGGACTTCTAAAGAATATCTTTGGAATATAGAATATATCTTTAAAGTCTAAAAAATGAGGTGTCATTTAAAAGAAAGGAATTTTTAAATAATAACCTAATTGGCTTAAGTTAGTCTAACAGCCATATTCATCAATTGATCAATTATCCTCTAACTTAATGGCATTATAGTTAGATTCTAAAATCCTAGCTATTGATAACCTATTACTAGGGAAATGATGCAAGTTTTGGTTTGGAAAGGGGATGTTCACCATGAGCATATTGACCAAATGCTAAAAAGCAGCCTCTGACATTAAATAATCTGAGGCTGGCTGAAAGGTACCAAAAGTTCCAGAACGTGGAAACTTTCCATCCTTAGGGAAGCAAGTAAACCACCCACTGTTCCTTATAGTTCCTTGGTATACAAAATCAAGGAAGGTGAAGTAAACTTAACCAGTTTTGTCTCAGGAAAATTTGGATGAAAAGATGGGAATCATCAGTATGCTTAATAATCCTAATGAGTCAAACATAAAAATACTAGCAGACTTTATCCTTTGCCAACTAATAGAAATTTAAACATAAGAAAATGCAATGAATTATTTAAATCTGAATGCAGAGAATAAATACTTTATTAACTGATTACAGTTTAAAAGACTGATCATTAAAACCATCGCGGTAATAGGAAAAACATGAAGGGGAGTATTAAGGCTGGGCCATAGAGAAACAAATACGGAGATTGTTTTTCATTTCATTTTGATAACCTCTGCATTTTTCTTTCTTACATATTTAGGCAGTGGGCTGTCTTCTTCTGCTACTTAATTAGATCAAACTTGGGCAACATTTCTCTAGGCCATCTACTTGGGAGAAGACAATGCCCCACAATTTTCAAGAGGCCTAGTGGCCCAGATGTGATCCACTAGCTTGGTGAGCACATTCCACACATGGCAGTAAATAGAATTTGAATTCATTCATGTTGGTGCACACACGAGTGAACAAATGATCATCATCTGTCTTCCAGGAAAACTAACAGGTTAATGAATTTACCATCTTAACAGCCCTAACTCTAAAACAGACAGGGATTTCCAAGTTATTCTGGTGCCCATGTTGCATATTGCTTACCACCCATCCCTAAACCCTCCCATTAAAAAAAAAACCCCAAATGGCATTTAGAATAAGATCAAATGGACAGATTGCAGTTTTAGAATTATTCTGAGTGTTCAAAATCTCAAAACTGCTTCCTTATGCAAAGTGGCAATGCAAACAGCAGTCCGACATAGTTTAATTTTTCCATTTGTACAGTTTCCTTTTTGTAAGACTGGGCAACAAAAAAGACATCAATTTTATCCTTCTGAAAAAATATTTCAGCTCCCTAATTCCACTTCTGAAGGAAAAGGCAGAGGCAAGTTTACATCATCTCAGAAAACTGAATGGCTTTATTTGGTATCTTCAAGATGCTTCACCTTCTGTAGGGGACGTTGGTGTTGTAGGAGACGCCATATCAGGTTTTCGTGAAATTCTGTCCAATTCTGCCTGAACATCTGTCAAGACAGGTTTCTGGCCTACAGAAAGATGAAAAAATAAAAAGGGAAGTTTACAAGAAAAAATACTTCATTTACATTAATGTTCCTACCTAATAAAAATCTAATCATCAACTAAACTTAAAATTATATCTTACAAAATAAGTTAGGCAAAATATTCAGTTAAAAAAGTTCCTATCTACCAAAAGGATGTTAAACCAGAAACTGCCTGCATGGAAGTAATCCCTCTAACAACACTCAAATTTTCAGGGTTCATTATTTCATATGACTTGTCAGTAGCAACTAGAATAAATTCAATAGAGTAGCCTCCCCCAATTTTACTAATTTCCAAGCAATACCAAATAATCTAGGAGTGGGTCATCTATACAGGGGATTAACCATATAGAATCTGAAGCCTTTGTCTGTTACCTAAGGGTCATCCAAACTGACATTTTTGTAGAGTGGCAAAGAACAGCACTGTTAAAAACTGGCTGATGGCTCTGCTGAAGCTAAAAATGACAAGGCCGTCTTCTCCTTTTCACCGCCCTCCCCTCCCAATCAATCCATCAATGCTTTGCAATTTCATCAGGGTTTCAGATTTCATCCAGCAACCCCTTTACAAATGAGCAGACCGAGCTCAGAGTGACCTGAGGTCATATAGCCGGTAAGTGACAAAGGCCAGATATAACATTTGGTGTCCTTGAGTTCACATTATCCCCCAATTCATACAGCTGCTCTCTGGGATCTACACTCAATGTACAAAAATCTGAAGATCAAAAACTGAACTGTTTTACAAAAATGTTTCCAGTCCCCTTTCCACATGGCCCAAAGAATGCGACTGTCTTCATTTACAACCTAATTGTTAAGCACCATGAGTGGGACTGCTCCTGTGAAGGGGGATGACCCCGACAGCCCCAAGGAAACGACAGGAGAAAATGTATTTAGTCCCAGTAACAAGACAGCAGCACGCCACTACGTAAAGTCACTCACTGATCACTGTTTGGGCGTCTGGTCTCTATATCCATTAGTTTTAAGTTCAGCTATGAGTTCAGGTCTACAGTGTATAAGCTTCTATATCAGGCATGTGGGAGAGAAAGGCAGCAGCTCCTGCCCTCAAAGAGCTTGCACTGTAGTGGGAGCCACAACATGCACTGGGATATGTAAATGCTATTCAGTCATTTACTGTGCCCACCTCTACACAACCCACCGGACTACGGCACTCCAAACCCTTCTGTCTGCCACTATCTCTCAAAGTCTATCCAAGCTCACATCTGTTGCTTCCTTGACATTATCCATCCATCTCATCCTCTGTCGTCCCCTTCTTTTTGCTTTCAATCTTTCTGAACTTCTGGATCTTTTCCAATGAGTCCTGTCTTCTCATTATGTAGCTAGCCAAAGTATTTAAACTTGAGCTTCAAAAAACTAGCCGTGTGACTTTGGGCAAGTCACTTAACCCCAATTGCCCTCCAAAAAGCAAAAAAACTACCAAAACCAAAAATAAACTTGAGCTTCAGTATTTGACCTTCCAGTGAATAGTCCAAATTGATTTCTTTTAAGTACTGACTGATTTGATCTCCTCGTTGTCCAAGGGATTCTCAGAAGTCTCCCACACCACAATTTGAAAGCATCGGTTCCTTGGTGCTCAACTTTCCTTATAGTTCAATTCTCACAGTCATACATTATACTGGAAAACTTGCAGCTTTGACTATACAAATCTTTGTCAGCAAGGTGATGTGCTCTACCTTACTGTACGCTTTCCAGATTTGCCATAGCCTTCCTTCCAAGGAACAAGTGTCTTGTAATTTCATGGCTGCGGTTGCCATTAGCAATGCCCAAAATCTAACACTGCTTCCATTTTCTTCTCCTTTTTGCCCATAAATGAAGGAACCAATTGCCAAATCTTACATTTTTTTAATGTTAAGCTCCAAGTCAGCTTTTATAATCTCCTCTTTCACCTACATCAAGAGTCTTCTTAATTCTTTATTTTTTGCCATCAGAGTGGTATCATCTGCATATCTGAAATTGTTGATACTTCTCCTGGCAACCTTAATTCTGGTTTTTGATTTGTCCAGCCTGACATTTCACATGATGAAACATAAAAGTTAAATAAATGAAATGGCAATATACAACCTCATCATACTTCTTTTTCAATCTCAAACCAATTGATTGTTCCATGTCTGATTATAATTGTTGCTTCTTGGTCCTCACATAGGTGCCTCAGGAGGCAAGTAAAATGATTTGGCATTTCCATTTCTTTGAGGACTTGCCACATTTTGTGGTGATACATACAATCAGAGGCTACAGTGTAGTCAATGAAGCAGAAGTAGATGTTTTTCTGGAACTCCCTTGCTTTCTCTATAATTCAGTGAATGTTGGCAATTTGGTCTTTAATTCCTCTGCCTCTCTGAAAGCCAGCTTGTCTCCAACTGATAAATGATCAAAGAATACAAACAGGCAGTTTTTAGATGAAGAAATTAAATCTATCTATACTCATATAAAAAATGCTCTAAATCACTGTTGATTAGAGAAATGCAAATTAAAACTACTCTGAGGTAGCCTCACACCAATAAGATTGGCTAACATAAAAGAAAAAGAAAATGTTGGAGAAGATATGGGAAAATAGAGACACTGATGCATTGTTGAGTTGTGAAATTGATCCAACCATACTGTGCTTTTTTTTTTTGGAGGGCAGCTGGGATTAAGTGACTTGCCCAAGGTCACATGGCTAGTTTTTGTGTTAAGTGTCTGAGGCCGGATTTGAACTCAGGTCCTCCTGACTCCAGGGCCGGTGCTCTATTCACTGCACCACCTAGCTGCCCCGATCCAACCATACTGAAGAACAATTTGGAATTACATCCAAAGAGCAATCAAACTGTGCATATCCATTGATCCAGCAATACCACTACTAGAGCTGTATCCCAAAGAGGTCACAAAAAAAGAAGAAAAAAATCCATATGTAAAAAATATTTATAGCAGCTCTTTTTGTGTTGGCAAAGAATTGAAAACTGAGGGGATGCCCATCAACTGAATGACTGAACAAGTTGTGGCATATAAATATAACGGAATAAATACTACTGTGCTTAAGAAATGATGAGCAGGTAGATTTCAGAAAAAGCTGGATACCTACACGAACTAATTAGTTGGGTAAAGTGGGGACTAGGAGAACATTATACACAGTAACGGTAGTATTGTGTGATGATCAACTATGTTTAACATAGCTCTTCTCAGCAGCACAATGATCCAAGAAAATTCCAAGGCTCATAGTGGAAAAAGTTATCCATATCCAGAAAAAGAACTGATGGAGTCAGAATGCAGATCAAAGCATACTATTTTCACTTTAAAAAAGTATTTTTGTGTATATGTTTTTTCCTTTTGTTCTGTTTCTTCTTTCACAATATGACTAACATGGAAATGTTTTACAAGACTGTACGTTTATAATCTTTATCAGATTGCTTGCCATCTTGGGGAAGAGAAAGGGAGGGAGAAAAACTTGTGACTCAAAATTTTAAAAATTTAAAAAATAAATTAATTAAAAAAAACCAAACAAAGAACCCAGACTGCTCTTCTGATAATTCTCAATTCCCATATTACTGAAGCCTAGCTTGCAGAATCTTAAGCATAACCTTGTTGGTATGTGAGGTGATCACAACTATTCAGTAATTTGAACACTCTTTAGCACTGCCCTTCTTTGGGATTGGGATATAAACTGATCTTTTCCAATCCAGTGGCCACTGGGTTGCGTCTTTCAAATTGGCTGACATATTGAATACAGCATTTTAATAGCATTATTGTTGAGGATTTAAAACAGTTCAGCTGGAATTCCATCACCTCCACTAGCCTTATTGTTAGCAATGGTCCTAAGGCCCACTTGACTTCACTCTCCAGGATGTCTGGCTCCAGACCAGGAGCCTCACCACTCTGCCCATCACCTACGTTAAGATCCTTCTTGTATAGTTCTTGCGTGTATTCTTGCCACCTCTTCTTAATCTCTTGCACTTCTGTTAAGTCCCCACCATTTTTGTCTTTTTCCAAGCTCATTATTGCATGAAACATTCCCTAGAAGTCTCTCATTATCTTGAACAGATCTCCTCTTTCTTCCTTTTCCTTGCATTGCTCATTTCAGCAAATCTTCTTGCTCTTCTCTGGAATTCCGCGTTCAGCTCGGTGTGTTTTTCCCTTTCCTTCTTCCCTTAGCTATCTACACAGTCTCATTAAACAGCCACAACACTTTCTTGCTCTTCTTTTCCTGTGGGGTGTTTTTTGTTGTTTTCTCCTATATAATATTATGAACCTCTGTTCACAGTTCTTCAGGCACTCTATCTACCAGATGTAATCCCTTAAATCTATTTATTGCTTCCACTTCATATTCGGAAGGGAAGTGATTTAGGTTGTCTCTCCTTTTTTCAATTTAAGTCTGAATTTTGCAATGAGAAACTCATGATCTGAGACAGCTCCAGGTCTTGTTTTAACTGACAATATAGAGTTCTTCCACCTTTGGCTACAAAATATATAATCAATCTGATTTCAATATCGACCATCTGGGTTACTGAAAAAGAGGGTTTGTTAAGACTAGCGAGTTATCTGGACAAAACTCTCCTAGTCTCTCCCCTGCTTCATTTTGTGCTCCAAAGCCAAACTCGCCCATCATTCCAGTTACCTTCAGATTTCCTACTTTAGCCTTCCAATCCCTGAGGATGAATGAGACATCTCTTCTTGGCATTAGTTCTAAAGGATGATGGAGATTTTCACGGAACTGACCGACTTCAGCCTCTCTGGCACCAGTGGTTGGAGCACCGACTTGTATAAGTGGCCATTACTTGTATTACTGTTGAACAGTTTCCCTTGGATTTGTTTTGAGATTATTCTCCAGTATTGCTTTTCTCACCCTTTTACTGATTATGAGGGCCACTGCATTGCTTCTAAGGGATTCTTGCCCACAGCAGTATAACATAATGGGGAATTAAATTCACCCATTCCTATCATTTTCAACTAACTTCAGCGACACCCAAAATGTGGACCTTTCTACCTCCTGTCTGATCACACCCCAATTACCTGATCACAGAGCTTACATTCCAGGTTTCTATGCCATATTGATCTTTGCAGTGTTAGACTTTCCTTTTATCATCAGACACATCCATAGCTAAGCTTCCTCTGGGGGCTTTGGCCCACGTGCTTCATTCTTTCTAGAGGTACTGTGTTGGACACCTTCCCCCCTGAAAGGTCACATCTTCCGGTGTCCCATCTTTTAACATTTTTAATACAGTGGCATGTTTTTGGACAAAGTTACTGGAGTGGTTTGCCACTTCCTTCTCCAGTGTCACTTCCTTTGCAGGACTCTCCACTGTGACCTGTCTGTCTTGGGAACTCTGCCCAGCCTAGCTCATCGTCTCACTGAGCTACACAAGTCCCTCTGCATGATAAGGAAGGCTACAGAAATACAAACATGTAAATTTTAGGAACTACTAGCAGGAGCATTTCCAAAGCTGCTGACTGATGAAAATGGTTTTAAATAAAGTCAGGCCCTAGTTATTACTTTTCCAAAACAACCTCTGGGATATGACACACAAACAGAAAACGGCAGTTCGAAAAAAGACAAAATGAAAAACCACTCCAAATCCAGCCCTACATTTAGTCACGTAAACAGAACTGTTCTTATTTCTAGAACCTAACAGAAGGCACACTCCAGGGACCTCAGCTCATTTAAAACACACAGCTCATTCCGGCATTTCACGTTATTACCCCGATCCTTACCTTACTGCACCTGAGATTATGAATGTGGTAAGCAACAGAATTACCTAAAATAAATGAGCATTTCCTAAACTCCCATGCCTCTCCATTCCTATAAGTTGATTAAGTTCCAATCTGAGCTTAGAGGAGAGTACGGTTCTAGGTTACAAATGCACTAAGTTGATTTCGCTTTGCCCAGTATGATTTATGACTTTCACATGTTTGCTTATTCTTGCTAAAACTGTGGGTTTAGGTTAGTACAGGCTGTAGGACTAAAGGGCTTTTTGTCTGAATTGCTGAGCGGCCTCAATGGCACCTCAGTGTGACCTGTTCTCTCTGGTGCCCTTTGGCCATGGGATGATCTAAAGGGCCCTGGACCTTTCAGGCAGAGGATGACTTCCAGGATTAACCTGAGATCACACCAGTTTCTGGAGAAAATGAGGTAGGGCACCAGGAAATGGTTTTTTGGTTCATTTAATCCTCTGTTCTGTTCCTTAATGGCCCAAGTTCCCCAGCAGAGTGTAATTTAACAGAAAATACCACCAGAAGCAGCAGATTCTTTTTTAACAAAAAGATTTCTATTGTCTTTCAAATTGGACATTTTACTCTGCCTTGTATTGATTAATCTCTTCCACCCTTTTCCAGATTAATTATATTAATTAATTATATTTCCAATATAATTATGGAATCAATCAGCAGCTTCACGCAGCTTCCAACTGTAGTGCTTCAGAATGGCTGTGGTCCAAGTAGTATGTAATCAGCCCAGAGCCTGAGGACTAAGGATCAGAAGTTCATTGGTAGGGGCGGCTAGGTGGCGCAGTGAATAGAGCACCGGCCCTGGAGTCAGGAGTACCTGAGTTCAAATCCGGCCTCAGACACTTAACACAAAAAACTAGCCGTGTGACTTTGGGCAAGTCACTTAACCCCAACTGCCCTCCAAAAAGCAAAAAAAAAAAAAAAAAAAGAAGTTCATTGGTTTCCAAAGCAGTTATCTGCTAGACACTTAGGAAGGTCAAACGAAACCTCTCCTCCTCTCTGTCCCCACCTGGTAAAGTTTACTACCTGACTACCTGTGCAGTATAAAAAAATCTAGAATTTTTTACAGGTCAAGAACCCTGGATTTTGGTTCTAGTTCTCCCATTACATTATAATCTCACTGTATCTCAGGTCCTCACAAGTTTAAAACACAGGTTTTGTAGGAAAAAAATAAAAGTCCAAAAACATGAAAAGTCAATTATTTACTAGAGTCCACCAATACCTGACTTTTTGGCTGACGGTGGTAAATTGCTGCTGCCGCCGCCGCCACCCCCACCACCTCCAGGGCTGCTGCTACCAACGCCAGGACCCCCAGGCGAGCCTGTTTTTTTACTCAGCAAACTATTGAAGAAATTAGCGAGAACACCTTCACTTGTAGCTCCAGCTGCATGAAAATAAAAATTTTTATTAATACAACATCTTCATCCCTCCCTAAACGGGAAATGCTATTATTAGGTAAACTCGGTCTAATTAAAAAGAACCATGCATGAAGGGCCTTCTCTGGACTGAATGCTGCACATCTCAAGGGGAGAAGCAATTGAGATGTTGTCATTTCCTTGCGTTTTGGGGCTTAGAGTCTAGAAGGGCACTGACATATGCCAGACTACTTTAGCTGAGGAGCTCTGAGTTCTTAATTGATTTTGAGAGTCCAAGCCCATTAACTTCTACCTCAGGTTAGTCCTATGTAAATAATGTTTAATGTAGCAACAGTGTGATAAATGATCAATTAAAGCAGTAAGATGCATGCCATAAAAAGGGGCTCAAAACCCCTCAAACTTATTCTTTTAGAAAAAGATACCTTTCATATTTGGGTCAATTTTTTTTGACCCAGCAGGGATAGGCGACACGCTGGCCACATTGGATGACACTGATCTATTGGGTGTTCGAGGGGAACCACCAGGAACGCGTGGAGAGGAATCCTGTGCCGAGACAATAACAGGAGGATCTGAGAAGTTTACCAACAGTTATGGAAGCTTTCAGTGCCAAAGAGAAGAATCTGCATAAAACTGCCCCTGGTCCTACAACTCCATCCACTCCACAGATCCATCTCCCACTGTGAGCTCCTCATGAACAGCTCTGCCCTGAGGGGAAACACACCGAAAACTATCTGGAGCATGGACTCCTCCATGACCTTGCCAACTGTGCATGAAAATAAAGAGGACACAGAGAGAAAAGGTGATGGTCATCTTCAAAACGTAAAGATAAAGATGACTGAGATTCCATGTGAATTAGTGAAAAGAATGATGTCTAGGGGCGGCTAGGTGGTGCAGTGAATAGAGCACCGGCCCTGGAGTCAGGAGTACCTGAGTTCAAATCCGGCCTCAGACACTTAACACTAAAAACTAGCTGTGTGACCTTGGGCAAGTCACTTAACCCCAATTGCCCTCCAAAAAGCAAAAAAACAAAAACAAAAACAAAAACAAAACACAAAGAATGATGTCTAGAACGGCTCCCAGAATCACAGACCCGGACTTGACCAAGACCACAGGGATGGTGAGTATCAGAGGCACAGCCCGTAAGACCTTGGTCAAGTCACTTGGCCTTCTGGGCCTCAGCTTCCTCCTCTGGACTTGGACTAGGTGGCTGAGGCCTTTTCCAGCTCTAAATCTATGGCCCTGACATTCATTTGTACCTTCAAATATACACAATATCACAAGCAAGACAACTGAGCTTTATAACAGTCAAGAGTGCTTTAATAACTAGATAACGGTGGTTTATAACTGGTTTAGAATTAATACTAAGTATTTTCTTCTATTATCTTGTTTAATCTGACTGTCAATTTTTTTCAAAGTTTAATATATAAACTTTAACTCAGCACAAATTTATTTAATGAAGTCTTATTTTTAGTAAACTTTCTTTACTTGGAAACTCGTTACAGAGGGATGTTTCTTTTTTAATCTTTTTTTGGGGGGAAGGCAGGACAACTGGGGTCAAATGACTTGCCCAAGGTCATATGGCTAATAAGTGTTAACCAATTTGAACTCGGGTCCTCCTGACTCCAGGGCTGGTGCTCTATTCACTGCACCACCCAGCCACCCCCTGGGATCTGGTTTTTAATCCCTTGACTACAAAAAGTGGAAGAAAACAAACCCTGGAAAGAAAAGAAAATGGAGTGACTGGGTTTCCAGTGCAAAGTACCAGCTTTCCCCCATTTTATCACTACCTGACTCCTCATCTCAATGGTGAATCAAAACCAGCCAATCTATATTTTTAAGCACATGCTGGGGGTAACCCTGTGTTGGTGCTAGGGCAAATACCAAATGGCCCCCACTCTCAAGAAACTTACAATTTAGTAGCAGAAGGACACCAACAAAGAGTTAACAAAACACAACATTAATGATGAAACAAAGAGCAGAATGAAGGCTGGAGGGGAAAATTACATTTCCCTATCATCTTCCCCCAGCCCTAGGCCATGAAGTGCTACCCCCTCCCCATCTCAACTCTGAGGAGTCCTGAACGATGGGGAGGAAAATGTTCTCTCACACTGTATGGGAAGGGGGATAAATGTTCCCAGGCTGTAGCTCCCACACAAACGCCGATGCACATGAACAGTGGGGTGCCACAGTACCCTCAGTACAATACATGAAGGGACTTGGATGTTTTCTTTAGAACAGGGAGCCCTGAGGGGACACTCCCTCCACCAATACAACTCTGCATCTTCTCTACAAGTTATGGCTTTAGGGAGTTGCCTGGGCTAATGAGAAGTTAAGTGACCTATCTGGAGTCACACAATGTCTATTGGGGACCAGATTTAACCCAGGGTTTCTTAATTCTCCATCCACTATGATGTACTACTTACTGCCTTTCTGCATGTATTATAGACTATATATGTGTTTCTCTGGGTCAGCTTGGAAACCTAACCACTGTTGTTTTTACATGAAAACAAATTCTCAAGAGCTAGTTTAAATAATATTTGGACTGTCTGAGGATAGTCTATAAATGTTTTCAAATTTTAAATTATTTCTTGAAATAAGAGTAAAAGCTATGTCTCTCTCTCTCTCTCTCTCTCTCTCTCTCACACACACACACACACACACACACATACACACACACAGAGAAAATACCAAAGTAATGTATGCTCCTGCATTTTCTTAATTTTGTAATACTAACCACTGGCCTTCCAGCTGCTGTTGGTGGCTGCTTTGCTAACTGGGACTGAAAAATAAAAAAATTTAAAAAACCTGTTTAAACACATATAATTACAGATAAGATTTTTGCTTCAACATTTCAAATATTCTTAGAGAATAAGATCATACATTAAATTCTAAATCTGCTTTCAAATAAAATGTACTGACCTGTTGCTTCATAAGAAATACTTGGTCATCTTCTGCTACAATTTCCTTCTCATGAACAACCTGAAACAAGAAATGTTTAACTGAGTTCAATATATTATGGCACTGATATGTTACTCTAAAGGTATGGAAATATCAGAAATTGTATTAAAATACTGATATTCTCTCTCTCCAAAAGTCAATGTTAGTCTTTGTACTGAGTAGGTGTTGACACAGATTCAATCTTCCCATCTGGTTGTCTCATTCTCAAGGTTGGGGCCAAGACAGGAAACACTTGCATACAGCTCCAAGGATCTTAACTTCAGTCTAAAAGAGTTGGCTGCTAAAGTGACTGACAGAAGCCACCAGCAGGAATGACCTGGCACACTGCAGTTTCCATAAGATAAGAATGGGGGCATTCCTCTCCTGGGTCTCCCAGCATCCAGGTTCCAGCTGCCTGGCCCTTTCCAGGAGCCCCACAGCTGGAGGTGCCCTCTGGCATTTCTTTACTATGTACTGCACAGAACTGCCAACACCTGTATGGCGCTTTGTGAGGGATTTTAAGCAGATGTGACAAACATGGCCATTCACCTCAAGTGCTGCTGCAGGAACTTGATTAAAATGTAACTGGAAAATATTTAACAAAATACATCAACATATAACACATACCGTGTTACTGTGTGACTTTCTGAGTTAATGTGTGGCCTACAGGGATCATTATATATGGTTTAGTGGTTCCTGTTTCTGTCTTGAGTTTGGCATGACTGACTCACATATGCTACTTATTGTATGTGGTCCTAGATCAAGGGGGTGGGGGGGGGTGGGGGGAGAAAACTGCAGCCTCAAGGCCACATGTGGTCCTCTAAGGTCTCAGGTATGGCCTTTTCACCGAGTCCAAGTTTGACGAACAAATCCTTTCTAAGGGAGTTTGTTCTATAAAGTTTGGATTCAGTCAAAAGGGCCACACTTGATGTGTGGCTTTGAGGTTGCAGGTTTCCCACCTCTGACCTAGATAATCCTCGCTGGAAAATAAACTTTATTTGCTTTCTTATATTCTTCCCCACTTCCCAAACCATTTACTATATTATGTGGTAGTTTAATAAATGTTTGCTAGTTGGTCCAAGATACATTCAAGTGTCTGATATATAAAACATCATTATAATTATTTTAAAAACTTTTTTAGACCCTGTGCTAGGAGTCAGGGCTACAAAAACTAAAAAAAAAAAAAAAAAAGACCCCAAAACAAAAAGAAAGCCAAAACCCAAACCCACAAAATTACATGAAAATAGTCTTTTCAGGCATTAAAAGTCACTTAGGCCTTTAAACAACAGTTGGGTTTTTCTTTGCTAATTTTAATGAAGCTCAGAATCCCAGAGCTACAAGCAACAGGAAAAGGCCATGGTTTGAATCCATGATGGCTCCACGCTCCTTTTAAATGTTAAATTTTCTATATTTTAAGGCTGGCTCAGATAAAATGCAGGTGGTAAGTTTCGAGGTTTTGCCATCCCCTCCATCACACAGAGCCACCTTTGCTATTTACAAGTGCAGAGGTAACAAAATAGAGCATGTTCTTCTCTCCCAACCCAAAACTGAATTCCTCCCTAAAAGAACCTCGTAATCTATGGGTGAAGAGTAACAAATAGGCCCAGCAGGCCTACCTGGTGCCCAATAAACACCTAACCTTCCAATAAAGAAACTTCAAAGATGCCAAGAACTGCTTGTCATAGTTATGTGAATCACTGTGAGCTGTTAATTATTAAACTGTTTATAAAATTTGTATGGGTTCAGTGGAGGAAAAAAATGCTGGATTTGGAGGATCTGGGTTCAGATCCTGACTCTGCAATTTACTACCTGTGTGACCCTAAGCAAATCCCTGAGTTTCTGCTCACTTGTAAACTAGAAGAAATGGAGATAAGATAACTTTTAAGGTCTCTTTAGCTCTAGATCTTTGATTTTATCCTTTAAATGCACAACTAGCTTCTTAAACATGGGAAAGGAGAGATGGAGGACAAAAAGGTCTTGGTTTCTCTGGGCAGGAAAGGACTGAGAAGTTTAAGAAACCCTCGACTTCCAATGGCATGAATTAGGCCCCGTCTGACTCTTTGCCTCTGTAAGAATGTGGATATATGCTTATACTACAAAGCTATGTAATCTAAAAGCTACATTTTACCTCAGTTTACCCTTGTTAAAATTACAATTAGCCAGAGCTACAATAAATAGAAAAGGTCCTTCCTTACAAATAAGCAAACTCCTGTAGGGATTATAGGCCCATTTCTTAATGCAAAACACCAACACATTCGTTCTGAGGCTGTCTCTACTAAAAACAGATAATAAAAATCAAATTACCTTTCGGACAGGTGGTTTGGTTATAATATCTTCAAAACTATCTTCTGCTTTTAACGTTTGAAAATTTTCATGTAAAATTCCTATTTTCTTATCATTATCCCATCCTGCCGGACTGGAAACAGACATAATGTCGACATCAGTTCTTAACGGCTCTCTTACAACCCAACGCCACAACAAGAAGGGATCTGTTTATGGCTCGCTGCCATGGCTCTCTCTAATGGCCAACATCTTTGTTACAGGGTACACGGTGTAAAGTGACTGGGAGCTTTCTTGACAGACGTCTTCATAAAATAGGATTATTATTAGTGAGAATCTGGATGTAGCCCAGACCCTGGGAAGCACCTGATTTCATTCAGATACATGTCTTTTTTTTGGAGGGGGGAAGGCAAGGCAGTTGGGGTGAAGTGACTTGCCCAAGATCCAGATACATGTCTTGAACTGTTTCAAAGCAACAGTTTTTTCCCCCCTTGAATGGGTAAACTCCTCCAAGTCACTTATTCTGAAACATCCCATTTATCCTGTCACGTTTATAGGCATGTATTAAGAACAGTGTGGCCCCAGAGTGCACAAGAGCTTGGGGTCTGGAGCCAGGAAGACTTGTTTTCAGAGCTCAAATCTAGTCTCAAGATTTCCTAGCTGTGTGACCTTGGGCAAGTCACTTCACCCTGTATACCTCAGTTTCCTCATCTGTAAAATGAGCTGGAGAAGGGAATGGCAAACCCCTCCAGTGTGTTGGCCAAGAAGACCCCAGATGGGGTCATGGAGAATAGGACATAACCGAATAACATTAGGAACAGCGGCTCTCCAGACCCCTCTTACACACCTGGCAAGATAAAAATATGAGAGACAGTGTGGTATGTAGAGAGAAGACCCCAGCTGGCCAGCTACCTTCCCTTCCCTGGGATCAAGGTAACTCTTTCAACCTCTGAGGGGCAGAGAAAGTGTTGACCCGTCTTCCTAGAAGGAGTTTACTCACCCAGAGGTCTCAATACCAATGAAATCACATTTGGCCAGTCCCTATCTTTAATAGAAATAATATTCATATATATTAAATGTAAATAAAATGAAATTCTTCGATGTTATAGGATAATTAGACAGCCAGGAAACAGTTAAAAGCCAAAAGACAAACTACCTGGGCAGCTGCAGGGAATGGAAATTCTCTTCTTTCAATAACCGATTTTTAAAAAATCCATAGTAGAAAATCCTGTTGGTTCTCACCCCCCTCCAGCCCCCACCCCTGGGTTTCTCCTACTATGATCTTTCCAAAAAACTCCCTATCAAATATCATCACCTTTGAAACAAACAACATCAGAGAGCACCTTCTACCTGAGATACTTACATAAATACTGCATCTTTTTCCACAACCACAGCAGGGATCTTAAAAGGGAATCCGTATAATTTCTGAACAATGTACTTATATACTAAATCTATATTTTTATTTTCTTTTACTGAAGTGTAAATAAGTGCTGCACCATCTGAATGAACATGTTAAAGAAACTTCTGAGCAGACAGTACACTTCCCAGATGTGCTTTAGTCACAATACCCGGCACGTTCCCACCTAGAGTCATTAGATTCCAGAGCAATGCCCCTGTTTTTTTTTTTTTGTTTTTTTTTTTTTTTACTAATTTTTTCTCTTTTTAAAAAATAAGACTACTTAAGTATAAACTAAAGAGGGTATGAACAAATGTATCATGTAAATGCTACCATTGCATATTTGTGTTCTCAGGTACAGCACATGCAGTGGTGGGTTGGGTTCTTTAGGGGGAGGGGGCAGGAAGACCTCACAGAACACCAGTCTCACCTCCCTGACTTCACTCTGCTGATACACACACAAAGTGCCTGTGGGTGAGCTGTTAATCAGTGCCATTTCCAAGAATCTAATCCATGGCATTTTTTGCTATGGGGATGGGAGGCAAACTGATAGTTACAAGGGATGGGACAAAAGACAAGAAAAAAGGGAATATTCTCAGTCTATGATTTTCACCTAAAACTTGTGACCTCCTGCCCTAGCTCTGTCTTCTCTGCTCTTCTTCAGGGTTCATTTTCCTTGGATTCAAAGGATAGCTTGAGGGATCCAGTCACACAGAGGCAGCCCTTGTAACTGTAGCTCCGAGGTACAACTGGAGAGTTTCTGCCAACCAAGCCACAAAAAGTATCACTATGCTGGAGATCCTTCTTTCAACTTCCTCTGGTCACCAGTTCATCTAGCTTGTTCATCCTGAATGAGTCATAGAACTTTAAAATAAAAACCCATTCTGCCACTTCTTTTAATTAGATTTTTTTTTCTTTTGCTTTTTGGAGGGGAAAGGTAGGGCAACTGAGGTAAGTGACTTGCCCAAGGTCACACGGCTACCAAGTGTTAAGTGTCTGAAGCCACATTAGAACTCAGGTCCTCGTGACTCCAGGGCCTCCTGACTTCACTGCACCACCTAGCTGCCCCAATTAGATATTTCAATACAACATCTAACTTGCTAAAAGGACTCTCTTTAATAGGTAACTAATTCCATTTTTCTACAAGCATTACTCTAACATATCAGATTAAGAACATTCTGTTTTAGTTAGTGCTTAGCTCCAGATTCTAACACACAGCTAATGACACAAGGCCAAGACTTTAATTAGGCAATTGGATTCAGAATTCATATTGCTGACCAGTGATAATGCACTGAAGTCATTAGGATAAATGCAATTGGCTTTGGTTGGCACCCATCATCTGGCACTTACGGTAAGCTATGTTTTTTTTTTTTAATCTTTTTTTGTGAAATTGTCCTTTTGTATTCTGATGTTTATTTTTAAGTATTTTTAAGTACTTTTTTGGGGGGAGGGCAGTTGGGGTTAAGTGACTTGCCCAAGGTCACACAGCTAGTTTGTGTGCCAAGTGTCTGAGACCGGATTTGAGCTCAGGTCCTCCTGACTACAGGGCCGGTGCTCTATTCACTGCGCCACCTAGCCACCCCCATGAGCTATGTTTTAATGTGCATGATTTACACCCCAAGCAGAGTATAAGCGCAGTGAAGGCAATGAGAACCAATGAGCAGTAATGTGGTGACCAGATGGCAAGGCAAGTAGAAATAAAAGTCCCAGATAGTCTATTGATCAGATAATTAGAGCTTAGATAAGACCACTAAATGGGGTTCTTTCTCCTCAAAGTCTAGAACACTGGGAAATCCTTCCCTCTCTAATGCAAATGCAGACATTACTGCACACCCACAATCACCATGCAATCCCAAATCTTAAAAGGATACATTGTAAACAGAACTTCCGGATATGTGATTGAATAAAGTCAAAGTGCTCATCCCTGTAATCATGCTCTTTTTCCAGCACACTAATGGCATCGCACTGTTGAGTTAAAATAATTACAAAATTGGTGAAAAGATGGCATTAAATAACAATAATAATAAGATGGCAATAAATAACAACAGCAAATGAAAAAGTAGCAAAGAAAAGATTTAAAAGATTAAAATTCACTTAAAATAACATGTGTACCTTTGAAATATATTCTTGCAAAAAAAAAAGTCTCAGAACGTTTGCATAAAATGAATCATCTGAGTGACAAGATTGCTCCACTTTCAATGTCTGTGCTGATTCGTCATCAAGACCCAGGCTCCTGAAGGCAGGCTGTGGCACTGGGCACAAAAGGCACAGGTCTGTTAACCTTGGACAGGCTTATCACCAAAAAACTGGCCAAGAGGTAATGAATTTTTGGTCACAGAAAGTAAAGACAGCCTAGTAAGGTGCAGAGGGTTGGTAATTAATGGTGGAATACACAGAGATTAAATTTAAAAAAAAAAAAAGGCACTTTCCCCATGATCTTCCTTTGTGGTTTACAAGCAGCATTTCTACGAAAGAAATTTCAGAAGTCTTTCCCAAGTGTTTCTTTAGGTCCATAATGGCCCATGGTCAGATCCTTGCTAGTGCTGAAAAGCTTCACCATTTGTAAAGCACTAGGGCTACCAGCACTGTTAAAAGATGGATTTAATACAGGGAGTTGAGTGTAGGAGAATAAATATCCGGCAGGTGCCTCTACTGAATAAGGTGTGATCCCTTGTATGTGTCATCCTACAAATAGGGACATACAGGTGGGCACCTGGGGCCTCTAGAGCCCAGCATTTCTTGTTTCTGTGCCAAGAGTGATTCTGTCTCTATGCCTGGTAAGTGTCAGGAAGATCGGTTACCTCCAACTCATTTAGGTCTTTAGTTCACTACGAAAACATCCACTATGTGTAAAGAGGAAATAGAAAAGTGGAGGCAATGGAATCAGAGGCTTTGGGTTCAAATTAAGACTATGCGACTCTCAGTGTGTGATTCTGGTCAAGCCATGTAACCTAAAGTTCTTCAGTCTTGTCCTCTATTACATTGAGAAGGTTGGACTAGACAGCCTGAGAATCGCTCCAGAATGACGAGCCAGAGTCACTGCCCTCTGGTCTTTACAATTTTACAGGTCTACTTGTAGAGGGCTGATGGTCCAACTCCAAGCACTGGGGATGGGTGTGGGGGGAAATACTTCAGGGGAAATAAGGACTAAGAGAGGGACGATACTGATGTAGAACTGGTTAGCTCACCTATTTCTTTTCCATAAGAAGTATCTAGAATCTAAAATTCACCCAAGATCTATCTAGATATATAAGCAAAACCTCACCTTTCATGCTCTTCAAAATTGGTCAACCTCCCTCTTTATGACTTTGTTTAATTATTGACCTCAATGTTTCACTTTTCTGCACCTTTACTCAATTAACCAAGGATTTACCAAAGCATAGGCATGACAACTAATGGCCAAAGAGAAACAACAGGTTGCTTCTGAAAATCGTGGCTCTAAGAACACTGGAATGTTTCTGAAGGCCTCTATTTGCTAAACAGAAATTCATCAAGAAAAAAATAAGGCAACTTATTTTTACAACTCCTTTTACAGCTTTTTAAAAGAAACCTGAGCCACCCAAATTTTTCTGAAAGTGACGGGCAAGAATTAAATGTTTAATATTTTTATGACAGCCTATTTGTTTTAGATCCCATTTAGATTGATATGCTTTAAACCTTATAGTATTGTTGGACCAATGTGTATTACTACACACTTTATACCCATTCTATTCTTTTTTAAAGGATTTCCAAAACACCTTCACAATTTCAAATTATTCATCACTCTGACTGGAAGAGGCAGTGTAGCACAATGGAAAGGACACTGGCCTGGAAGTCACATGGTCTACCACTAGGGGCCCCTTCCCATCTCTCGGCCTCCATTTTCTGATCTGTGCAGTAAGTGGGCTGGGCTAGAGGATCTCAAAGGCCTCTTCCAAATCTAAAAACCTATGGGTCTATGATTCACTTCAGGCTTGTACGGTTGGTCTGCAATACTCCCCCCAATTATAACACTGATTCTATGGGAAAAGAAGATGCACTGAAGACACACTTTCCAGGAATGGATCACGGTGAGAATGGGAGCTGCCTATCAAGATTAACAAAAAAAATTGGAGGAAAAATTGATGTATATTTTTAAACTGTACATAGCAAAAAAGTATTAATCAGAAAATGACTATGAGGAATTTCAAGGAGAAAAAAACAATTTTTAAGTTAGATGATCTTGAAACTGTTTCTTCCTTTTGGTACTGATAGTTCAGTATTTTGTCACCTTTCCTTGTGATGCATTTAAGAACGGAATTTCATAAGGCCAAAGCCTTGAAAGCAAATTACTGCCTTGCAATTCTTAAGCATATTATTACTGATCTACAATAAAAGCTCATATATCTAGACTGGAGGAGAGAGGGAAATGATAAACATACAATTCTTCAAAAAAGTCAACATAGCTTTCTTACTTCAACAAAGTCTATGAGAAGTGAACTGAACCAAGTGTCCACCAGAGCAGAAGTCCATCAGAACACTTGTAATGAATCATCATTTAGTAACAGGACATCTGCAAACAATGAATGCAGCCAAAAGACTTACAACTGTATTCTCTAACCTAGGTGATATCTGCCCCACACCCTGAAATTTTATTTATACCACTCCTTTATCAAATTTTCATTTCAAAATTAGTGCATAAGTGAATTTTAAGCATGAATTTTGCATGAACTGTGAAAAATTGGGTTCTAAGTTTTTGAGGTTTTAAAGTTTTGCTCATTTTGATTTAACAAAGATAAAAGCAGGTATAATTTTCCTAGGGCAGCTAGGTGGCACCACAGTGTAGAATGCTGGGCCTGGAGACAGGAAGACTCAACTTCCTGAGTTCAAATCCTGCCTCAGACACAAGCTGTATGACCCTGACCAAGTCACTTCACCCTATTTACCTCAGCTTCCTCATCTGTAAAATGAGCTAGAGAAGAAAAGAGCAAACTACTCCAGCATCTTGGTAGAGAAAAATGAAGAGTCATATATGACTGAACAACAATAATATTACTAGGTTATCCCACTCTGTAATAGGATAATGCTCTTGGCTACAAAAATAAGTAAAGAGGTGAATTACTTCCTGTAACAAGTTTATTTTTGAAAAAAACATTCTCTTTAAAAGACTAACTAGGATTAGGGTTTTGAATTTGAATTTTGAATTTCAAACTTGAAAAATGCTTCTCTCATTAGGCTATCCTAATTGTCATGTAAAGTCAAGGTTCACACAGAAAAAGCACATCCTCCCCAGCAAAAGAACCCTGTGTCCGGCACTAGCCCTGCCGCGGACACCAACCTTCGTACAAACTACAAGCACAGGGACGCCTAGGTTGTACGTGAGCGTGTCTGCACCCAGTGGTAACGTGACACTATCGTCTCTGTCTTCCTGTAATGTGCTTCTTCTCTGGGGAGAGGCTGGGAAATCTTCTCCAGGTTCTACGTATTCCTGGAAATCTCTAATCACTGAAAAGCAAACAGTAACACAATTTAGTTCATAATGGCTTCTTGCCTTATAAAAGAGATGACATGAATGAATAATGGATCTTAATGGATCCTAATTCTTAGGAGGACGAGTACAACATTCAGCTGGAAGGCAAGGAGAGAGGAGGTGGAGGTTCTCTTTCTGTAACTAGAGCGTGTAAAGGGGCTGGACCTGGGCCTTCATCAATCTAGGAAACTCTCAGCCAAACACTACTTAACCTCCTAGTGCAGACCAACACTTGTGCTGCATATGGAATCTCAGAGTGTGGTCTGGGGCAGCTAATGGTACAGTGGGCAAATGCCACACTGAGAGTCTGAGCCCCACTCTGCCCACAGACACCTGGACAAGGCTTGGTCCTGCTCTCAGCCTCAGTGTCTTCATTTGTAAAATGGAGAGAAGAGCACTCAGCTCATATCGAGTGTGTAGGGATCAGAGGAGACAACACAGAAAAAGCACTTGGCAAACCTTCATCACCACCACGAGGTATGGGTGAGATCTGAACCCAGTTCTCCCTGGCCTCAAAGCTTTTATCCACTATACAGGAGGTTTTTAATAATAATAATGACAATAAATACCATGGACAAATCACTAATTAATACTCTGTCTAAACTCTAATGCCACAAGATAACAATAAGGACAAACATAAAATAAACACCAAATAACAGCACTTTCAGAGAAAGAAGCTACATTGACTTTACTAACAACAAAATCTATGTATTCATTTTACGATTACTGCCACCAACTGTACATACACACACATACACGCATTTAAGCCTGTGTGTAGAAACCGGCTCACTTTAAAATGGGCCAGCAAAACCTGCCAATTACATGGCCGCTGTGCTGTCAACAACTACACAGGCTGTGCTTTTTATTTAGATAACATTTCTTAGAACTACATCCCTTCCTAAAACAGATTCCTTGCTTACACAGGGCAAGACGGATGGAGAATCTGAGGACATGGCTTCCCCCCTTACTTGCTGCGTGATGAGGAGCAGAGCACCTGACCACAGGGACCCTATTTCCTCATCCTCACTACTGTAGTATCCAACTCACAAAATGAGTGTAAAGAAAGTGACTCTGTAAACAGCGAAGCTCTACAGGAATCTGAGCTGTTATTTTTTTCCAAGGAAAGTAAAGACAGCTCAAGATTTTAAGGTAAAGAAAACTCCAGAAGAAAGATACATGTTCATCTGGCAAGGGAGAATATATACTTGCCCTACCTCTTCTAAAGAGTCCATTATTCATATATTCTTAATAGGAAAGACTACAGTGAAATAAAACCTAAAATTAAATTCAGTTAAAAAACTGGAGGCTTACCACTATGCTGTCTTAATTAAACCTAGCTCCTAGCTCTCCATCGCTGATTACATCATTTCCTCTATCATGTAATAAGGAGAGAGAATGAAGAGCCAAGAGTTGACTACTCTTCTCTTCACTCCTCCATCTGGACTGGAATTGGGCAGGGGAGCCAATGGTCTACGCTGAAGAAGTTCCAAGAAACAGCTGAGCTTTTCAGTACTCTAAACTAGCTCAGAATATCTTAATTAAGTCATGAGCGGCAGGCAGCAGTGATTTTCACAGCTAAACAACCAGCTGCTCAATGGGGCTGATGTGTGGATTTGTTTTGCATCATAATACTTACTTTTGTTTATTTTTATTTTTTTACTCTGATTTTAACAAGGATCAAAAGAGGAACATTTTTAACAAAACAAAAAAGGCAAACTTCTGCTGGAGCTTCCTGGAAAAACAGAAAAGGCTAAGGCCCTCCTTCTCCTTCACTCCCACATCCAGGCCTGCCTCTCTCCTCTCTCCCCCACCCCAAGGCCCCAAGACGCAGTAGGGGAAAGAGTGGAAACAAGTTTGTCACATAGCTGAGTTACTATATTTGTGATGGTGTGGCAGAGTTTCATATTGATCTGACTCAAAAGTGTCATAATAAATTGCCAATGAGGCTTAAGATACATTTCTAACAACGCCTTTCAGGGGCCCCTGAACACGTTGTGAAATCAATCTTTAAGGAATCTAGGTGTTTGTAAAGAGATGTGAAATGAGGCACCTTCCCATGTATCGCTAACATTCCTTCTATATTCTGCCATTTCCCCTCCTCTCTTGTCCTGAGGAAGCTGATCCCGCTGCGGCAGACTTAAATACACAAAATTAGCATTATTCCTGTAACTGTCCAGTTCCCTCCTGCTCATCTTTGTTGCCCATGGGGTTAAGTAGAACAGTCATCCATAAGAGAAAAGTCAATCAGAGAGACAACTGAGCCACACAAACCCAGGAATGAAGAGGGAGCCTCCCATCAATTATAATGTCTGGGATGCTGCCTCTCCCTGGTTAATTTAACAAATTACACAAGTGAGCTTATGAAACAAAATCACTGTCTAGTTAGCTGAATAAGCACAGCACCCATCTGAACACGTGGGGTGGCGCCCAGCAGGCCCAGAGCACGGTCCTGGGCCAGGCCTGGCCTGGCTGGGTGACATCACTTCTGCAGACCTCAGCTTCTTTACCTCTAAAATGGTTGGGTTGGATCAAATGATCACTAAAGATTGTTTTATGATTGTGACTCTATGAATAAATACAATTTTAAACTATTAGAGAACAACAAAATTTGATAATTACGGAGTTGAGGATTTAAAACTAAATTCTAGGATAATGGAACAAAGTCCTTATCTAAATGATTATTCATAGGAACAAGAATTTTGTTTTAAAGTACACCATGAATTTGAGAATCCTTTTCCAAATATCCCTGACTACCTGACTAACATCTAAACGCCAGCATGTATGTTCATCAAATGAAGACTCCGCATTAGCAGTTCTTGAATACTCACATTTCTGTTCCATTTCTCTCATTTCCTCAGGAGGAATTTTGAGCTTATCAATATGTTCTCTCACCACACTTGCCCACTTCTGTAAAGAATCCAAAGCAGTCCAAGGCTTTGACATGTCAACAACCAGAATAACTAAAGTGTCTCTCAGAGAGCCGGCCTCCATCGCAAACTTAAGGAGCCCTTTATGGTACAAGTCTCCATCTAAGATCCACACATTACATCGTGTTTGATCTGGATCAAAATGAAAGACAGAGTTACTATAAGTGATTCCTTTGAAAGCTAGCACATACATAAACTTTTGTGAAATGATCTCATCAGTAAACTAAAAACATTATTTTTAAACATTCTTTGTATTCTCCATGAGAGGAAATGTCAAAGTAAAAAGAGAATCTTTAAGGTAACTATCTATTCATTACACAATGGGATTCTCTGAAAAGATTCTAGAGGCCCAGTCTATCTTCCTGCCCAGCTCCACATTTCCCAATCACCAAACACCAATGTGCACACATGCACCAATGTGCAGATGCCCCAACGGATTTACGCACAGACCCATCTACAATTCACCTAAGAGATGATATGCAAATCACATATTTAGTAAATTCACTGAAGTGATGAAACGATTTTTATTTTTTAAGTCAGGGACTGGTATCAGAGACTAGATGAGTGACCAGAGAAGGTAAGGATGCTGGTTCAGTTTTAAATAGCATCTGAGACAAAAGATGAAAGGACTGCCTGAGGAAGGTCAAAAAGTTAAGACCCCATCTAAATAAATAAAGACTGCAGCTTGTGGACCTGAATACTTAACATAGAGCACATTTATTCTCTTTTAAGTTTACCAAAGTAGAAGACTGAATCCGATGTGGATCTCCATAAGCTTAACAAACACATTACTGATATAAATCAAGTCACTACTCACCATCTCTGTCCTCATCATGAACACTCAAGTACAAATACTCTGCTCCTCTCCCCTTCTTGCACTCTTCCGTTCTTCCCTGGATTCTCCCTATTAAGCTTGTTTTTCCAGCTCCATCTTCACCTAGACATATAAATTGAAGTTTTAAAGTACTTACAATCAGTATGCCTTAAACACTTAAAAAAAAATTTTTTTTTGTATTTGATGAAACTAGTTCCCAGTATCATAATATCTCCTTTCCCTACTACTCCACAATTTGGCCAGTCTCCAGCTGTCTGCTATTATTACAAATAAAGCTGCTGTGTATCCTGTTGTCCTTTTGTCTCCTTAGGTTTTACACAAAGTACTAGTGATGGACTCAACCACAGCTTCTTAATCTGTCAAACAGAGATAACAGAATCTACTTCACAGGTCTGTTATGAGAATCATGAGAATGTGTGTGCGCATATACATATATTCATACAAACACATATAAAGCATCTTGTGAACCCTAAGGCCCTTGAAAGGTGAACCCCAATGGACATTAATAACCTTCCTGAACTCACCGGTCACTAACATACTTCCACCCCTCACACCCTTTCCCTTCCAGTGATTCTCAATCTCCAGGGCAATCATTCCTCCTTGTTCCTCATTCTCCAGTGCCTGCTCCCTTAACCCAAGCCCCCTCAACCCAGCACTCCATTTTAAAGCTGCCCAACCCTTGCACACTGTGCTCTCTTGGATGACTGTTCCAAAAGTAACAAAACAATTTTCACCTCAAAACTTTTCCTTCTGTCTTCCTGTACTTACTGAGGCCTGGCTCACTCCTCATGACAAGATTCCCCGGGCTTCCTCTGCAGCACTGGCTGCCCTTTCACTCATACTCCCCCTAAGTCACTGGCCGACATACGGGATCTGGATCGCTCTCTGCTCCCCAGTGCCCTTGCCGGACTCTCCCTGTACCACCACTTGATAACCTTCTTCCTTTAGGATTCGTACAATTCACCCACATTCTGTCTCTGTCTCTCTCTCTCTCTCTCACACACACACAGTATAAAAATACATACGTATATAAACATATATGCACAGACATATGTAAATACTTACATTCCCTCAAACAACCTAACCTGCCAGGTCTTCCAATTACTCATTCCCCATGACTTACACCTCCCCCTAACTCAACACACTGAGATAGACAGTCATACCCTTGATCTAGCCTCACCCATAATGCACCCCCTTCCATGTCCATGAACTCTGAGATTCTTTTACTTGACCACAGCCTGCTGCTTCGCAGCCCTAAAGCCTGTTTTTCCTTCTCCCCGTGACCTCAGGTCCCTCCATTCCCCAGTTCTTTCCCAGGCTATGAGCCCTGTACTGACCACATTCTCCTAGCCTGGCCCTGTGCTAAATCGGTCCAGGTCTCTAATGTCTCTTGCCTCCTTATCCCACTGAAGATCATTCCCTGTCAAGTCTCAACCCTGGAGCACTCTCACCAAGCTTGGATTTCATCCCTCCACACACTCAACTGAATGGAGCGGAAGAAAAGAATGAAACCGCATTGGCTGGGTCCACTACAAATATGCTACAGAATCTCAATTTTTAAACCACCTACTTAACTCACTTTTCTACTCCCCAAACCTTCTTATCCTGCTCTCCCTGCCCCCACTCTCTCAGAACCTGGCTTCATATTTTATGGAAAAAAGTTGAGCCAATCACCAAGAGCTCCCTCTTCTCTCCCAGCACCTCACGTCATCCGGACGTCTGTCACTATCTCCTCTTTCACCCCCGTCTCACATGAAAGAAGGTGCTTCTCCTTTGCTAAAGCAATCCCATCACACCTCTCTTCTCCAGGAGATTGTCCCTAATAATCCCATCTTTAATCTCTATCTATCTGCTGCTTCCCTACTGCTTACAAATGCCCACCTCCCCTAATCCACAAAAATTCTCACTTAATGTACTCATCCCTGCTGCTCTTTTCGGTCTACATTCCTGGAGAAGGCCATCTACAACTGATGCCTCCACCTCCTCTCCTCCCATTCTCTTAACTCTGAAATCTGAGTTCGACCTCACCAAAGTTATTGATGATCACTTAACTGCCAAATCCTTTCCTCAATCCTTATTCTCCATGATCTTTCTGCAGCCTTTGACATTACTGATTGCCCTCTTCTCCTTACTTTCCTCTCTAGCTTTCTTGTGACACTGCTCTCTCCTGGTTCTCCTCCTACCCATCTGACCACTCCTCCTCAGTCTCTTTTGTTGGATCTTCCCTGTTAACTATGGCTATCTCCCAAAGCTCTGTCCTGGGCCCTTTCTCATCTCCTTCTAAAGTATTTAATTTGATCTCATCAGCTCCCATGATTTCAACTATCACTTCTCTGAGACAATTCTCAAGATTTATTTATTTAACCCTAACCTTTCACTTAATCTGCATGGCACCTCCAACTGCTTATTAAACACTTAGAACCAGATGTCCCACAGACACCTTAAACCCAGCATCTTTTTCCCCAAACCCTCCTCTCTTCCTGTACCTTCTGCTGCTGTCCAAGGTACCACCAGTCTCCCAGTCGCCCAGGTTTGGAACCCTGGTGTCACCCTCAATTCTCCACTCTCATCTCCCAGCTGACAAATCCTGTCAATTCCACTTCTAACACTGCCAGCAGCCTGGTATGAGTCCTTATCACCTCACACACAGATGACTGCAACAGCCAGCTGCTTAACCCCCTGCCTCACATCTCTCCCAACTCCATTCAGCTGGCAAAGTGATCCTCCTCTCAATCACCACTCAACAAACTCCAGGACCAAATATTAAATTAAATCCTGTTTGGCTTTCAAAGTCCTTCGGACCCTGGCCCCACCTACCTTCCCACTCCTCTTACTCCTCATATCACCCCCTTCCCAAGCACTCTGTGATCCAGTGCCATGGGCCTTCCTGGCCATTTCTCGAACAAAACATTCTATCTCCCAACTCCAGACATTCTCACTGGAACACTTTTGCTTTCCCATCTCTGTCTCTTGGGCTTCCCTGGCTTCCTCCAAGTGTCAACTAAAACCCCACCTTCTACAAGGGACCTTTCCCAACCCCCTTAAAGACTTTCCTTCTGTTAATTATCTTCAAGTTGTCCCATACTGAGTTTCTATGTACTTAACTGTTTGGATGGTACCATCTCCCTTTAGACTGGGAGTTCTTTGAAGGCAGGGATGCCTTTTACCTTTTTTTTGTATCCTCAGTGCTTAGCACAGAGCCTGGCAAATAGGAGGAATTTCATAAATGCTTTTTCACCAACTGGTGCTATAGAAATGTTAGTCATGATCATCATTATTACATGACCTAATCTGATCTTTACAACAAAACCTTCAAGCAAAGTCTGGATGACTACTTGTGAGGAATGTTATGGAAGATGTGAGCTGTCTCGGGATGAGCTGGCCTGTAGAGAGGGCTGCTGAGAGCCCTCACAACTCAGAATCTCTTATACTTTAAAGCTATAGGTCTTATCCCCATTTTAAAGACAAGGAAATGAAGTTTCAGAGAAGTAAGGTGACTTGCCCAGGATCACACATATAGTAAGTTCAAGATGTGGGATCCAAACCCAGGGATTGCCTGACTGCAAGCTCAGCACTGTCTCCACTATACTGTGCTACATCTGAAGAAAAGACAGAATCTTGCTTGTTTAGTCAGTTTAGGAAGTTAGAATTTGGAAAATCAGGCACTAGGCCTTTGTTTATGAAGTGAGCAACTTTAAATTACCATCCTAGGTCAAAAAAAATGTTACATGTTTTTATTCCACTGGAGTCAGAACTAGTTTTAAAAGAGGACACTGCCTTTAAAACATCTGATACCTGCCAAAGCCCTATTACCTCTATGGGTTACACATACTACATTTCCATTCTGATGGCCAAACACTGTTGACTTTGAATTCTGATTTTTTTTCCCTCTATAATTTTCACACAAAAAAACTACTCTCTCACTTCAAGTCATCCAAGTCCCTAATTACATCAGAATATTTTTCTTTTCCTATAATTCCTTCCAATCCTTAAAGATTTCTATTTGTCCTTCCCAAACCCAGTTTGGACTGTGCCTTTACACTTTAATATGAAGACAGCTAAACCCTAAACATTTGAAAGGCCATGAACAAACAATCCATTCTTATACCAGTATATTTTCAATAAACAAAAATGCTGTGTGTATGTGTGTGTGTCTGTGTGTGTGTGTGTGTGTGTGTAATAAAAATAAAATAAGGAGTAACTGTTTACTTACAAAAGGACTTGGGAAGTGAACAACTGATTAAGAAGATGTCTGGGAAAGGGATTTGGATTTCTGAATCACAGCTTAAAATACAGAAATGACATGCTAAGCCTGGGATGGAAAACTACTTATAACATGAACTAGTAGTAAGAACGTATTTGCATGTAATCTTGCACATCTTACCAAAAGGATTTTAAATGGAAAAGGATCATAGCCAGTAGCCACAACACAAGGAAAGGAACGGGTAATGATACCCAGAAATTCCTAAAAGACAAAATTTTAAAAGGAATCAGCTTTAGTAAAAACCTATGGCTCTAGTTCTCTATTTAGGAACACACAAAGGTAAATTAGAGATGTTTGAGGAACGGAGGCAAAGATTGATTTCACAAGATGTGGCAAGATGAGTCACATGAGTGGAATAGGGCTCAGGAAAAACATATCTTAAGCAAAAGGAACAGGATTAAGTGAAAAAAAGGGAGGGACAGTAGAGTGACATTATATACCAAGTAGATACACTCCTGAGGATATGTAGGAAGGAAAAGGGAGAAGCTGTGTGAATGAAGATCCATGCTGGTAGGAACAGAAGCAGTATGTCCTCATTAGTGAGAGAACTGAAGTCAGCTTATCTGGGTCCTCTACCTCCTAAAGGATGAGATCATCATTAAGATAAAGGCAGGAAACAATAACCTGCTCCAGGAGAAAGCAGTTTAGTAAATGTCCCGCAAACTACTGCCTCCCCCATTACTACTGTGCCATGTTTCTGTGCCAGGTTTGGGATGTTTTTCAAAATGCTTCTGCTTGCAAAATGAGAAAGGATGGGAACCCTGGGGTATGGGACAAGGGAAGTAACCACTCTGATGAGGTGCAGGCTCTGGGAATCCCCTTAAGCTCTCCTAAAATCTTCCCTGTAAAGCATTTGCTGGAGGCCATAGGCCTTTCACCGTGGCTCTGCCCAAATCTTGAAGACCCTCCCCAAACTCCTCCTCTAAACCACCCCTAGATTTCTCCCACAACCTTTCTGTATATAGGACCCCATTTTGCTTCCATGTGGGTGACAGCGCCATAGAATTTTCGAGCACAGACTTGCTTCTGTGTCCAATATGGTGAACTTTTAATAAACTTTGCTTTTCTTTGGCTGAGAGAAGACTTGAATCGAATTAATTCAGCAGGACCTGGCATGTTGGTATTTTGGGTTCTCAAGCACCCCTAACCCTATACTTCACCAACTCCATTTTCAAATCTGTGGTAATGAAGGAGGAGAAAGCTGGGCTTGGTCTGACTCTTAAGTCTCAGGAGGGCAGATTTCAAAGGGTTCATATAAAGGATAGGTAAGATCTCATGATCTAAAATTTTATGGAGAAAGGTAGACGGAGTGGTATGGGAAGCTCTCAAGAGAGAAGGTCTTTAGACGTAAGGAGAATTCTGTTGGTGAGGAGAGAATGACATTGAATTGCCCAGTCTGACACAGGAGACTGTCCACATCACTCTACTTCCTTACCTGGGCCTCCTTCTCCCTAAGTACCTCTCCTCACCCTCCTTTCTACTCACTGTTCAGTGATTAACATCCTTCCTCCTGCCATCACAGTGATTCTGAACCCCTCGCTGTCATGATTCATGGTTCAAACTCCGCTCTTCCCCTTCCACCTGCTCCCTCGATCCCATCCCATTAAACCCACTCCAAAACTCCCTCCTCTTTCTACTGGGTTCCTGAATGCCCACTCCGTTAGTAACCAACGGAAACCTTTTCCTTCCTGATGAAACAACTGCCTTTGCCACTTCCCAGCCTCATGTGGGCTTCTCCTCATACATCTAACACACTCACTGATCACAGCAGGGGAGCTGGAAGACTCCTGGTTCTCACCACCAATCCCAGGCTCACGCTACTCAGTTACCTTCCCTCACATTAGGAGACGCACACATACGGCTAACCTCTCCTCAAACATAGCTCCTCAAGGTCCTCATTTTCCCCCCATGCCACAGAGAATGAACTCTGAAATTCTTGCAGCTGACCACAATCTGCTGCCCCCCCTCCCCCACTTGCGGCCCCCCCCATAGGTAGCCTTGACGGACTGAGTGAAGTCTGCACAGTTCTTTACAACTATTATCTCATTCTGTCCTCACAACAACCCTGGGTGGTAAGTCCTTCTTTTAACAACTTTAGAAATGGCACACCAGGTTCATGCAGATCCAGTTTTCTGTCTCTGACAGTGGTCCTACAGAAGACGTCATAAAAGGGTACAATTGTCTTCCATACCCAAGGATTAAGGATGTACCCCAAATATTTTGTTTCCTTTAATAATCTTATAAATCTATCATCTATAAACTTATTCCAACCATTCTTAAACTGCTGTTTTCAGTTTATCCCCCTCTGTGTTCAGCAGATAAAATAAGTAAAAGTAATCCTAGCAGGCACTTGCTGGCATTTCTTTGCTTATAAAATAATTTGTATCTCTTAATTCCCAGAATAAGATCTTGAAGCACTTCAATCTGGCTAATCAAAAATGAGAAAATTATTCATTGTAAGTTTAGAAGCACAAAATGAATTAACATTTTATATTTAAACATTCATTTGTTGATTATCTTCTCCTCTACTATACTTCCCAAGAGAATGTATCTCCTCAAAGGCAGGATTTATTTTTGGTTTTGTCTTTGTATCTCCAGCACAGGGCCTCACATAGAGCAGATGCTTAATAAATGCTTGTTGAATGCATCAAATAACAACTAACACCTGACATTTACGTATTACTCTGTAATCTAGAAAGCAACTTGTAGCCATACTCTCATTCGATCCCATCAAATCCCATATACAGATAATGAAGTTATCAGGCCATCATGACAGATTAGGAAACTGAGGCTCAAGGCCACAGGAAATACCCTTCAAGGACACAACTGGAAGTGCAGAGATTGGAGTCTATGTTTAAAATGCAGGGGAGAGCCCACTGCCATGTGCTTGTGACCTCATCAATACAGGTCCCCTAAACCCTGGTTTGGTTTGGATTATTCCCCTTAAATGCGTTGCTTGACACAGAGCGCAGAGATCTCGAGCTTATCCCACTGGCCTAGTTCTGCACCTGAAGAAGATTAGTGTCGTCTGCTCACTTCAGAGAGATCACCTCTTACAACCGCCAGTTCACACACGCTTTCTGTATGAAGCCTTTGCCATCCTTTCCCCCGACAAACGACCTCGCACTTATTCCACACATACCTGTATGTTTGTGTCTACACACGTCTGTGTTTCCCCACACAGAACGTAAGCTCCCTGAAGGCAGACTGTTCATGCTTGTCTTTAGCACCTGGCACATAGTAGGTGCGCAGTAGAAGTCTGGTGACCGTCTGCTTCCTATTCCTGATCACTTACAGAAACTTTGACTAGCCATGGTCTTAGCCCTGATCTCCACAGTATCCAACAGGTTTTACTTTTGATTCAGAGAAACGCCCATTTATGGCTCTCCTGTTTCCTTACTTCTAAGTGAGCTCCCTGTCCTTGAGACTTAGCTGCTCTGCTTCAGAAATGACCCTGGTGTTCCACAGGTCAGTTTCATCGCTTCTCATCTACTTCAATGATCTGTTGTTGAATATGGTCCTGCATGTAACTCCTTTCAAAGGCAGCTCACAGGAACCACAGTTACTGACTCGACTTCAAGATACTTACTAGATGTGTGACCTTGGGCAAATCACTCAAACGATTAAATAAATAAGGAGGATAATAACATTCGCCTCCTAGGTTCATTGTGAAAATCAAAAGAAAATGTGTGGAAGGTGCCTGGCACATGAAGTGGGCAGTATATAAATGCCAGCTGCTATTGTTAAAGTAATAAATAAAACTTTACAGCCATGTAGGAACCGCTCTGGGGCTGTCCCATCTCTCCCCCCACGGAAGCAGACGCCTCTGGCTGAAAGACTATCCAGACTCTGCCTCCTAAATTCTTTCTCTTTCCCTCCCAGTCCTGGTGACTCTCCCCAGACAGATCAGGCCTGGGATAATCCAGGACCCTAACATGCCCGGAGCCTAGGAAATACTGGTCCCGCTTCTAAAGTCAAAGAGTCAGGATGAAACAGAAACTCCATTTACAAAAATGTATAAAATACCTGAGTTCTAACCTACCAAGAATATACAAGATTTATATAAATGCCATTTATAAGTCACTCTTTAAAGTAATGAAGAAAGACAAATAATTGAGAACCTCTTCGCGGTTCACGGTTGGGGCCACCAAGATAACAAGAATCATACCAGCTAAGTCAATGTCGAGATTTAGTGCTAGAACAATTTTTAAAACCGTTCAATTGAAAGAACAAAAATCTCATAGAAAATGAGAACAACTCTGAGGGGGCACAGCATTGTCCATCAACAAGCATTTATTAAGCGCTTACTTTATGCCAGGCACTGTCCTAAACCACTGGGGATTCAAACAGAAGCAGGAAAGAAAAGAAAGAACTGCCAGGCCTCACATTCTATAAAGCAGCAGTCAGCAGAACTGTGTGGTAACAGCCAAAAGACACAAGAGTAGGTCAGTGAGCACAGACGAGACAAGCAAGAAAGAGCAGCAGCCAAAACCAGCTGGCCAGGGCAGGATCAAGCCCAGAACACCAATGACTATGCTTGGATGAGGACTCTCCAGCGAGGACTGCTGAGAAAACACCAAAGCAAAACCAGGCTCAGACCCACCTGCTACACTGGGCA
The DNA here is from genome assembly GCA_028646575.1 of Pseudocheirus occidentalis. Lineage (NCBI taxonomy): Eukaryota > Metazoa > Chordata > Mammalia > Diprotodontia > Pseudocheiridae > Pseudocheirus > Pseudocheirus occidentalis. Next base: position 17,238,631 of record CM053597.1, on the reverse strand, counting down.
TCATCCATACAAACGGACACTCAAGCTGAAAAGGCCACAGCATTAAAAGAAAAATGAGAAGAAATGCTTTTCACACTAGAGCCGTTTGAATTTTAAAATTTAAATCACTCTTAAAGGACTACTTTGTGGCTGTATTTGCTCTAATTTTACAGCTATATTTTGTTCTCCTCCTCCCTCCCTAAGAGCCATCTTTTGAAGCAATTCACCAACCCATTAGCAGAATCCAAAAGCATACGCAAAGCCTGAACCAGCCTCCCAGCCTCACGGCTTTCCCCACCACAGTCTACCTGGCACATGGCTGCCAAAGTCCTCAGGCCTTAAGTGTAGACCTGACCAAATCAGTCCCCTACTCAACCAACTGCACTGGCTTCCTTTGGTATCTGGGATCAAATGTAAACTTGATTTGGCTCTTAGAGTCATACCTCTCACCTACATCACTTTGTGATCCAGTCAAATTGGCTTTCTCTCTGTACCTCAGATTAGTAGGTCCTGGAAGGGTGGGAGAGCCTAGCCACCCTGGCAGTGTTGGTGATAACCCGAAGCCTGCTTCCCATTAGAAGAAGATGATGGCTGGCAGGCAAAGAGCCTTTGCGATTTTCACAGTGCTTCCACATTTAATGGGGCTGTTCCCGTGCCTGGAATGCGTCACTCTCAGAGCCCTGTGTCCTGCACGGAGCCCTCCTGGTTTCCCTCTTCTGAATGGCCTCACACTTAACCACTCTGTGTATATCTGTATTTATTAGCTTCATGCCATACAGATTTTTCTATGTACTGCTCATCTTCCCCAGTAGAATATAAGCTCACTGCAAGCTGTGACCGTTTCCTTCTTCGCTCATGTCTGACACGTAGTAAGTGCTCATTCAACATGTGATTGATTTCTGCAGCCTCGAGCCCCAACCCTTCAAGGAGGGAAGAGAGCTGTGTTTTCTCACCTTTTCTTCAGGGCCACATGATCATTAGAATTACACAATTGCCTGAATATAGTGGAATACAATTGCCCCGTACGGTTTCTAAGAAACCTGGAAAGACTGATACAGAGTAAAACCAGGAGCAAAACCAGGAGAACAATTTATCCAATAACCACACTACGACAACCAAAGCCTCTGAAAGGCTGTGCTCAATAACTGACAGACGGCTCAGACACCTAGTACCAAGAAGGCAGGCTCCCCAGAGCCTGACAGGGAGATGTGGCCTAACTGGCGAATAGTTTTGCTTCACTGTGCAGATCTGCTAGGAGGGGTTTGCTTTTCTTTTTTCTTCAACGGGGGAGCAGGGAGGAGGATTCGGATGGGCATGAGGAGTAGGAAGCAGAGAAAGTGAACGCTGGCCACGCCGAGTCACTGCTGCACTGCCTTCCTGGCTCTGTTTAGACTACTCTCCTTTCGTAAGCTTCTGCCTTCCAGGATTCTCTTGATTTTTCATTTGGTACAGTACATCAAAGAGCCTTTTTACATTACTCAGTTTGGCCATTTCCCAACTGATGGGGTTCCACCTACTTCACTCTTGTTCTTTGCCACTACAAAAAGTTCTGCTGGAGCTACCCTGGTGTAGCCCAAGGCCTTCTGTTTCTGGCCTCCTTAGGGCATGGACTCATGGCAGGATCTCAGGAATAAGAGGGCTACACATCCCAACCCACTGTCTTTACATAATCTGATGCTGCTTTTCTGAATGGCTGAATCAACTCACAGCAGCCAAGCCAGTCCTTCCACAGCCCAGGCAACACTGACTGCTCCCAGCTTTTGTCATTTTTGTCAGTTTGTTGTGTGTTAAGTAAAAACTCTGATTATTCTAATTTACATTTCTCTGCACTGTGCTCTTAATGATTTTAAGCAATTTTCTGTATGAGTGTTAAGAGACTGCAATTCTTCTGTTGAAGAATGTCAGAGGATGGGACGTTTTCAAAAGAAAAACATAAATGATAATTTCACAATATGCTCTAAATCACTTATAGTAATAGGATTGAAAATTAAGATAACTCCAAGATTTATCTCACTCCTTGCAAAAAGGCAGCCCCCTCAAAAAAAAAAAAACCCAGAAGAATAACGGAGAGGCTAAGGGAAACAGGTAGACAATCACACTGATGATGGAACTATGAAAATGGATCTAATCATCTGGACATGAACATAGAAATATTCAAGAAAAGTGACTGAAATGCCCATATCCTTCTGACCCAGTGAGCCCAGTGCAGAGCACAGGGCCCTGAAGAGATCAAAACTGAAACAAAGGACTGGTATATACCAAAACATTGACAGCAGCACTCTGGAGAACAATAGGGACAGACATCAATGGCAGAACGCTAAAAAAAAAAACCACCTGCCCGATTCACAGAAATGCGGGGCTGTGTGTATGAACTGATAAAGCGTCAAAGGTGCAGAACCAAAAGCCCTACTGCATACACAATGAAATGAGAATGAAAGTAAGGAAGGTGAGCTCTAAGTAACAGGAAGACAAGGGAGGGAAGAGCAGATTTAGGGTGAGCACCCAAGGCGACTGCACTGAGGCCAGCACAAGTCACAGGAAGGGAGAGAAGGTCAGCACTGGCCATGATGAGAACAGAAGAGGTCCTCATGGTTTCTTCACAACACACATGTGGCATCTAACCATGTTTTTTCTCATTTCTCCCTGCACTGTCCTCCTCTGGGACTTGACTTCTCCCCCAAGTTTTTATTCATTCATTCTTGGGATAACCTCATCGTCCCATAATTCCCCATCAGACTGGGGACCCTACCCTATCCATGGTGTCCCTCGGCCCTTCTAACTGGAGAGTGGGGCCATGAACTCCAAAACCTCACTTAAGGAGGAGCTCCAGTCATTTCTTCATTTCTTCTGCACTCAGATGCTCCTGACTCCAGGACCAGCGCTGTGTCCCCTGAACCAGCTGGTCATCCTATCTCTTCATTTCTCATCTGGCTCTGGGGACACCACTCTGGGGACAGAAGGCAGGTACTTCCCCTCTTCACCTTCCCTTTGTGTTTGACTTTCCCCTATTAACTTGTAAACTCCTTGAGGGCAGGGACTATCTTTCTTTTTTCCTATTTGGCACAGAGCCTGGCACATAGAAGGAGTTTAATAAAAGTTTACTGACAAAGGATCTGCTTAATAAATGTTTACTGAATGATTTTCTAGGTTTGATGTTTTGGGGAGTGATGCAAGAACAAAAGGCATGAATGAGACATTTTTTTAAAAATTGACAGAGAGGTGGTAAACTCTGCTTGTGCCTTTCAATGTCAGCAAACAGCCTGGGATCTTTTCAGAAGAACTCCACTAAACAAAGATGTTGAAACAAACAACATCTCCAAAGCACGATTTTCTGAATTAGAAAGATACAGCAGCACGGGCACTGGACCAGAGTCAGGCAGAGCTGGCTTCAAACCGCACCTCAGACCCCACCTTCATGAGTAGGGCAAAAGCCCCTTCCTTTTTCCTGGCCTCAGCTTCCTCAATCTGTAAACCCAAACTAATGATTCCCAAAGGTTCTCTCTCACAAGTTTGCTGTGAGGATCAAAGACAAAATCTTGCATGGGAAGCACTTTGAAAACCTAAAGGGCTCTCCACCTGCCAGCCGCCATCTCCTAACTGGAAGCAGGCTTGGGATTATCAACAACAGTGCCAGAATGCCTGGGCTCTTCCAGCTCTCCACCCTTTCCAGGACCCCATTAATCTGATCTGACTGGTCTCTGAGGCAAGGGTCCCCACATTCCCGTCTGGACAGAGCACACACGGCAAACTCAGGTGCCCTGGGTTTTCTCAAGTGCTGCTCTGGTCCTTGGAGACTTAATGTTGTATTTTTTTTTATGGCATTTTCTTCTCTGAGGCCCAGGTTTCAATCTATCTCACTACCTTATAGTCCCTGGCCTAAGTACCACCGTAGGGGAAAACAACCACAAAAGAAAACCCAGAGAAGCAAGACCAAGTGCTTCCAGCTGAGTGCACCGAACGTTCTGAATCCATGGGGCACCCTCTCTCCTGAGAGGGAGGACACGACAAAGTTGTTCTGTGTGGCCCAGAAGGCTGAACAAGGATCCAGGAGTAAAAGCTGCAAAAAGGTGAAACATGGCTGAAGGGCCTGGCTCGCCCTCTCTTGAGATCTTGAAGCAAAGAGTGGGTGACCTCTTCTCACTACGCAGGCATGAGCCTATTGAGATGATTTCTGAGGCCTCTTTTAACTATGAAATGCCAGGCCACTCTTCTGTTCAGTTGGTCACTGCATTTAATCTGAATTCCATTGATACTGTTGTTTTCATCTCTCACTATGATCACTCTGCATGTTGTTCTCATGATTCTTTCCCACAAGCCCTTTCACCTCCATCTGGCTCCGTTTCTCTAACCACCCTCATTATTTGTAAGTGGGCCATATCCCAAGAAGATTTCTTAGGTTCTAACCTGATTCTCCTCTGAGCATGTCCAGAGGCCAGGGGACTACAATGGCTTCTGGCTGGCCATCCCCTCGTCTGTTTCAAGGTCAGACTAAATGGCTTCCTCCAAGTCTCTCCCAGCTGATACTCTGGAGAACATGCTCCCTTCAAGGGTGTCCAGTGAGCTGCTCTCCTCATCAAAGAGATGACTCTAACTCCTGGTTCATTTGTAGAACTGAAACAGCCTTAATTCAATGATAAATTTTACATCATTTGACCAATCAGTAACATTTATTAAATGCTTCCTATGTGCCAGGATTCACTAGTTTAGGTTAGCAAATTTCCCTACTTCAAGACTATAACCTTCTCTCATTGTTTCTTAGTATCATCCTTAGAGTACATGACATTTTAAAATATATTTTCTAAAAATTTCAGACATAAGCTCATTGAAGAGAAAGGGAGCATGTTATCATATCATCTACAAAGGATACATACAACCTGAATATCTGAGAAACTCTTGTCTTTTCAAATGTCTTTGATTCAGTCTTTCTTCATTAATAACTGACTCCTCTTTCTTTAAAATGCTTTAAAATGACAACGAAACATTAACTCCGAGTCTGGAATCCAAAATATATAAATGATGACACACATGATGTCATTAGAGGATCCCAGCCTTAGCGCCTGAAGGGACTTCCAGTCTTCTGGTGAAAGGCCCTCATTTTATGGATGAGGAACCAAGGTCTAGAGTTATTTCTTCAAAGTCACACAAGGATCTTAAGCAACAGAACCAAGATTCAAATTGAGGTCTTCAGATACCCCATCTAGCCCCCTTTCTAATGCCCCCCTGAATGCTTCCAAATTATAATGACCAGGGGTGGCCCCCAAAAAGAAACAGATGAAGACTCCTCCGCACTTGGCAGAGCTAAGAGTCGATGGACGTGGAACATGGTAGAGAATGAAAGATTTTTTTATATGTACATTAGTTCTGCTGATCTGGCTTTTTTCCCTCTTTTGAATTTGTTATTTCTCTCTGGGAGGGAGAAGAGAATATATTGGGAAATGTAGCCCTACTATGTTCTTAAAAGTATGAAAGTGATCAACATAAAAAGGGAGCCTAAGAAACATCCTATATTCTAATGGCAGTAAAATGGATGGAAGGCAGAAAGGAAAAGGTTTTGCCCCATGATCGGTGTAGGAAATTCCCTCTGCCTGAGAGGGAGGCCCTTCCCCTAAGGTCACATGGCCAGCACATGACAGAGTTCGTTGAACTTGAACCCAGGTCCTCCTGACCATGCAGTCAAACCTCTAACCAACCCTTCTCTCCTAGATGGACTGCTACAGAAAACCAGCCACTTTGCTCACAAATGAGCAACACACACAGTTTACCACATGCCGCAGGAGAACCAGGCGCAAGAAAGGTATAGGACACCTTTAGTATTCAACAAAGCAGGAAAAGCACAAGGAATACCCTTATTTCTGATAAATGAGCACCAAAAAGATGCTTCCACAGCAATGGGCCGCAGTCGTAATCCTCACCTTCATTAGTCACCAAGCAGCAGCTCCTACCTTATTATTAACCTTCTCCTGTGCCCAGATGGTTCTGCAGATTAACTCAGAGCTGGCTGAGTATTTCTTCCCTCTGTGCCGCCACATAACAGCATATTAGCAGAGGCCACTTAGAACTGAGCTTGCCTTTCTACTCAACTCAAATCAAGCTATCCTGATGCTTCAACAAAAAGCTTCTGATTCTAGTATACACAAAGTCTTCCTCCTAAAATTGGGTATCACTGGACAAACCACAATTCTCGGAGACTCATCTGTAAAATGGAGGTAAGATCAGCCCTACTTACAAGCAGTCATGTGTGTATGTGAAAGTTGTTTTAAAAAATAAAAAGCGCTCTATAAATGTAAAATATCCTCATCATTGTTAGTAGTACCACATACACCCCCGAAGCTCAACGGGACACTGAGCCTGAAAAGTCCTCAAGGTCCAAAGACATACAAGACAATAAAGAGCCATTCTGGTGCTGACAAACCCCACCAGCCCAGATACTTCCCTTCCATCAGAGTCAGGTGACCTAGGCAGTGCTGACCTTGGAGGCACCCAGACCTGGCTTCACACCCAGCCTTTTCCAGACCCAGTGTGACCCTGGATGAGTCACTGAACCACTCCCAGCCCAAGAGTGCTCTGGGTCTGGGACTCATGTTCTTTTTGGTGCCCTCTGCTTCTCAGCAGTCAGAAGGATACTATGGAGTCCCTCCCAAAACAATGCTTTTAAAGGCATAAAATAAAACAGAGGGTTACAAAGGAAACCAATTAACTCATCAAAACATTCTAACAAGCAAGTTCATAGCCATCAGTTTGAGAGGCCCAGCTCTAAGACTTACAAATTACAGAGCTGTGAATCTGCCCTGGGGAAGCTCTGTACAGGGATGAAAACCCTATCTGATCCCCCCACCCCACCCCAAATGAGGGGCTGACTATACACTGAATACAGATGGAGAATTGTATGGGACCCTTGGGGACCAGGCGGTCTCAAGACTTCTTGTTACAGATGAGCAGGCAGGCCCAGAGAGGCCACGGGACTTGTCTCCTGGTGAACAAGGAGGAAGCAATGGAGCTAAGAGTCCAACCCAGGGGTGGGGAACCTATGGCCTTGAGGCTACATATGGCCCTCTAGATCCAAACTCCACAGACCAAATCCCTTTAATAAAAGAATTCCCCACCCCTGGTCTAAGCCTAGTCTTCCTCACCTCCAACTTCCTCACCTCTGCTTTCTACTGAGCTCCTCCATAGCTCTCAGAAATCTGGAGCAAGTGTTTTTTTAAATTAAACATCTTTTGGGTTTGCATAAGAACCCATCACTACAAAAAACTGTTCCAGTTCTTTCTTTAAACCCAAAAGGGTTTGGATGAAAATCTCAAATACTAAAAGTAAAATGTAAAAATTCATGCTCTTCTCATAGCAAATGCTGGGTACAGCAGAGAGAAACACTGAGTTCCCAAGTGACAGAATTCACTCTATACTAAGTAAAGAACAAACTGACTGTTGGCCATCCATCCCATTAGCACCCCCAACTCCCCAGGTCCATCATCATAGCCCATAAAACTCTCCCTCCTTCCAATCTTCCCATTTCAGCTAAGGGCACCACCATCCTCCCAGGCACCCAGATGGACAACCTCAAAGTCATCCCTGAACCCCCCACAGCCAACCAACTGTAACAAGTCTCATCAGTCAACACCAAGAGCTTCACACACTGATGAAATTCCCTAGTCCAACCAGGGCAGCTAGGTGGTGCGGTAAATAGAGCACCGGCCCTGGAGTCAGGAGTACCTGAGTTCAAATCCAGCCTCAGACACTTAACACAAAAACCTAGCCGTGTGACCTTGGGCAAGTCACTTAACCCCTACTGCCCTCCAAAAAAAAAAGGTAAAAAAAAAAATCCCTAGTCTATGTCCTCTCTTCTAAACAGTTTCATCTCCCCTAAAACTTCCCATCGCTCCCCCCTCAGCTGAGAACCTGCCCTCTCATTGTACCCACAAAAGTGAAGCCATTTGATGAGAGCTCCCTCTTCTCCCTTCCTCCTCATCTGCCAGCTTGGCCTTCTGCCACCAGCTCCTCCTTCACTCCTGTCTCACATGGGCAGGGAGCCTTTCTCCTAGCCAAGGCCAACACTGGACATGCACAACTGATTCAGTTTCATCCCATCTTCCCCAGCTGATTGCCTTTTCTACCATCCCCACTCTCACTAATCTTTCAGTCTTTCACCTCCCCCTGTCTTCGGGCTGCTTCCCTAATGCCAGTATATATGCCTATGTTTCCGGCCTCTTCTTAATCCTCATTCTTCTTGACTTCTCTAGAGCCTTTGATACTGTTGACCAATCACCCTCAACTGCTTGATGCTACTCTCTGCAATCAAGGTTTTCTCTCCTGGTTCTCTTCCTGTTTACTGCTGGATCTTCCTGGACCCTGTCTGTGGGTATCCTTCTGTCCTACGCCCTCTTCTTGTCTCTCTCTAGTCTACTTCCCTTGGTGATTTCATCTGCTCTCATGAATTCAATTATCACCTCTAAGCTGACAATTGCTAAAATCTACCTATCCAGCCCTGACCTCTCTCCTGACCTATCAGGCTACATCTCCAACTGCCTACTAAACATCCAGAAAGGATGTTCCATAGACAACTTAAACCCAACTGGGCAAAATGGAGCTTGTCATCTTTTCCCCTAAACCCTCTCTCTTCCCTTCCAAACCTCCCTATGACTGTCAAGGGTGACATTCCTGCCAACCCCCAGGTGTCATCTTAGCAGCATCTCTCCAGGACATCCTCTCCTCTCCTCTGACCCAGGCCATCGCCCCTCACATCTAGACTATGTCAATGGCCTGCTATCGCATCTGCCTCAAGTATCTCCCCACTCTGGCCCGTCCTCTACTCAGCTGCCAAAGTCTCCTTCCCAAAGCACTGGTCTGACCACTGCACCACCAAATCTCCACTCAATCACCAACCTCCTTGTTAACTCCAGGATTAAATATCAAAATATTTGATATTTAAATAGCAAAATAGCAAATAAAAATAGCAAATAGCAAAATACCAAAATTTCTCCAGTCTTCTCACCACTACCACCACATACTTTGCAATCCAGTGACACTGGCATCCCAGCTGCTCCTCAAACAGCCATTCCATCACCCAACTTTGGCCATTTTTACCTACTCTCCCCCCCATGCCTGGAATGCTTTTTCTTCTCACCTCCACCTCCTGCCTTCCTTTTAAGTCTAGGTTAAAATCCCAAGTTCTACAAGAAGGTGTTCCCGATCTTTTTAAATGCTTACCATCTTCCCTCTGCTGATAATTTCCAATTCATCCTGTATATAACTTGTTTGTACATAGTTATTTACATGCCCTTTCCCCTGATTTGACCACGACCCCTCTGAGGGCCTGCTTTGTAACCGCAGTGCTTAGGACAGCGCCAGTCACTTAATAAATGTTTGCTGATTGACTCCCAGGAAGTTTACAGTCTAACTAGGCATATAGGTAAAATTTGTACAAGGTAACTTGGGGGAAAAGTCACTAGTACCTGAGGAGATCAAGAAAGGTCAATTATCTAAGGTGACATTTGAGCTGAGCCTTAAGGAAAACTAGGAATTCTGAGGAAGAGATAAGGAGAGAACACATTCCCAGCACTGCTCCCATCTTTTCTCCTTCCTTAGTTCAGCCCTTCATGACCTCTCTCTCACTGGACATTCTAATAGCCGAATTAATAGGTCTCCCTAAAGGACACTGACCTGCAGTCCCCTAAGCATCTGATTCTGCTGAGAACACAACTCAGTATCTCTTCCCCCAAATCCACCCCTCTTACAATTTCCCTATTCCCAACAAGTCCATCCTCCCATCCCTCAATTCCCTGCTCTCTTCACCCTGCCTATCGCCCTGCTTGTTGTCAGTTCAGCCTCCACAGCTCCCCTTTTCCACACTCACTCAGTCAAAACCAAAGTTCAGGCCCTGAACTCTTATCTGGACTATTTCGATAGCCTCTTACCTCAAAGTTCTCCCCTCTCCAATCCACCCTGCACACCACTACCAAAGTAACGTTCCTAATGCACATGAATGACCATGTCACTCCCCTGCTCAACTAACTACAGCGGCTCCTTCCCTAGGATCAAATGTAAATTCTTGTTTGTCATTTAAAGCCATTCACAACCTAGATCCAATGTACCTTTCCAATGCTTTGACCTATTATTACCTTTCAGAAACTACTCTTCAGCTGAGCTGGCCTTCTCACACAGAGCATCCCATCTGCCATCTCTATACAGGGTCCCAACGACTGGAACGCCCTCCTCTCTTACCTCCACCTTGAAGAATCCCTCCTTTCCTTCAGGGTTCAGCTCAAGCCCTCCTCCACGTACAGAAAGCCCTTTCTGATCCTCATCTCCCCCATCAGTCAGCCAGGATTTAGTTTGTCTCAGTACACTCAGTGTCAATCCCAGAGGCAGGCAGGGCCTATTCCACATTTACCTTAGTATCCGGACACCCAGCACAGAGTCTGACATTGTAGACACTTGCTGGATTCCTAAAACACACACCTGAAAATGACATCTCCCAGCTCAAAAACCTCCAGGAACTCCTCACTGCTGAACTACAAACTCCTCACACCAGCACTGACACTCTCCCACTACCTTCCCACTGCTTCCTATACTACTTTCACAAGACTCCCCTTCAACAACCCTACGTTTCATGCACGTTGGCCTATAAGATCTTTCCTGAACTCAACATGCCAGCTCCAATCTGTGTCAGAGCCCAGGCTGTCCAGTAATCAGTACGTAGTTTCCCGCCCCCCCAGACTCCAAAGTAGGCTCAGAGTGCTCTCCTCACTCCCCTCATCTCCTCGACCCCTCACAACTCTCGCCTGCTCAGCACTTTCTTCTTTCTCAAACTGTCCTATGTGTGCTTCTCTGAAGACATGTTCTATTTCTTCAACAGGATGCAAGTTCCTTGCTGTTTCATGCTGCAGGCCCATCCCTCTTGGGATGAATTGACCAGTCCATGGTCTCTAAGTAAATGAGGGCCTCATGGCCCAGAGTAGCAGCTAGAGCTCTAGAGAGAAAGCTGGATTGCCAAGAAGGGCTCTCCCAATCTCCTGCTGCCCATTTGGCTTCACCCTCTATCTGGGCCTCCTCTGTCAGTAAAATGGAGGGCTGGGCAGGACCAGCCTTTAAGGTTCCTTCCTGTACTCAATGATACAGGCCAATGAACTGGCATCAATTGAAGGGGAAAGCCTCGGATCTCAGCTGGGTCAAAAACACCAAGAAGTGTCCAGCAGAATGTCAGATGTAGGACATCATGAAGATACTACAAAGTTAGTCCAGTACATAGTAGGAAGAGGTTTTTAGAAATTTCACTATCAGAGAACCAGAATCCCCGAACATCAGACCTAGAAGGCATCACTTTGGTGAGGGGGAAACACAAGTCCTGGGGGGGGATGTCATGTGACCTCAAGGTTTGGGTTCTGGGGTTTTTTTGTCTCTACCTCGGATTTTATGACTGTGGAGAGCTCCCCCAGCATTAAGAGGTTAAAGACCAGTCCAGATTCAAGCATTCTCGCTGAAAAAACCAGAGTTGAACAGAAAATTTGACAAGCAAACACTAGAAGCATAACAAGGTAAAGAAATTTTGAAAGAAATCACACGGAACTTGTCAAATCTGAATTATTTACATGCCAGTATGGAAAAATGATAATAGTAATGTATGAAACTTTTCTTAGCATGAGGATAGATGAAGGGAACACAAATGTGTGTGTGTGTGTGTGTGTGTATATACTTACACATACGTCCATATGAGGCTATATATGCGTATGAATACATATCTGAGCATGTGTGTATATGTGTATAT
>CM053597.1:17195380-17226391 GCA_028646575.1 Pseudocheirus occidentalis | reverse complement strand
AGCAGGGGAGGGGCTTTACAGTGGGATTGCTGTTATGGGGTTGGGGCAGGAGCAAGATGGGGAGAAAATGTGTAATTCAAAAAATGTAATGAAAATGAATAATGTAAACAAGAAAACAAATAAAAACTAAATTAAAAAAAATCAAAAGATGAGAAAATTTAAAAAAAAAAAAGAAAAGAAAGAAAACTGAAGCTATCTCAAAGCAAAAACTACCCTGGAAAACACATCAAGGAGAGATCACTTAAGACAGTGAACACCTAAAATCCACAACCAAAAAGAGTCTACAAACCACATTTTAAGAAATCATCAAAGAAAACCACCTAGAATGAATCTACCAGTCACCTCCTGGAAGAAAGCCAAAAATGAAGACTCCCAGCTAAAATCCTGAGCTTCCAGGTGAAAAAAAGAATACTAAAAGTATCCAGAAAGAAAGAATTCAAAGGCACCAGAAATTACAGAACCACACACTATTTGGCAGTCATCATTACAAAGGAGCAGAGAACTTGGAATACAATATTCTAGAAGGCAAAGGACACAGGCTTACCACTAAGATTAACTTCCTCAGCAATACTGAGAATAATCCTAGAGTAGGAAAAATTGACTTTTAATGAAAAAGAGGACTTCCAACCATTCCTCATGAAAAGACTGGATCTGCATAAAATAACTTTCAAGTACAAACACAGGAATCAAAGGCAATATAAAAACAAGGACTAACTCTTTGCATCCTAATACAGGGATATGATATGTGTGACTCCTAAGAACTTTATCATGAATGGGGTCCCAGAGGGAGTCTAACTGGACAGAAGGGAGCTCAGCTTTGATGTTTAGCAAAATTCTAGTACACGTTCTTAAAGATATAGTTAATAAACAACCAGAAAAGAAAATGGTAAGCACAAAGATCCAGCACAGCTTTATCAAGAATACATCATGTCAGACTAAACCTGATTTCCTTCCTTGGGGGAACAGGGTTACTAGACTAGATCTTTTGATACATCTTATCTAGATTTTAGCAATGAATTTGCCAAAAGTGTCTTACGTTATTCTTCTGGACGAGATGGAGACATGTGGGTTAGACAATAGTACACTTACGTGGATTTGGAACTGGCTGAGCGGCTGGACACAATGGGTCATTAATGGCTAGATGTTGGAAGGAGGTCTTTAGTGGAGTGCCCCAGGATCTGTCTTTGGCCCTGTGCAATTTAACATTTTTATTAATAACTTGGATAAATGCAGAGATGGCATTCTTATCAAATTTGCAGATGACACAAAGTTGTGAAGAACAGCCAACAGAGACGGTAAGAGTCAGGACCCAATAATTCTTGACAGGCAAAACACTGAATGGAATTGAAGAAGACAAAATTTAATAGGGATAAACATAAAGCCTTACATTTATGTTAAAAAAGATCAACTTCAGGAACACGAGATGGGGGAGGCACGTCTAGAAACACACTCATCTGAAAAAGACCTGAGAACTTTAGTGGCCTACAAGCTCAATACGAATCACCATCATGATATGGAGCCAACGTGATTTCAGGCTGCATGAAGAGACCTAAGTCAAGGACGAGGACGTTAGAGGTCTGCGGCACAACGCTCTAGTGGGTCCTATCTGGAGTGCTGTGCTCGGTTTGGGGGGCCATAGTTCAGGAAGCACACTGATATGTTGAAGAGCATCCAAAGAAAGTTGACCAAAGAAAGACAATGCCCCAGGAAGATCAACTTAAGCACCTGGAGAAAAGAGAAGACTTAAAAAGGAGCCTGAGAGCTGCCTTCATGGATCTGAAGGGCTATCAATGGCACAGAGGAATGAGACTTACTTGTTTGACTCTAATAACCAGTAACAATGAAAAGAATTGGTAGAGGCAGATTTAGCCTTGGTTAAATCCCAGGTTAGCCAGAAGTGGAAGAGGCTGCCTCAGGAGCTGGGGTCTTCTGGTACTGGATAGAGGTCTTCAAGCAAAGGTTGCGGGGGAGGAATGGATTTGGAATAGGAGGCCTCTTAGGTCCTTTTCAACTTAAGATTCTGTAAAAGCCTGTAAATTTTATGGGGAAAAGTTGAACAGCTTTTTTAAAACCCAGGAAAATATCTGTTACCTTTTAGCCTTTAAATGAGCCTTCTTCAGTAAAACAGCTCATACACAAGTATCAGGCCACCTGGCTTCTTCAGCCCCTTAAATGTCCCTTCAGCTGAAGGAAACTTCACTATCACATTAATAATATGAAAAAGACTGAGAGAGAAATGGTGGAGAAACTTGCCCTCCATCCGACTCTGTTGTGCAGTGGTCACGCACACACCTGCACCCTAACTCTAGATTCCTTGACCATCTCCCTACACCCCAACATATACACCCAAACCTCCAGCTCCCTCAGTATTCAATGCATGTACTTCATACTTCAAAAGATACATTATTTCATCATCGAAAACTTTTCCCACACCTTAGTATATAGATTTTTCACAAGCTATTTTAGCCACAAAAGAAAAAAATTCATTGATGAGACTCTTAAAATCTAGCAAAACTGGGAAGTCCTCAGAAAAAGACCATCCTCCCTACCCCCCAGCCTCGTCCTTTAAGCCTCCAACTCAGAAAGAGCAATAGGGAATTATGCTCTCTGGACAACATGTTGGGGGCCCAAGGGTCACCACTACCTCATGGTAGAGAGATAACCTGAGGTATATTATAAGAGTTAAAGCATTTCATCACACACTGGTTTGATCATTTGTTTGCCAATCATGCTTATTAAGAATGAAGCTTTGGGGTGGCTAGGTGGCTCAGTGAATAGAGCACCAGCCCTAGAATCAGGAAGACCCGAATTCAAATCTGACACCAGACACTTAACACAAAAACTAGCCATGTGACCTTGGGCAAGTCACTTAACCCCAACTGCCCTTCCAAAGAAAGGAAAAAAAAAAGAATGCAGCTTTAATCATCTGACATGCAATTTCATGCACATCCTTGTTAAGCTTCCCAGGCTCATGATGAACATGAACATGTTCAATAGGGAAGTAACAGACTCGGAGGATGGACTTACGTGTACTATTTTTTTGGACGTGGCTTAATGTTGGGATTTATTTTACTTGACTCTATGTATCTGTAATGGATTTTGTTTTCTTGCTTTCTTTATAGGTGGAGGAGGTAGAGGTGAGAAAAGAATGCGGAACTGAAAATAAAATAAAACTGAATCTGTAAAATGAGGCTAACAATACCCATCACTCGTGTGAGGATCAAACGATATAATACACACTGAAAGCCCCGATGAATCTTGATTATTCTCACATATGCGTTCTATGCTACACTGCCCGGCACACTGCACGCCTACTGACTGACTGACCTACTTCACTCTAACCTCAGGAGGGAAAAGCTTTCCTGTCTGTGCCTCCTCTCTCCTCCAACATCTAGCACAGGGCTCTGCAGAGAGGACACAACAGATCTTTGTTGAATTTGGGGATCATATGAGTGTTACCTGGGTTAATTCCAATAAACTCATAATCAGATGACATGATTGAGACTCATGCTGTCCAGCGCTCAGTCACCTCTAGCTATCCCACTGGGATACTGCCAATAAATTTACTTACAGATAGAAGAATTGAACTCTCTACCTCCTCTCAAGAGATTCAGTCAGTCAAACAGGACAAAAACTCAAATGCAGGTGGGTGATTATAGTCTTTCTAGGAAGATAATAGAGTCCAGTGGTATTTCATGGGGCTGCTGCTGTCATAATCCTCTAGGATGTGTCCATGCCCACCCATCTCCCCTCCTAAAAATCCTCCCCTTTCGTTAATGTCATTTTCCTAGGTAGAAAAGCATCAGGGTTAGTAACTATGTGGGAGCCAAACTATACAAAGGCTTCAGACCAGATCTCAGCGTAAAAGGAGCTCAAGAGCTGCCTATGTGGGAAGAAGTAGCCTCTTTTCCTCTGTTCTCAGAAAGACCCAATTCTACATTTGGAAGAAATGGACTCGGGAAATAACACATGACCACAAACCAGTGTTTGATTCAGTTTCTTCAACTCTAAAACCAAACAGCATCAGTTTTTAAAAGACTAACAAAGTCTTACCGGAATGAGTCTGCATCCAATTCCACAATTCATCTTTATTTCTCCAAAAGAAATCACCATTGCCAATTGAAATAGTAAATGATTGCTTATTCATAGCCCAGACACCGTTTCCACGTTGATCTAATAAAAAGGGTTTATCCTTTAGATACAGAGACCTCTGGGTCTCCCAAGGCTTCATACCCTTTGAGCTAATGGATTTCATCTTTGACAAAACAATTCCTTTTATTCCTAAACTCTATGAGGAAAAATAAAAAGGAATTCATTACATCTTCAAAATTCTTTAAACTGATCAAGCTGACCCCCAAAATTCTCTCTCTTTCTAAAGAAAGTGGAACCAAATCTTCATTAGTATATCAAATGAAAAAGCCAGTTAACAGAAAATACAGAGTGGTATATTCAAACACAGAATGTTAACAATTCAAATCTGATTGGTGGATAAGCCCCACTGGACTCTAGTGTTCCGAACAAGTTAAATTCATTTGTCAAAATATAGCTAAGTAACCATAATGCTCAAGAAAAAAAAAGAATTTTAAGGCCCTAGACAGTCTACTGATTCAAACAGATCATACTTTCACGGAAAGAAATTTTACATACCAATACTTCACAAACAACTCAAGGTTACCCCTATCACCATAGAAAAAGGGTTCACCCAGCTGATGCATGCATTTTTATCACTGTCACTGACTTAATAAAGCATGCTCGATACAATGCAATGTTTTTTTCATCCTATGGCACTCAGACAAGGAGAGTCTGAAAAAAGCTGGCTTCAGTACCATCTCTACATGTGCACGGCTCCTGGTCCCCTCCTCTCTCATCTCTGGCAAATTACAACCTCCTTTGGCCCCTCTTTTTCAAACCTTCAACCTCTTCCTATTTTACCGATTCCTTCCAACTGACTTCAAATATGCCCAAGTCTTCCACAGCTTAAAAACACACATGTTCACTAGAACGGACAATCCCTGTATCCCCATGTCCTGTATGTCTCCTCTTCCCTGCTCAAATCTAGGAAAAAAAGCACTCTTGTGCCTCCACTTCTCTTTTCTCCTCTCTCACCCTCTACAGACTGAACTCAAACTACTCTCCCTCAAGTTACCAACGACCCCGTCATTAGCAAATACAAGCATCTTTCTTCAGTCCTCTCCTCTACCTGCATGACACTGTCAATCACTGGCTCCTTCTTAGTCTCCACACCCCACTCCCTGGCAGTATCCCCTACCTTCAGTCCTAGGCCCTCTTGGAAACCTTATCAAATAACTCAGATCTACAGAATCAGTCCCAGGCATCTCCATCTCAAGGTCTCTCCTCCAGAAATCCCTGCCACTGTGAAAAGCACCACCCCTCCGGACTGACTGACCCTTAATCTTCCAAACTCAGCATCAGCCTCCGTGCCCAGCTTTGCTCACCTCCTGCACCCGCCCCAGTCTGCACCCCCTTCTCTCTCCTCACACTAGCCACCTCAGTTGAGGACCTCAGCTCTGTTCATTTTTGGAGGGTCATGGACCCCTTTGGCAATGTGGTGATGACTAGGAAAAAAAAATCTCAAAAAAAATTTAATGCCCCAAATAAAATAGAATAATAAAACAAATGCCTAAATATTTGTTCTATATTTGTATACTGCAAGTTGCTTTTTTAAAAAAAGGCCACAGGCCCTGAGTTCAGATGCCTCAATGTACTACTGCAGCCCAGTCCGGGCCACTAGAGACCCCGGCCCAAGTGAGTTTCCTTATACATGGTTCTGAGCACGTCCCTCCCCATCGGACACCGGTGGGAACGAAGTTCAACTCCTCAGATCAGTCTTTCAAGCCCTTCACACCTGACCCCCAAGCTGCCTTCCGAGCCCCAGAGCGGCTCGGGGTCACACTCAGCGCTCATCTCCCACCGCCGGGCCTTTGCCCAGGCCATCACTGGAGCCGGAGCAGCACGTTAGGCGACGGGCTCCTGGCAGAAGCCCCAGAAATGCAAAGCCCGGGCAACTCCGCTGCGGAACGGGGTCCGGCCCTGGGGGGTGGAGGAGCCCCGCACCATGGGAAGTCGGGGGAGCCCTGAGATGGGGCTGCCCAGCCCCCGGCGGGGGCTCCACGAGGGCGAGGCCGGGGAACGTTGGGCAGGCGACACGAAGGGGGCTAACAGAGCTCCAGAGCTGAGACTCCGAGAGCCCAGAAGGCATAGCCGGGGCTGACTGTACCGGGCCTTCAAGGAGCCCCCTGCTCATTTCACAGAGGAGGAAACTGAGTCTCGGGGGCCCAGTCTGCCCCCCAAGCCCGCTCCTGGGTCCCGTGCTCCGCCGCCGCCCACCTCCCCAACACTGTCCAGAAGGGGGCCACAGAGGCCTCCGCCCCGCAAAATCACAGCTGCAATGGGTGTTCACCCCCCAGAAGAGAAAGCTGCCACCCACAGGTGGCAGTGGCTTCGGCGGGGTCCCGGGGGGGGGGGGATCGGAGGGGTGAAGGGGAGCGGCGTGCCCGGGGCGGGAGACGCTGCGCATGCGCGCGGCTCCCTCGCCGCGCATTGATCCACCTTTCCTCCGCACATGCGCGTTAACTTTACCGCGCTGACTCGAGAAACTAGTATCCCTCCGCCGCGCGCGCCCGAGGGCGGAGGGCCGAGTCCTCCTCACCTGCGGCCTTGTCCGCTGCCATCTTCCCCGCCCGCCTCACGCGCCTCCCGGCCAGCGGCGCAGCCGGGACTCCGGCGGGGACGACCGCCGACTCGCTGTGGTGCCAGCCTTCGCGGTCCTCGCCGCGGCCCTGGTGGGAGCGCGGACCAGCGGCCACGAGTCCCCGGCCGCTCCCGCAGCGGGATGATTGCTTTTCGGCTGGCGATAGGGCGAAGACCTCCCGCCATACACCACCGGCGGCCGCCCCTCCCCCTTTCCTGACACGCGACTTCCGGGTGCCTAGCGCTCGGCGGAGGTGGGGGGGCGGTGCGAGAAGAGAGGTCGCGGGAGGGGCGGGGCGAGCGTGGGAACGGCAGCCGAGGCACGCCTCGTGGTACTCACGTCAGAACCGTCAGCCTCCGACCGCCCTCCTCTCATAGGCCCCTCCCCCTCCCAGGCCCCGCCCCTCACGGATGGAGCGGGGCGTGGCCCTGGGCGCTACCCCTGCAGGAGGCCTTCGAATTGGCGTATTATTACTATTGTGGTTGTTTGCGGTCTGCGCGGGCGACCCTGTCTCCGCCTCACTCCCCCTCCGCCCCCCACCTTAGTGCCCCTCCCCCACTGGCGGGTAGGCTCACAGAGGGCAGGGTCCGAGCGCCCAGGCTCGGTAGCTCCCGCGGAGAGTGTGCAGCGTCTCGAGGGCGGGGCCGAGTCCCGTGCTTTTCTGTGTCTGTGCCGGTGCCCTGGGCGCCTGATAGCTTTTCGTTCACCCTCGTATCCTCAGTGGTCTTGGAGAGAAGCGGTTCCAGGCCGGGTCTCCGGCGGCCGCTGCTGTCTCGTAGTCAGCGCTTTCCAGCCCGCGGGTGTCCCACTCGCGCGTGGGGGACGCGTGTGCTCCCAGAGCGGAGCTGGGTTTTGTGGGACTGCTCCTTACTTTGCTCAGTATTTCCTAGGAGCCTTTCAGTCTGGGCTGGGCCATCGTGGCCGTAGCCAGTCGCCTCCTCGGTGGGTTTATGCCGGTGGGTGACGTGAACGCACCTTTAGGTAAACCAAGGGACCCGACATTCACCTGTAACCCGCTGGAAGCATCCGCGGCTTGTTTTTAATTGTTATCTTTGCTGCATCTCACGGGCGCCTCAAACTCCCTTCCTGTAGGTGGACCTCGTGCTGGAGGTGCCGGGATTCCCCCGGGCTCAGTCCATCGGTGCTACCGGAGCTTGGGATCCCTTCCCTCCCATGTTTAACGGGCTTGCATTTCATCAGGGGAGATGAGATGTTCATACATAAGCGTATACAGAATAAATAACCAAGTATGGCACTGACAGTCCGGGTGGGGGCGGGGACAGGGGCTAGAAAATCTCAGAGTTATGTAGCCAGCGTGTGTCAGAATAAGGACTTGAACTTGGTTCTTCTGACACTGGGATAGCTTCTAATAATAATTACATGTCTTTTAGATCGTGTAGACTGTTTGTAAGGTGGATAAATAAGCATGGTGCTGTGGAAAAACTGTTGGATCAGCGTTCCTGAATTCAAATCCCACCAGCCGCTTACTATCTGCTTTGACTTTGAACGAGTTACTTAATCTCTGGGGCTGAGTTTTCCCCGCCTGAAAAATTAGACGAGTTGGCTCTGGTGACCCCTCGGGTCCCTTCCGCCTCTAAATCTATAAGTACTGTAAGTGAGAAATGTGGTCCGTGGATTTGAATCACAACTTCTGTGTCAGTGGCATCTTACATACAGCCTGTCATCTGGTCCTCACAGCAATCCTGTGGCGAGTATCATCACCTCCAATGTAGGAGGGAAGAAATGCGGATGAGGAAGGAAGTGCCTTGTCCAGAGTCACCTATCTGAGGAACTGTAATCCACATTCTGTTGGTTTTCCATGATGCCTTGCAGCCGTGCAGAGCAGGTGAGACCTCTTTACAATGACATAATAGATGTATTTTATTTGGCAAACTTTAAAGCTAGATTCAAAATATTACTTCTTATTATTCCTCTTATTACATTAGCCCAAATACATTTATATTCCTTCACAGCATATCTTAGCGGTGTGAGAATTGGGCTAAAAGTCACCTGAATTGTGGAGGCAGAGGAGGCCAGTGTTGAATCATTTGGGATTGAAACTGACAGTCTTGCCCAGGTGGCATTGGTCCTAGTTTGTCTTTGGCAAGCTGTGCCTGAAACCAGAAAAACTTGAGGATTTGATGTCCCCAGCCAAGGTCTGCCGTGTCAAGACATTGAAATAAATACGTGGTTTGTCGAGGTAACATTCCCTCGCCTAAGGACAGCGCTCATGTGAATGTAAGTGTCTTGTTGGTTTTAAAATGTTCGTCTTTATAGCCGTGTGGCCTGTCGCAGGTGGACCTTCCCATGGAAGCAGCACCGTCAGCCAAGCTGTTGTTCTGACTGTGGAACTATAGGCTCCTCACCATATCTTTCCCTCTCAGTCTCCTCAACCCATAACCACATTGTGAGGTTCAAATAAGATGATCTAACACTTTGTAAACTGAAGCCTTTGGGAAATGCCTTGCCATTATCCCTCTCCTGATAACCCTCTGCCCTTTCAGAGAGGTTTTCTTCCCAGATTTGTGATTTGATTCACATAGGGACCTCCTAATGAAAAAAGTTCCTGTCTCCATGTAGATCGGGGCTTCAGAACGGACTGGGATACTGTTAAGTTAAGGGGCTTCCCAGCCAGGGTCACAGTGTGCTTTTGGCAGAGGTGTGACTTGGTCTCAGTGCTTCTTGACTAAAGTTGGGGCTCCCTTTGCTACTCCACTCTGCTCCATTTTGCCCATTCTATCTTGGGGGAAAAAAGATCTCGCCCAAAGTTCTCCTATCAGGTTCCGATTGCAATGTTTGGGGTAATTTTTTTTTTGCATCCTCAGTGATCATTATTACTATGATGTAAACAAATGTAAAATGCTATATTATTGGAATTATAACAGTGCTCATAGGTTTCTTGGGTCAGCTAGGCCCAAGTTCAAATCCAGCCTCAGAGCTAGCTGTGTGACCTTGGATGAGTCACTTAATCCTGTTTGCCTTAGTTTCCTCATCTGTAAAATGCATTGGAGAATGACGTGGCAAACCACTTGTTATGGGAATCTGAAGATCTTCCTTGCCCCTAGGCTCTGTGATAGGATTAAGTAACTCTGAGAACCTTCCCTGATTTGAAAATATACTCTGCCCCTTAATAGGCTGAATGTGGTCACATGGAGCCTATGGTTGGAGGCTTGTTCTTCAGGAACGCCCACACCTTATTACTTTGTGATTGGGCAGTGGTTCAAGAGGATTGTGACATTCTCTGATCCAGGAGAAGGCTCTGTATACCCTGATGTGAGTTTTTGCTTCGGGGCTCACTTTGAGAAGAGTTGTGTGACTTGACCAGATGAGACTCTGGGAAGCTGTTGAGCCCCTGGCTTTGAAAAACCCAGATGTTGGTGCTTCTTTCTCTGGTAACTGACTAGGTATGGATGTGATGGTCAGAGGGCCGGAAGCCTGTCTGCTGGTCTGTTTCTTTGTCTGCTTGTAACTTCTGCTTGTATCCTGACTCATTCTCTGAAGTTCAGGGTGCTGACTTTTTCCCCTGAACTAGGTCAATGATATGTGTTTGATTGAGTAAAGTGAGACTGTTAACCCATCTTGAGCTGCTCTCCTTTAGAAAAGCAGATCTAAGACCCTGTGCTAGCAGCCGCCCTGGGTATGCTCGGGTGCTTGCCGACACAGGACTCCAGGATCTCTGCCAAGAAAACCCCTGAAGTGGTCATGAAGAGCTGGACATGATTGAAATGAGTGAACAACAAAAATGCAACTTATAATCAATCAATTCACAAGCATTTATTAAGCTCCTAGGATGTGTTGGACACTATGCTCGGTGCTTAGAATACAGAAGCCAAAATGAAGCAGCCCTTGGTATTAAGAAGTTTTGATTCTATCAACCATAGGATTCTTTCTGTGTTGACTCTAAATAGTAACAGGTAGGAAGCAACACTTCCTTTTTAGTAGCTCACTGGAGCCCCCTTCTGGGGAAACAGGAATAAAAGTATCAATTCAGAGCTGGAGTGGACTTTCCAGGTCATCTAGCTTTAACAGGTTTTACATGTAATGTAGCCCTTCACCACCTGGAGCATAAGCTGTCACCATTGTGGTCCATCAGGGAAGTTGAGGGTGGGGGGTTGACTTCTAGCTGCCTAGGCTCAACGATGAGAATTCCCTGGTCGGCTGCTGAGAACTCAGGGGACCTGTTAAAAAAAAAGAGACAGTCTAGCTGCCCTCTTGCCTTCTGTCTTTCAGCAGACAGTATGTGATTCCAGTGAGGGGTAAAAGACAGTCCTTGACTCCAACGTAACGATGGGTATGGAGGGGCCCCCCACTTCCCATGTGGAGTGTCACCTCAACTAATCAGGCTTGTCCCTAATCAAGATTCCTGGCTGCCTTTGCCTTCCTCTTGTGTGTTTCTTACAGTGTCCAGGTGGCTAAGCAGGAACCTTTTGAGTCTCCAAAGGTCAGACAGTCTCTGTTCCAGGGCTGCAGCATCCCCAGAGTAGCAGTAATGAGGTAGGAGAGGGGAAGGGGGAGCATCAGAGAGAGAGCCCATTGGGAAAGAAGATCAAGCTTGGTTGTTTGATTGGAAAATGTCAAATGAAATGTAATGTAGCTGACAAGAATCCTGCAAAAAAAAAACCCCCTTTTACTGTCAAAATACTTGAATCTTAAACTGACTATACTTCTAATAATAAGTTAAATGATTGAATTCTACTCGAATCTTTCTGTTAGTGCAGACTTTGGTTCCTTTAAATGCAGCCTCCCTTTTATTGTGAGCAGGAAAAATCACCTGCCTTATGCCTTCTTCAAGTTTGCACATTGGGAACCCCTTAGAGCTTAGACTTTGGAGCTGAAACTGTTCATTTGATTGGCACCATTCCATGCAGTAGCCAGGTTGGGGCTTATGAACCAATAAATGTGAGAATGGGGAGCCTGCTTCTTGCCCCCTCTACCCCAGAAGTCAGGCTTCCCCGGGGGCCAATGAGGAATGAAGGTTCCTGCCTCCATGGCCTCAGGTGAGCAGATTAGGTACAGCTGAGGAAACTGAGGTCCAGGAGAGGAACCTGCCCAGCCAGGAGTCTTGTTCCTTTGACTGCCCTTTCTTCCTGCCACACACTCTTCTCCTTGCACCTGTAATGTTCAGGTGTGAGGACAAGTGAGCTCTCACCACTAAAAGTGTTCTTAAGTGAAGCTTCCCTGGAAGGCACCAGCAGTGCTCCTGTTTATTAACACTTCCTACCAGCAGAGGATGCAAGTAGAACTAAATTAAAAACCAGGTTTTATGAGGTTAGCTCCCTAAAAAAAATGCCTAATTAGAAAATGCTGCAAAGAAAACAGTAATTTTGTGTCCTATAATTTAAAAATAGTGCAGTATTTAAACCATTTTATCCTCTAAGCTTTTGTGTTATAATTCAAATATCAGTAGCCTATCTTCCCAAGCAGAATTTGGCTGCTATTGGTATTGATGAAAAATAATTATTTTAATCTTCCCATTCAAATATGTCCCTTCAGTCCTCATTTCTTGTCATAGATGATCTGCACCCCACTCCCCCAAGTGCTAATGGTCTCCCATCTTGAAGTTAAATTATTTTCTTTTGTATATAATTGTATTTACTTCTTTGTGGACAGGTTGTATTTCCCAGTAGAACATAAGCTCCTTGAGGAACTGCTTCATATTTGTCTTTATATCATCAGCATGTAGTACAATGTCTGCACATAGAAGGGCATTAAGAATGGTTGTAGAAATGAAAAAGAGTTCATCGAACTAAGTTCTTCCACGCCTATATTTTAAAGTAGACCTCGTTGTTGACAGATATAAAGACATAAATATATGTACTTTGACAAAAGATAAAATTTCATCGTATCCTTCGTGTCCTTGTAGAAAAGGTTCTAGGCTTTTGTTTCTTTTTAGTTTAGATATAACCCTTGTTCCTTGTCACTCAGAAAACAGGCTTTATGGCCTAGGGTATTATAACAGAAATCAGTTTAGCAGATACTTAGCACTTAGTAACTTGGGGCTCAGTATGGAAGGTGTGAACTCTATCCCACTGTTGAGAAGGCGTAAACTCCCCTGTTGATATGGAAGAAGGGGATTGGCTGAGACAGGAGGGCAATATACGTATATAAGCAAGAATTCCAGAAACAGAGAGACAGAATTGGAACGTTGCTCCTGGTGAAGGAAGAATCGTGGAGACAGAAGCTGGCTGAGAGAGAGCTTCTCTCCCAGCATCTGGAAGCTGACTGAGAACTGAGATGGAGTTTTCCTGAGACCAGAATCGAGTGAAGGCCCCCTGGAAGGCTGAGAGGGCTTGCCTGGAAGGCTGCCTGGCCAATATTCCTTCAAGTCCTAGGGCCAGTTGAACTGCTGGAGGACTGAAGAAGCATTCCTGGGATAAGACTTTGTTCGTGGCCTGGCTGATCCTTGAGTTCCAGATAAGAGAAGTGATGAAGGGTTTGAGATGTGCTGGACTCTGTGAACTTCAGCGTGTGCCAGAGATCCCTCTGAGGATTGGATGAGGACCTTGGAACTGTCTGCTTCTGAATCCAGGTGACTAGTGGATTCAGGAGGGAGCTGGGACCATGGAAGGGGATCCAGGCTATCAGAGAGACCACCCAGAGTCAAGATGAAGAAAAGGCTTCTCCTTGGATGAAATTGAGGTTTACTGGACACCAAGGGGTGAAGGGTTTGTGTGATTTTCTAATGATTGTATTTAGTGACTGATTGATTTGATATATGGTTGCCCCATGAGTGAGTGGAAGACTGATTATTGTATTGTGAATTGATTGAATGATTAAGTTAATGATTTGCCCCATGAGTGGAAGATTGATTATTGTATTGTGAATAGATTGAATGATTGAGTATTGATTACTGTATTATGAATTGATTGAATGCTTTGTTCTAAATATCATGGCCACTGTAGTGAAAACTGTGTGGCCATTCTAATGTTAAGCTGTTGTGAATATTGTATTGAACTTTGATTTGTTGTGAATATTATATTGTGATATATTGTGAATGTTTGCCTTGATTTGTAATGGAATAAATGGAGTGTTCACTATACTGTGTAATCTGAACCTTAAAAGCTGTTCACAGTAGCATTCTTCTGGGAATCTGCTGGTGCATGGTGTTACAGGTATTTTTATCAGCTAATTCTATAAAACAGATTAAAACTAGGATCTTCCCTTTGTTGACCTAATCATTCAGTACGGACCTTTAAAGGCTTCTACCATCAGACTCCCATCAATTTTAGTGTTTTGTTAATTGTCTAGACTTAAAAAGTATTAATAATGAGGATTAAACTTCATAGTATGTTCCCCCAGAGAACCTAATTGTTAAACATTTACCAGTGGCAGATGCTACCCCAAAGTAGCTTGTGTCAAGGGAATCTGGGCTGTCTATACAAAGGACTGAAGAACATTTCATCTGTTTGTAGAGGAGAGATAGGCACAGACTGGCCAGAGACAGCAGGTGAGGGCTTCAGGGTGAAGGTTGATGAAGGAGAAAGGTCAAGGACTAAGGGCAGGGTGAGAGAGATGGGGTAAAGCCAATCCTGAGACTGGCAGCAGTACTATAGGGCTTAGGGATAACTGTCCTTTCCTCTTTTAACACCCCTCTGTACCCACCACTTCAGACAGCACCCTAGGCCAACCCAGGGGATGTGTGAGATGCTGAGGAGGGTGTGAATGAGGGGTGAGATCATCCTAAGATCACATGTTGACATGTAGAAGAGGAAAAGAGGGCCTTAGACATCACCAAGTCCAAAAAGATTTGGACTCATTGTATGGATGAGGAAACAGGTCTAGAGAGGTCAGGTGATTTTCCAATGTCACACTGGGAGAACTGAGACTCAAATCCAGGCCCTGTGACTCCACAGCCATCATCTTGTCTCTGTGTGTGTATTACGACATGAAGGCTGTTCTATTTACAAACATACAGGGTTTTTGTCTCAGTGTCTGTCTTCAACACACCATGAAGAGGTTATTCCTTGAATGAACCTATAGGTGATATGTGGCGGGGGGGAGTGCCAGGTCTGTGGGTCACTGAGACTGTTTTGCTCATCTGACCGTCACTGACACAAAGACCCACCTTGGCTCCAGAGATGTCTTCAGAGCTGTTCCTTGGTCCAGTGATCAGGAGCATGTAACTATTACCATTGATCGCTAGGTGGCGATGTACCCCTAACTAATCCAAGTGTAGGGCCATAGGCTTTAGAATTGGCAGGGACCTTAGGGGCCATCTAGTTAGTTATACCCCACTCCTCAAACCCCAGTAAGGTGCTGTGAACACCCCATAAGAGAAAAAGAAACAATTCAGACTTCTCTGGTATGAAGGGAGGGCCAAAAAAACTTTTATGTCGCAGGGGTGCTGCACCCCTAATTCCCATTTGTCCTTTACTGACCAATCCCAACCTGAATATGTGGGACTAAGCAGTGTTAGTAACCAGCAGTCCCACTTAGCGTGTCACCAGCCTTTATTAAGTACCTATAGGTAGGAGACACTGTGGTAGGCACTAGAGAAAGACAAAATGAAAATCACCCCTGCCCTCAAGAAGCTTGCAGATGTACAATATATTTTTGAGGGTGGAGAGAGCAGTAACTGGGTATCTAGAAGGGCTTCCTGCAGGAGGAATCACCAGGCCAGACACGGAAGGAAGCCAAGGCTGTGCTGGAGCCAGCTGTGAGTTTTCAGAGTGTTCTTTTGCAGCTGGGAACAATGCACAACACAGATTAGGGCTTGATTTATTGTTTTGTTGGTTGTCTGCACTTAAGAAAGTGCTAGAGAGAAAGTGTTAAACTTAAAAGTATGTCATGTGTATTTTTTTTTTAAAGAGACCTACTTGTTAAACCCTTTGTACTCCCCTGATTTGGGGCATGGGGAAGGCATGAGATGGAAGGTGGAATGCTAAGTTCAAGGAGCAGCAGAGGGGCGAGTTTGGCTAAAATGGAGAATGTGGAAAGGTAGACTGGCATTAGAACTAGGGGGGCCAAGGGGACAGGTTTGTTATTGAACCTGAAGGCAATGGAAAAACCACTGAGGTTGTTGGCCCTGGGCTTTAGAAAGCTCATGTTAGATGCTACGGAGAGAGGGCATAGCTGTCAAATACTCAAGGCAGATAGCCCATAACACTCCTAAGTACATGCAGGTTCCCAACTAGATTAAAATGTAATTGGAATGTTTAATAAAATAAAGAAATGTATGATACAACATAGATAATGTTAATTTGTGGTTTTCTAATCCAGTCGCTTCTATTTGAGTTTGATACCATTGGTATAAAGGATGATTTGGGGAAAAGTGAGACTAAAATCAGTAAGATCAGTTAGGAGGCTGTTGTAGGCATCCTGGCAAGAGGTGAGAAAGGCCTGAACTAGATTAGAAGGAGAAGAGAAAGACATGAGAGTTGAAGGGGGAGGAGGGGGCAGAGGGAAGTGGAAGTGACAACATGTAGCAATGGATTAGATAATGGGGTCTCATGCTATCACCCCAAATATTGTCAACTGTAGTAACAGCCCATCCATCTGATTTCCCTGGGTCACAACAGGGAGAAGAAAGGGATGAGGAGCTCTGTAATTAGTCCCTCTAGGAGTCTCTGGGTGAATATAAAATGTCACCAGCCTAATTTAGAGACTCTCCTGAATGCCTCGTGGTTACATCAAACACAACATGTCCAAAAGAGAATTCGTGGTCTAACTTCCTAAACCTACCTCTCCTCCAAATTTCGCTATTTCCAGTGTACCATCATCCTTTCTATTGCTCAGGTTTACAAATGTAGAATCATCCTTATTTCTTCATTTCTCACACTTCTCCCCCATATCAAAATCAGTCCCCAGGATTTGTCAATTCTTTCAGCGAAGCTTCCCTTGACTTTCTTCCTTCTTTCCTTCCACAGGACTCCAGTCTTACTTTGGGTCCTTATCAGCTATGGCCATATCCTCCTGCTTCCAGTCTTTCCACTCCAATCCATCTTCCATATGGTTGCCAAAACAGTCCTTCCAAATCACTGAAAACCCCGGGGCTCCCCATTGCCTTAGGATAAAATACAGACTTGTCCACTTGGCATTGAAAGCCCTTCAAAATTTGGCTCCACTCTACCATTCCAGGATTTCTTCATGTTACTCCATTCTCCAACTCTCTATTCTAGTCAGATTGGTCTATTTGCTGCTCCCAGACATAGCATTGCCTCTCCTGTCTGCATGTCTTTGCATGGATTGGAATGAAGTTCCATCCTCTCACCTCAGAGACCTCTTAGAATTCTGAATATCTTTCAAGGTTCAACATGAAGCTTTTCCTGATTCTCCTGGTTGTTAGTGTCTCTTTCTCCTTAGATTATCTTATACATCTGCTTATCTGTGCACATGTCTAGGACTGAAAACTCCTTGAGGGCAGAGACTCTTTTATTATGCTATCTTTGTATGCTTAGCACCTAGTTCAGTGCCTTGTACATACTGCAAACTTAATAATTACTTGTTTGTTGAATATGATATTGTTGAACATCCTAAAGAACAAAACATTTTGTATAAGTTAATGTAAGTGTAGAATCCCTTCTGGACTGCTTCCTCACCTCCCACTGGAGCTGCATTATGGGTTCCCCCAGAGGGCATTTGAGTATTTCTTTCCTGAGACTTCATTAAGCTGGGATTGCTAATAGTGTAGCTCATGAGCCCCTATGTAGTATGCTTACTGATATCAGTCAGCCAGTAGCACCCTATTACAAAGGTAATTTTTTAAAAATTACTGAGAATACTTAGCAATATATAGCAAAAATAGTAGTTATAAAATTATTTTTCCTAAACCAGAGGGCATGTTCTTTCCTTTCACATCCAAAAGGTCCCTGGGGAGAATGGGCTCAAATTTTAAAGATCATGCTAGTGAGGACTCGTGGAGATTGCATTGGACCAAGGAGTAGCTCACAACTCCTGGACCTGTGAGTCCTTTTCTCCCTTGAAGAGTCCTCAACATACTCACTTTAGAGAATATTGACATTTGTGATAAGTGAAGGGATCCTTTCATTTGATGGACAGGTTCCTTCTGGAGCATGGTGTTTCCCCTGGTGAATCGTTTCAGTGCTGGCAGAGGCTACTGGCTTTGAGATTATGATTGATTTTGACCAATCTCTCAGTCTCATTGGTTACCTGGGCTTGCCCTTCTCAGAATGCTCACTCACCTGAGATAAGGAAAGAAGAAACAGAACAGGGCCAGAGGCACCATGGACTCAGGAATTTGTGTAGCCAGGGTAGAGGAATATTGCCCAGTTTGCTGCTGCTCCTCCCAGCACCCTCAGACCCCAGTGGCCTTCCTCATCTGAAAGCTGAGATGTTGGGATGTTGGAGATGAGAAGTAATCCCTTTGGCCCTTTTGTATGTGTACTCAGTTCTGTCTCAACCTCTTCTACTCTCCTTAGAAAGCTCACCAATCTTCCATGTTTTAGCTTGAAACTACACAGGGAGTCCTGCAGTACTCTGAAGTGGAGGGAGGCCCCTCTATGGTACATGCCTGAAAGCAAGCCCACCCCAATTTTGCATGTGTTTGCCTAGAATGCCTCTTGAACATGTCCCAAGCGGATAGGGGAGTGAAGGGGTTCTATGAGATATAATATATGGTGATCAGTTTAAAAAAAACACTGTGAAATTATAAAGCTCCAGTCTGGCCCCAAAGAAGAGGTGCAAGAAGGAGCTTTTTCTGCCTTGTTAGCAAAAGTGGGGTCTCTAGGCATGGAACACTAACTATAAATACAGACAGACTTTTTGATATGTTTGTTTTACTGAACTACATTATGCTCCTTGTAAGGGACGGCTTTCTGGGAAAGATGTGCTTTGGGAAATGCAGGTGACATCAAAAACATATTTACTCGCTTTTCAGTCGTGTCCAATTCTGTGACTCCATTGGGGGTTTTCTAGGCAAAGCTACCTGGAATGGTTTGCCATTTCCTTCTCCTGCTCATTTTACAGATGGGGAGACTGAGGCATAAGATATATTATTAAACATGTTAAAACAAATTAATTCAACATGATACAATACTAGGTGATCACTCTAGAGACCCAGGTTAGGGTGATGGGCTAAAAAGAAAGTCTAATCATTTTGAAATGTTTTTCTTTTCTGCTTGCTGCTTTTCATGGCATTTGCATCTTTTTAGACACCTTGATAATTCCCACACAAAGCTGGGCACCTTCTGAGTTCAGTATATTCTGGGAATCTCAGGCTAGGCTCCTTCCACATTTCTAATGCTGCCACAGTTATCTGAAAGAACTTGGTGTCTGTCTGCCCTTGAGGTCTACAAGTCTTAGTTTATGTTGGTGACTGATAGATACCAAGAGACCTCTGCTGTGTCTCTCCTACAATCTTGCCCTTTATCACACTGTGGAGGGGCTTTGTCCCCTGCCTCACCCAGCCTTCCTAGAGTCAGGAGATTTAAAATATCTATGGGCAGGTTCCACATGGTTTCTTCTGAGTAAACACTTAGAAACCTCATGGTTTGGGTTCAATCAAGCTATTGTGAGACATGGCAAGCTCCCTGAGAGCAAGACTGATGTCTCAGTAACCTTTGGGCCTTCAGCCCAACTTGGTTCTTTGTAGGCAGTGGGTGTTTAGTAAATGTTTGTTGATTGCTATTTGTGAGCCATTGAGAATTTTTTTTTTGTGGATTTTTTTTTTTTGCTTTTTTGGGGGAAGTTGGGGTTAAGTGACTTGCCCAAAGTCATATGGCTAGTAAGTGTGTCAAGTGTCTTGAGGCCAGATTTGAACTCAAGTCCTCCGGACTCCAGGGCTGGTGTTCTACTCACTGCCCCACCTAGCCACCCCGTCATTGAGGATTTTTAAACATTATTCTCTATGTTGATTTTTTACTCAATTAGTTCCCAATATTCTCTAAGTTATCTCATGCATATCCTAGCAATATTTGGAGGGTAGGAGAAGGAGGACTGGATTTGTGATTGCATTCACTTTTTTTTTTCTTTGCTGATGTAGATTTACACCTGCTCTGTAACTTAAGAGTCTTATGGGTTGTGAGTGGTGAGGTGACTTGTCCAAGGTCTCCAGCTCAGGACTGAAGCCAATTCTCCATGCTGGGCTCACCATTCTGATGCCTCCCAACAATAACAACATTCGTATAAGGTCATTTAAAGGAATATCCACTTTGTACAACAGTTCATCTGAACAAAGATAGAGCCTAAAGCGTATATTGAATCCCAGTGCCTTGTACTGCAGTGGTGGAGTCCTGGGTGGCCCTCCCCTCCCCCAAGCGCAGCGGGGCCAGATTAAAATGTGCTTAGGAAGTGAGTACATTGACAAAATGAGTACAATACAATATAGTTCATGTTAGTATTTAAGTTAAGTATTATAAAGGCAATATATGCCCATAGGAATCTGACACCTATATGACAAGATCTATAAATTAAGAAAGCTTATGGGCAGAGCTATAAGTAGGATGTCACTTGGCCCCAGGGGGTCCTGAGTTAATACAGGAATTCTACAGGAGGAAATTTATAGAACTACAAAATAGAACCTCTCATTAGCAAGAATGTTTAGTAAGGGGCAGTTAGGTGGCACAGTGAATAGAGCACCTGGCCTGAAATCAAGAGGACCTGAGTTCAAATCTGACCTCACACACTTAACACTTACTTCTGACATATGACCTTGGGCAAGTCACTTAACCCCAATCACCCTGCCCTCCCCTTCCAAAAAGCAAAAAAAAAAAAAAAAACCCAACCAAAACCCAACCCTCAAAACAAAGAATGTTTAGTAAAGTAGAAAGCTCCAGACAGTGGTGTGTCCTGCTCTGCTTTCTGCTCCCATCTCCACTGGGCCAAGGCCAAGTTGGGATGTTTTGTGATGGATGCTCCTGGTGCAGAGATTCCAAGGCCCAGCTCAGCGTAGTCCCCTGGGAGGTGCTTCATAAAATGTCGGGCTAAAGTGGAGATTTTTGTGTTTCCTGCTAGTACTGATTTGGTCACTGGGTGAAATTAAATCCTTCATTTATGACATTTGATAGCATATGCTGTCAGACTCCTCATGGGATGGTTTTGCTGAATTGTGCTCTTCTCTTGCTCTCTCTCTCCTTCTGTCCTTCCTTCTCCTCATTTCTCTCTCTCTCTCCCTCCCTCAATCTCCTGTCTCTCTCCCTCCCCTCCCTCCTCTCTGTCTCTGTCTCTCTCTCTCTCTCTCTCTCTCTCACACACACACACACACACACACACATACACACCGTCTCTGGATCTCTCTCCTCCCCCTCATCTGTCTGTCTGTCAGTCTGTCTCTTCCTCCATCCATCCCTCCTTTCTTGTTACAAGGGATGGCTTATTGGGTTCAGGGGAGGGATAAGAGATACATTTGGAAATTATGGTTATGTGAAAACAAAATATATTAGTAAAAAAATTTTAAATGAAGTTGTTAGGAATCCTACCTCTGACACTTATATGTCCAGTGGCTGAAGGGGGAGAGTACATTTATCTTTGTGAGCCTCTGTCCTCACCTGCATTCCAGGGACAGACTGCATCAATGTGCTTGACTGATTGGAAATTCTCCAGGTAGGGAAACTACAGAACCTGCTTCCAGGAGAGTCAATGATGAAGAGATGGAGAGACATTCTCTAACTGACTCTGGTTCTCTAACCACTAGGTTAGGAGAAGTCTTTTTCAGTTGGTGGCTCACCTATTTGACTGCAGAACCTGGTAAGGTACCTGGTGAGAGGCCTTGCAGACCCTGTGTAAGGGGTCTTGTGATGTCTTTATCCTCTGGGTTTGTTATTTTCTGTGTTAGGGGGAAGAGATCAGTCTTGAGGACAAAAGAGAAAGCCTCAGGAGTTCAGGTATTAGAGTCCATACCAGGCTTTGCATACAGCTCCATGTCAATGCCCCAAGGAACAAGGGGTGTCTTTTATAATTCAGTCTAGCCATAGGGGAAACAAGGGCTTACCCAGCAGTGGATGCCACATTTAGACCTAAACTTGGTGGGGATAAATGACTATGTTGGAATTACTGTCCAGAGTTTGGACCCAGTCTCCAAAGTGTCTTAGGGGACAATTCCATCCCTGGGATGTTGAAGGAGAATATTTATACTTTACAGTTGCTTTGTCTCCAAAGTAAACATCTCTTGGTAAAAAGATAATTAATGTTTGGTGGAAACAGGGTGCCCAGCAGTGAGGGGATCATAGCCTGATTTATGGGCTGATGGCAATAGAGAAGGAGCACCCCTCCGAGCTTCTCAGGGTACCCTAGAACCCCAGGGGGATGACTTAGCAGGCCTCCCTATGGGAGCATGAGGCGCAGGCATGATGACTGCATGCCTACAAAATGTAAGCAGCAAGGGCTGTGGTGCCTGCTTCACCAGGTACCTGGTGAGGAAGCTCTTGGTGAGCCTGAAGGCAGTATAGAAATAGAGTCCGCCTTTGGAGTCCACCCTCGGCTCTCTAACTTAGTATCTATATAACTATGTGACCTCAGGCAAGTCTTGACTTCTCACCTGTCTGGGCCTGGGGGTTTCCTCATCTGTAAAATCAGCAAGTTGGTAGGTTCCATCTCTGCTCACTGGACTCCATTATCAGAGAACACTCTCAGAGATTTGACTCACTTTTCAATTCTTTTCATCTGTTCAGCTTTGGTCTTTCCTTGAATACAGAAGATCGGACTTGCTCTCCTTCCTGGAGCCCCTTCTATGCTAGCCTCTTGTTCCCAGCTAAGGCCACCCTGTGACCTAGGGCAGGTGGCCCCAGACAGGTGCTCTATACCCCCTTCAGTGAGTGGCCCTGCTTCACGGTGCTTTCTCTCTGTCTGCCCAAAGCCTGTACACCATATCGCCAGCACATGGCTAAGTGCTTCTTCAGCGATCGTCTAGTCGGCTAACAACAGCTACAGCCACAAACATTTATTGAGCATCCTCATGTAAAGCTCTGAGAGACGACCTCCATTCTAGGTTCTGGCTTATAGTCTTACCTGTGACAGCAGCTTCAGCCCCAGCATGGTGCTAGTGACCTGGCTTCCTTGGTTTGGCATGGTAACATCATCCATATGTTTAGGCCAGGATTTGGGATGCCCTCTCACCCTAGTGCCAATAAGAGGCTTGAACAGGCCCTCTTGTGACAGCCCTTTATCACTGCAAACACTACTCTGTGGAGAAAAAAATCCTAAAAACATCACTTCAGCGTAAAGCTATGAGAAGGCAAAGAGAACAAAACATCAGCCCAACAATTCAACTCCAGAAGCATCTATGAAGCATCTCCTGTGGGCCAGGAGAGGCAGGTGGAGTAGTGGATAGAGTTGGTCAGCTAGCATTCACTGAGAGCCTACTGTGTGCCAGGCACTGCTTAAGGGCTGGTGATACAAGGACAGGCAAAAGAAAAAAGGCAGCAGTCCAAGAGCTCACAGTCTGATGGGGGAGACAGCATGCAAATAACCATGTACTGACAATGTAGCTATGGGATAAATGAGACATTGTCAACAGAAAGAAAGCAGTCACATTAAAGAGGTCAGGACCTGGAGGAAGCCAGGGTAGATGGGAGGTGGAGATGAGCTTTGAGGGCAGGAGGCCCAGGGTTCAGGTGCTGCCCTTGACACAATCACCGTTTAACCCTGGTCAAGTCACTTCACCTGCCAGGCAGATCTCTAAGACTATAATTGCGGAGAAAGGGCTGACCTGCCTAGGTGATGCGACAGTTTCCTCACTCCCACAGTTCTCTGCACCTTTGGACTCCCAGGTCAGTTCCCTAATTCTCTCCTCGTATGCCAGGCACCATCCTAGGCTGGGAGGTAAGAGTAGGAGGCGCATGGAAAGCAGTCACACAAGCTCTGGGCCCTTCTGGGTTCATGGGATCAGGGACAGTGACTGGCAATGCCAGCTGATATTTAAAGATGACTTCTGAGCTTAGCCTTGAAGGAAGATGGAACTTCTGGTACACCATCTGTGGCTTGGGGAAAGGAAAATTCCGGGAAGAGGAAGATGGTTGTTCCAAGAGCAGGGAGTAGATCAGTTTGGCTAGCTAGTAGAGCATTTGAAGAAGAGTCATGCTCACCGCCCCCCAGAACCCCAAGAGAGAAATAAAGTCTTGCCCCGTGGACTGAGACTCTGTGTGAGTGGGAGTTGGGATAGCCTCAAAGCTTAGATAGGCTAAGTCAGGGATATCAAACTCAGTTAGAAATGCAAGCCACTAAAGCACATGTAAGGATCTCTGCTGTCTCCTTATTGACCTAGAAAACCACATATCAACATTGTCTATGTTCAGTTGTGTTTTTGTTTTGTTAAATGTACCCCAATTACATTTTAATCTTGCTTCAGTGTATTAGGGAGTATTGCCTGTTCTGGACTATGTTACCATGTAGCTTGCATTGACTTCTGTGGGTTCAAGAGACATGGTTTCTGGATAATTTAATCACTTTCATTAATAAGACCAGCAGGTATAAAAGGATGGTCATTTGGCGACTTCTCTTAGACCAAAGACCCCTAATGGTGAGGGGGTCACAGTTTATATGACCCTTTCGAAGAGGAGGTGGCAGTCAGTTCTGATTGGTTAATCAAATGGGAGGTGGGCTGTCTTGGGGTACATGTTACTCAGATTTTGATCATATTACCTATTACCTGTTTTGATAATAGGGAGAATAAACATTTTCTGTGGACCAGTCTGAGCAAACCTAGTGAGCAGGAATACACCCATTAGCCCAACCTTAGAATTTCTTTTACTATCTAATGACAGTAAAAGACCTTTCATTATTATATCATAGCCATCCCCTGATATTACACACACACTTTGTATACTGTGGGAAACTTTCTCATAACAAAGAAAAACATTTAAGCAAAAACAACTCATATAGTAACCACACCCAACAATGTGCACAACTTAGATTCAATATTGGATGGGACCTTCAAAGCCATCTAGCCCAATTCCTAATTTTTCTATATGCAAGAAAACTCTGGCCTAGGAAGGATAGACAACAAGCTTCTAGTTAAATAGAGAGTAAGTGTCATTAACAAGATTTGGACACATTTCCTGATCCAAGAGTCAGGTACCCTTCCATTGTACTACACTGGCACACCTGTACTTATAGACTCCCACCTCCCCAAGGAAAGGAGGGAGATTAATTTCTTCACATTTTATTGGGACCTTGATTAGCCATGTGAGAAATTAATATTTCTCTTTTATATTTAATAGCTAATTATTGTATTAGGACCAAAGTTTTTTCCCTTTTTCCACTTTCTCATCCAGAAACCAACTAGTATGGGAAATTTCTCTTAGAGGTTTACCTAGGTCTCAATAAAAGACTAATTTTTCAAAATAAGAAAAGAAAAGGAAAAAACGAAGAAAAAGAAAACATTTCCAAAACTTCGGTATCTATAGGCTTGGGTCTGGTCAAATGCATTTTCAAATAAGAACTGACCTTTTAATTTGTCCCAGCTTGTCTACACAGTCCTGTCAGTGTAGAGACATGAAATACAGTCTCTTTTCTCCTGGTATTATCTGAATTGGTCACGGTGAATTAGAAACAGCTGAGAACATCCAACCCAAGGCTTTATGGCATTCCTTTGCAGGGGTCTGGACCATCTTTGGCAAAGGAGAAAACACTGGAAATTCGTACAGATTCTGAAAATAAATTTTTTTAATCCAAAGGGGATTGTTAAAAATTGTGGCTCATGTTGACAACCTTTCTGACCTTTCACCTACAGAAACCCTTTTGATTTTACCTAAGGCAGCAGAAGTTGTCCAGGTCACCATGCCATTTTGTCAGTAAGCCTGGAAGTTTGGGTATAATTTGCTGCCTAGGTTTGGCCTGCAGAGATGGGTCCTGTCTTTCTGCTTTTTAGAAATGATAGACTAACTCTGACTCTTCTAAATGGAAGAAAAAAAAAAGAAGGCCCAAAAAGTCTGACAGTTAGCAGCTGCTGCTGATAACCAAAGAGCCATTTAAGCTTGGCATACTCACACAGAGAGGAAAAAGCTGGTAGGGAGTTCCCCCCTTTTCCACCTCTTTATTTTCAAATGTGTCTAGACTTTAACAACACACAGTTGCTTCTGTGTAATTATATCCATTGTCTGTGACCCTGACTCAGTCTGGTGGGGGAGGATTGGCTAATGAAGGGATTAACAATATTTCCTCCTTCCCACTTAGTAGTAATATGGAGCCAACAGCTTTGGGGAAGTAAAATAAAGCTTCTGTCTTTATTCACCATACCATTCTTGCCTCCTCTACTGTTCTGGCAGTCCAGACCGGAGGTAGGATCAGCAGGGATAGCATATACCAAATGGCCTGGGAGTCCCCCAATCTTGCAAGTAAGCAATGTAAGAGGTCGTTGACATGGTATGATTGGAGGGTGGGGTACCAGTAGGACCCTTCGTCACAAATGTCTACGGCAAAAGATATTCATTACAGCATTCTAATTGCATCTTTTTTTACAATTCCTGAGGAAGCTGCAAATATACCAGGGAGACACCAAGTCTTAACACCCCAATAGGAATGAAGGTCGGGGAGGAAACATGGGGATAGGATATGCACAAATATGACACATGGTAGAATGGATAGGGACAAAGGAGAGAGCCAGGCAGAGTGCTCTAGAAAAATGTATATATAGAGAGAATCCTCTCCACTAGGGATGTCAGGGAAGGCTTCACTGAATGGAACGTTGAAAGAAGACAGATTAGTAGAGATGCAGTTCATTCAGTTCAATGTAGTAAGCATTTGTGGGCACTGAAGAGTCATGGCTACAAAGGCAAAAAATAATGCAGTCCCTACTTTCAAGGAGTTTATGTTTCACTGAGAGAGATGGGAAGCATCATGTATACAGATAAGGATATACAAATCTAGCATGGCATCATGTCTTATACATATATTTTATATGCCTATATTTCTTTATGTCACAATATGCATGTCTTATACATGTATGTTTATATATGTATGCACACACATATAGTACATATAGCAGCATATTTATATATAGTTGTAATTATATTGCTATATATAAATAAAATCTAATATATTTATGCATAAAATGTACATATATCTAAGAATATATATGACAATGCTAGGTGCTATGGGAAACATAAACCATAGGAGTAGAATTATTTCTTATAAGGGAAGGTTTCTAGAAGATAACTAGTCAGTTATCAGAAAGTAATGGATATGTTTTAGATTTCTTTTTTAAGAAAAATCCATCAATAAAACAACACCTGGGGTTTTTTTGTTTGTTTTCTCTCCCCTCCCTCCCTTTTTTCTTTTTCTTTTTTTTAGAATGGAGAGAGGATCAGATTTGTGATTAAACTGATATCCAGAACTCATCAGGACATCCTTCTAGGAACACAGATGGATACCTGCTCTATAAATTAAAGATTTGCCTGGGGGCACTGAGAGGTTGTCACTTGTCCAGGATCACACAGCCAATGGAAGTCAGATGCTGGACTTGAACCTGTGGTGTGCTGGAGTCAGGTCTTACTTGTTTGTAAAGGCTGATTATTAAATTTTCAGTGTCAGCATTTATACCTAGGAAATGGGGAACTGTGACAAATTAGGGCTTGATTGTTTTGTTGATTGTTCATACTTAAGAAAGTGATGGAGAAAATGTTAATAAACTGGATTAAATTTATAAGGATGTCCTGCAAACATTTTTCCTCTGCAGAACCAGCTGTTAAATATTTACCAGGACATCACTGACTTGAACCCAGATTTTTCTGACTCTGAAGCCTTCTTTCTCTCCACTTTGGTCCTATTGATGTTCATTCCCATCAAATGAATAACAGAGGGATGATTTTTAATTTTACGTATTTACATGAGCATTTATTAAAATGAAAAAATAAAACCGTAACAAATTATGGTCCCGCAAAGCAATTCCCCTCATTGACCATGTCCAAAAATGTCTGTCTCATTCTGCATGTTAAGACCATCATCTGTCTCTTTGGCAGGAGACGGGTGGTATATTTTGGTTTCAGTCCTGGGGACTTGTGGTTTGTCATCACATTGGTCAGAGTTCTAAAGAATTTCAAAGATTTTTGTCCATAGCATTGTTGCTATTGTATAAATTTTTCCTCTAGTTCTACTCACTTCTCTCTGCATCAGTTCATAGAGGTCTGCCCAGTTTTCTCTGAAACTGTCCATTTCATTATCTCTTATGGCACAGTAACAGTCCATTACATTCATGTTTTAGCCATTCCCCAACAGATGGACACCCCACTAGTTTGCAGTTTGGGGCTACAATGAAAAGAGCTGCTCTAAGCATTTTTTGTACACGAGGGTACTTTCCGATTTTCTTTGACCTCTGTGGTACATAGGCCTAGTAGTGGTTTCATTGGTCCAAAGAGCATGCAGTTTAGTAACATTTGGGGGATGGTTCCAAATTATTTTCTCAAGTGGATGAACAATGTGTTTTTTTCTTAAGGGAAAGTGTACTTTGATCCTCAATATAATTAAGGACATGCAGACAGGTGGCTATCTGTGACTTTATTCCAGACCTACCACAGTCTCAGTCTTCTCATCTGTAAAGCAAGGTAACTGAATGCATAAACTCTTACTTTAGGCCCCTTCTAGGTCTAAGTTCTTATGTCCTCATGTCTCTGATTGCCTAGATCAAGCATTTATGGAATTGACAATATTTCTTAAGACTAAACTGGAAGGATCCTAAAATAGAAAAAATTCACTCCAAAAATACTTAATTGAATGAATGAGCCATATAAAATTGGGGGAATCCCCCCGTGGGGAATAAAGCTCTTTCAAAGGCTTTACCCTACAGAATCCTCACTGATATTATAAGAGAAAGAAATCTCTGATTTTATTGAATCTCTATACTGTTCAAGGTCACTCTCCCCTTTAGGCTACCCCCTAGGGTATTTTCATGTGACATGGTCGAGCACAGAGCTGTCCTACTGACTTGTAACCACTGGGAACACCATTTTCTTCATTGTATTCCCCTATACAAAGTTGCAGTGATTTTTGGAGTCTCAATTTAGCTTCCCAGAGAGTCACAACAGTGAGTATTGTTGCCAGGCAACAAACAACAGGAGAGCAGGAGTTTCATCTTTTTTGGAACATAGAACATCTTGGCTCTAT
This sequence comes from Pseudocheirus occidentalis, assembly GCA_028646575.1. NCBI lineage: Eukaryota > Metazoa > Chordata > Mammalia > Diprotodontia > Pseudocheiridae > Pseudocheirus > Pseudocheirus occidentalis. The sequence goes on along the minus strand of CM053597.1, from coordinate 17,197,686 downwards.
GGTTTCTATGGAAAACCCAATTGTCATGGTTAATTTTGTTCCAGCACTGGAACTGGAAACTCAGGCAAGAAAATCAGGCTTATTAAGCAATTATATATTCTAAGGGATAGGATATTGTAGGAGAGATTTTTTTACTTTTACTCACTTCCCCAAAGTGCTATTATAAGGAAAGTGTTGTGTGAGGCTTAAGAGTGATCATAAGTATAACTTAGCTCAAATCAGTTGTGAATTGTTGTGGGCCTCACAATAAATAATGCATGTGAAGTATTAAATAAACTTGTTATTAATAAAGAGCTACATCCCAATAGAATATAAGGTCTGTGAGGGTAACAGTTGCTTCATTTTATCTTAAATCTCCTGGAGCTTGGCACATAGTAAGCTCTTATTAAATGGGTGTTGAATTGCAACTTTGAAAATCATCTCCGCACTTTAAAAATGACTCCTTTCCTGTGTGACAGATGCCTTTTGCTATTAATACAACCACATATCATCAGCATCACTCATGTTATCGGTATCATTTCCAGTTCAGATAGCAGCCAAGGGCTGAGAGTTGGTAGCAACCATGTGTGAAGCTATGAGAAATAATGGTCGAATTGCCTGTAAGCTTGTAAGCGATGCAGCCAGAGCAGGGCATGCTTCAGTTGCTTGCTAACACTGCACTGAGAGCAAAGTCAAGATCTGACTTTGGCACTGTTACTGGTCTCTAAGAGAACCAAGATGGTCTGAAGGTGCAGTGTCCGTTTCCTCTACTTCCTGAATGGGTAGAAGTAGAAGGTGAGATGGTTATGAGATTTACAATTGGAAGAGATCTTTGAGAAGACCTCTGGGACCCAGAGAGGTTAAGTGACCTCAGGTCACACAGTAGCAGAGCCAAGAGGACCCACCCCTTGGCCCTTATTATAGGCCTGACCCTCTTCCTACTCTCTCTTGCCTTTCCTTCCACCTCCAGCTTCTATTCCATTTTTAGCCTTTGCTTTTATTTTTCTAAGATGGGGTTATTTAAGCCCTCTATTTCTTTTTCTGTTGATCTGGGCATTTTATGTTTTCATAAATATCCATTTCATTTAGTTAGTTTTATTGGCATATAATTAGGTAAAACAGTTCCTAATAATTATTTCTTCTTCATTGGTTGCCATTTACTTCTTTTCATTTTTGATGCTGGAAGTTTGGTTTTCTTTTTTTTTTAATTAAGTTAGCTTTATAAATAAATAAATAGATTTATCTATTTTGTCTTTTATTTAAGTTCCTTGCTTTATTATTCACCCAATGGGTTTATTTTGCTTTCAGTTTTGTTAGTCTCTTCTTTGATTTTCAAAATTTCAATTTTGGTGTTTAATTGGGAGTTGTAATTTACTGGTTTTCTGGTCTTTTTAGTTGTACGCGCAGTTTATTGGTCTGTTCTTTTTTTTTATTGATGAAAGTGATTAGAGATAGGATTTCTCCTTTAAGGATTTGCTTGGCTGCAATCTCCAAATTTTGGTATGTTGTCTCATTGTTGTTATATTTAATGAAATTAGTTATTATTTCTGTGATTTGTTCTTTGATCCATTCATTCCTTAGGATTAAGTTAGTCTCCAACTAATTTTAAATTATTTCATCAATGGACTTTTATTGAATATAATTTTTATTGTATCCTGGTCAGAAAAAATATGTTTAATTTTTCTACCTTTCTGAATTTGCAAGATTTTTAATGTCCTAATTCATAGTTGGTTTTTGTGAAGGTATTATGTAGATCTAGGAAATAGTAAAATCCTTTCTATTTTCATTCAATAATCTCCAAAGGTTTATTTACCTTTTCTAAAATCCTATTCAGTTTTTTTTTCTTTTTTGGGGGGAGGATTATTTTTTGGTTATATTTGTCTAGGTCTGAGAGGGGGTAAATTAAGGTCTCTCATTATTATAGTTTCACTATCCATTTCACCGTATAACTCATTAAACTTCTCCTTTAAGTATCTGAATATAATGGCATTTGGTACATATATTTATTATTGATATTAATTCATTGTCTATGGTATCTTTCAGCAAAATGTGAATCTGTGTTTATCACTTTTAATTGATTCTCTTTTTGCTGTTGCCTTGTCTGAAATCATTCATGCTACCCTGCCTTTTTTAAAAAAATGAAGTCATTTTAATAGGAGAAAACTAAATATATATATATATATTTTTTTTAATTTAGTTTTTATTTGTTTTCTTGTTTTCATTATTCATTTTCATTACATTTTTTGAATTACACATTTTCTCCCCATCTTGCTCCTGCCCCAACCCCATAACAGCAATCCCACTGTAAAGCCCCTCCCCTGCTCTGC
>CM053597.1:17150907-17194880 GCA_028646575.1 Pseudocheirus occidentalis | reverse complement strand
AGTTGGGGTTAAGTGACTTGCCCAAGGTCACACGGCTAGTTTTTTTGTGTGTGTGTGTTAAGTGTCTGAGGCCGGATTTGAACTCAGGTACTCCTGACTCCAGGGCCGGTGCTCTATTCACTGCGCCACCTAGCCGCCCCCATCCTGACACTCTTAAAAAAAACTCTGTAAAATTAGGGATGGGCAGCTCAATGGCTCTCTGGGTCTGGAGGGCATCCAGGAGAACCTGAGTTCAAATCCAGCCTCAGACATTTACTAGTTTGTGACCCTGGGCAAGTCACTCAATCTCTGTTTGCCTCATTTTCCTCAGCTGTAAACTAGAGAAAGAAATGGCAAATGATTCAAGTATGTTTGCAAGAAAACACCAGAAATAAAAAGTGACCTTGGGGCAGATAGGGTCACAGAGCCAGACCATACTGAATTACTTAACAACAACTGAAAAGTTGGAGGCAGTTACTTTCTCTCCTCCTCACCCACCCATCCAGGTCCTGTAGCATAGAAGTGCTTCCTCTTCTCTTGGTCCCATAGCATCAATTGCTGCTCACACTGAGCTTGTCATTTTGTATTTTCTGTGCCATGAGACCTCCCATAGCTCACTGTATAACCCTCACCTTGAAGCTATTCCAGGGACACCCCCAGCATGGGAGAATACAAACGAATGCATAAACGGTGGCTGGGTGGTTCAGTGAATAGAGTACCGGCCCTGGAGTCAGGAGGACCTGAGTTCAAATCCAGCCTTATACACTTAACACTACCTGTGTGACCTTGGGCAGGTTACTTAACCCCAATTGCCCTTCCTTCTGCTCTCCAAAAAAAAAAAGCAAAAAACAAAACCAAAACAAACCGACCAACCCAGGCACATAGGAGAAGCCACCCTGATAACCAGATTACCTTTTTATACCGCTGTGCCCCATACAGGTCTCATCCATCTCTCTCTTTCAACCTCATAACCGTGGAGTCAGCTCCACAATGTGAGAGCCAGCTTAGGAACACTAATCAGAAACTTAAACCAACACTGCTTTTATAGCCTGGGGAGTGGTAAGTTCATCTTTCGGGGGAGGTAAGGGGATATCTGGGGGGACGCTGGTGCTCTTGTCAGGCTGTTAGCCACAGCTACTGGCTCCCTTCTTCATGGATCAGCATTTTCTTTCTGCAAGGCACAGTTGTAGCAATAACCCAACTCAGCAATATGGTGGTTTCATTTATTCACACAAAAAGATTCTTCTTTTCATAAAAAAGTAAGTATATTAAAAGACTGCCTTCCTGACTGTGGGAATGGGCACAATTAGTGATTAAACTTGAAGATGAATCGCTTCTCCTTTCTCTCAACAGAGAAATAGAAGACTGGGTGAAAGATGGGATGTCTTGTCAGCTGGGGGCTCCAAGACGATTGGCCTTGTTTAATTGTTCTTTTATTATAAAGGCATGTCCAGTGGGAGAGAATGTATTGGGGAATGATCATGGAATTAAAGCGTGAGGCATCAATAAAAATTGATCTTTAAGTGGAAAGTCTTTTAGTGGAGATTAAAAACAACCACAACCAGATAGTAGTTATTCAGCCATTCCAGGTGTATCAGACTCTTCATGACCCTATTTGGAGTTTTCTTGGCAGAAATACTGGAATGGTCTGCCACTTCCTTCTCCACCTCATTTTATAGATGAGGAAGCTGTGGCAGACAGGGTGAAGTGACTTGTCCAGGGTCACACAGCTAGGAAGTGTCTGAGGCCCAATTTGAACTCAGGAAGATGATTATTTGATTGTAAGTCCAGTACTCTGTGCACTATGGTGCCTCATAGCTGCCCTGCTGGACAGTGATCTGGGTCTATAACTGAAGAAGAGGAAGAGAATAGACCACCTTTGGGAAGTTTCCCAGAGCTATGAATGACTCCCAAGCCGCTCCCCGGCACAACAACCTATTGTCTTAACACTGGGAGCCTCTCAGTAAGGTGGCATGACTGTGATTCTGAGAACACCACAAATCAGAGTTGTAGGTGACCAGTGGGCAACAGACAGCCACAGGGGACTGTGAGCGGGCTGAAGTATATTTTCAGTTACAGCCTGTGTGCAGGAACCAGTCAGTCAGTCAGTCAACAAACATATTAAATGCCTGCCATGTGCCAAGTTCTGTGCTGAGTGTCGGGGATACAAAGACAAAAGTGAAACATGCCTTGCCTTCATGGAGCTTTCATCCTAACAGGAAGAAAAAAATGTGCATCCACCATGGAAGGTAGTTAGAGAAGAGGGGCACTGGAAGCAGAAGGAAGGGGATGGAGTCAAGGAGGATGCTGTTTAGAAGGCGGAGCCGGAGCTGAATTCAGAGAAGGGACCTTCAAGATCCCATGCAGACGGAGCAGCTGACCTTGATTTGGGAATGGCTAACCCGTCATTGAGTCCATGAGTCCATCCAGTAACGGGATGTTACTATGCTGAAAAAAGCCATATGACGAATACAGAGAAACAGGAAGACCTATAAACTGATGCAAAGTAAAATAAGCAGAACCAGGAGAACAAGACATATAATGACTTTAACAATGTAAACGGGAGGAATGAAGACAACAAAGCTATCAGAACGAAACTAAATCAAACCCCTGGGCATCTTGTAAAATATGTCCTATGCGGCACATTGGATAGAAAGGTGGCCCTTGAATCAGAAAGACCAGAGTACGAATCCTGCCTCAAGCACTTAGTAGTTGTGTGACCCTAGGTAAGTCACTTAACTCCTGTTTGCCTCAGTTTCCTCTTCTGTAAATGGTCCCTTCCAGCTCTAAATCTACGACTCGGTGTAGGCTGTGAAATTTCAGTCACCGAGGATGATGCCAAAGAAGTTGAGGGGAAGGTTCTATGCATATGGAAGATCACATACGATGTCAGGTTTTTTATATGTTGGTTAGTTTTGCTGAACTGCCTTTTGCCCTCTCTTTAATTCTTCATTATAAGAGGTTGCTCTCAGTAGTGGGAAATGTAAGTGAATGTAAAAGCAAAGATACCCATAAAGATGTAAGATCCCATTTAGTAAGTTCATTTATGGTGGAAAAGAAGATGAAGCAAGAATTGTTGTTGGTTGTCTCATGTTCTCAAAGAGGACAGATGACAGGAGGGTGACGTCTTGAATTGGATTTAAATGAGGTCATCTTGAATTGGATTTAAGCGAGGTCATCAGCCTCACTCTGTCCTCCAGAGTCTTCGGAGTCTAGTGGCAACACAGCTGAAGCAAGATGGAGGGAGGCCAGGAAGATGAGCTATCACCCATGGAAAGAAACCAGAGCTAGAGGAAGGGAGGCCTCCTGCACACTGGGCAGATCCTCCAAGGAGGGTCCTTGGGACAACATGCACAAGAACCACAGAGTGCAAAGGATGGGAGTGCAGGGCCATGGGGGAACCAATACTCATGTTGATGAAATGGACTCCCTCTAATACAGTAGGAATCTGGCCTCTGCTCTTCTACTGCTGCTTCTGTTCTTCCTTCTGGACTTAAATCACAGAAGACTAATCTTGCCTTCCCGTGATATCCCTTCAGTTTTTGCTAATACTTTGCAGACCTTCAAACACCTGGTGGCGGCTATCACATTCCTTCCCTTCCCTGAGCCCTGCCCTCTCCATCTCCATTCCTCCAAATGGTCTTCTCATAGCTGTCTTTGGTCCATTTGATCACCTTCAGACTGAAGCTGTGCGTAGTCTTGTCAAGCCATGTCCTAGATTTCTTGCTGAAATCAGTGCCCACCTCCATAGTCCTGATGGAGGAGTTACTATCCCCTCGCGGTTGTCTTTCCTTTTCCACGAGGGTCTCTTGCTGACTCCAGAGCTGTGAGTGGAGCTGGGGTTAGAGCTGGTGTAGACTGAGGCTGGGTGCCTTCTATTGCACCAGGAAAAGGCTTCCTTGTTTAAAGGAGGGCACAGTGCCAAGTTTGAGAAGCTTCTGCATAGTTAGAGGTGCGAAGCATCGTGCTGAAAGGCCAAGATCAACTGCCTGGACTTGGGCCATGGAGTTGAAAGTCCAGATGTGAGAAGCAGGATGTAGAGCTAAAGGTTAAAAGGTTAAAAAAAGGCAGGCAGATGGACAGACAGACAGAAGAGAGAAAGCAAGAAGGAAAAAAGAGAGAAAGAAAAATAATAAAGGAAGAATAGGAAAAAATGACGGAAGAAAAAAGCAAGAATAGAGAAAGGAAGAGAGGAGAAAAGGAAAGAAAGGAAGGGAAGGAAAACTGAGCAACAGTAGAAACTTCAGATCTGGAAGGGAACAGAACAAAATCATTTTTTGCAACTCTGGCACATACTTGACTCAGATTCAAGTCTTACCTTCTATACATACTGACTCAGTGACCTTAGGTAAATCACTTAACTTCTCAGAGCTCCAGGCAGCTCTTTATGATTAACTTACTGATGCATTGCTGGTCTGCATCTCTGGATGGAGTCCTGCATTGATGAAATCATGGCTCTAAGCATACAATCAAAAATGTCACTATCGTTACTTGTTTTTGGCAATAGTTATTTAAAATGACTGTGCAGAGCTATTTATTTTAAATTTTATAGGCAAACCAACAAAACAGCATTCCAGTTGAGCACTTCCATTCTTTTCCATTTTAATGAAAGTTTTCAGTACCTTAACATTTATATTTTCCAGTAAAACTAATTGTTTTAGCTGGGCAAATGATCAAAGTAATATTTTGATTTGTGGAATATGTGTTCTGTAGGATGGTGTTATAGTTTATTTGTGGGTGTGTAGGGCAGATAATTGCCTTGGATCAACAGGTTGTATTTAAAATGCATCTCACTGTAATTGCATTTTGCCCAGTGTCGTTTAACTGGCAATGAGGAAATTAGAGTTTGAAAATTAAAAAAAAAGTTTAAACTTTTGTTTTCACCATTAGATCTTGGAAAATCTGTCAAGGGAATAATAAAAACAAAGTAATTTAGCTTAAAAACATAAACATAAAATGTTCCACTTATTTAGCATTTAAATTAAAGCCATGAGACTTAAAACTCTGTTCAATAAATATGTCAAATACTAAATTATGTATTTTAGTTCTAAGTTGTATATCAGTTAAGATAAAGAGCAGGCAAAAGAGAAAGGCTGTGAAATGAAGAGACTCCAGAGGCACAAAGATAGAGATTTTCATTGAGTGATACCTCTCATTAGGGTCATTGAAGATATTCCCACTAAAGACTTAATATTGTGACATAAAGAGAAAAATTACCTTTTGCTACAGTGCTGAATTTAAGTCATAGGTGAGAAGTGCCTCTTTTGATGAGCTTAAATCGTTGTAAACATTCTCTTGGAAGAAGAGGGAAAGAATTAATTAGTGAAGAAGAAGGGCTTTCTATAATCGTTGAAAGAACACAAGACTGGAGCTTGGGTTCTTGTTCTAATGGCCAATAATGTGGTGCCCCTCTAGGAAACTTCCCCAATTCCATCTTGATTTACAGGGGTTGGTTTCTCAAAGGGTGACTGACTACCACTCTTCAGCATTTTAGGGATAACTCAGAAATACTGATGCTTCTAGTACTGTCGCTCATGAGCCCCCATCTATGATGTTCCCCATTATCAATTTACCAGTAGACTTCTATTAGCTTTTATAAAAGGCATTTACTGAGACAGCGTAACATGTACAGTAATTACAAAATAATACCTCCCCAAACTGGGGACATACTTCCTCCCCCCATACATAAGTACCTGGGGAATGTGGGCTCAAATATAAAGCACAAAATACATATGACCAATGGAGACATATTGACTCCTGGTCCTGGAAACCCTTTTCTTCTTTCATGGAGTCCTCATGAAATTCTCCTTAGGTGTCATTCTCTCGTAGGCTCTGAGTGTTGATTTCTATATAGTTTAAAATCAATATTTCTCTCCTTCAAGAAGGTTTGTCCTTAGTGATGACCTTTCTGTCTGTCTTAGAACATCCCTTATTGTTGGTCAGTGTTCTGCCCTGGTAGACTCTGCTACTGATTCCAGTTTCTGATGAGACATCTGAGATTATGTGTGTGTGTGTGTATGTGTGTGTGTGTGTACACACACACACACACACACACACACATGCATGTATACCCATATACACATGGGTCTATAGACACATGTATCTTACATATATACATGTGTATATACATATATTTGTGTATACATACACACACGTGCATGTGTCCACATGTATATACATGGGTGTATAGACACATATATCTATATACATATATACATGTGTATATGTATATATGTGTATTTGTGTATATATACATGCACGTGTGTTTTGCAAACCTTAAAGCAGCAAATAAATGCTGATTATTATTAATATAATTATTTCATGACCTTCCAGGGCTTACAAGGTCATAACATGAATGATTATAGATACTCAGTTGACTAAAAGCAGGAAAGAACAATCACAAAACAAACAAGTCTGGGGCTGCTAGGTGGCGCAGTGAATAGAGCATCGGCCCTGCAGTCAGGAGGACCTGAGTTCAAATCCTACCTCAGACACTTAACGTAAAAAAATAGCTGTGTGACCTTGAACAAGTCACTTAACCCCAATTGCTCTACCTTACCCCCTCTGAAAAAAAGCAAAAAAAACCCCAAAATCAGCCAGAGTCACTATGTGCTTATAGATACATGGTGTATTTAGGTGAGGAATTCCCCTTGCTTACTGCGTGCCCCCCCCCCAACTTGGTGACCCGCATGGAGCTTACAATCTAATGGATTCCAACCAGGACTTGAAAAATGATCATCTCTGCAACAAGAAGTCATGTACATGTAGCCTTTGCTTAAAGATTTCAGTGAAGGGTAACCTACTGCTTTCTGAGGCATCCCATCCTGCTTTGGGATAGCACTTGTTTTTTAAGAAGCCCTTCCTAGGGGTGGCTGGGTGGTGCAGTGAATAGAGTACTGGCCCTGGAGTCAGGGGGACCAGAGTTCAAATGTGACCTTAGAGACTTGGCACTTATTAGCTGTATGACTTTAGGCAAGTCACTTAACCCCAATTTCCTTGCTTTTGCCACTCTAAAAAAAAAAAATGTCCTTCCCGACATCAAGCCTAACTCTGCCTCTTTGCAACTTCTACTGACTGTTCTTCATTCTGCTCCCTGAGGCCAAGCAGAATGAGACAAAGCCCTTTTATTTTTTAGAACTTCTTGAAAATTGGGTTTGTACACAAATTTGTTCCCAAATTTGAAGGACAATTTATCATACAGTCTGGAGGGAAAGACAAAGGATACATTTTCATCTGTTATATTAGCCTGATGTTGTCTCCCAGTGACATCAGAGCCACAACTCAGCAAACCAGTTCTCTGCAGATTTGGGAGGGAAGAGGCAGACTGGCTCCATCTTGGACAATAGAAATGTAATCCAAACTAGGGTTTGCCACATTGGCCTTGAGGGCAAAATACAGGAGAATCTGCTTTACTCCAGATTAGGAACAAAAGAGCTGTGAGCAAAGGCTCCTTTAAATTCTTAGCAGAGCCTCTCCTTGGAAAATTCAGGGTGATGGAGTGAACACTCTCCCTGAAAATGTAGAGTCTTCCTTTTCATAGCTTTTTTTTTTGGTGGGGGAGGGTGTGTGTGTGTGTGTGTGTGTGTGTGTGTGTGTGTGTGTGTGTGTGTGTGCAGGAACCTGTGCCTCTTTGTGCTTAGACTTTTCCTGGTCTTCAGAAATACATTTTGTAATGTATTTCAATAGGATAGAAATGAGACAAATGGAGCAAAAGTCTCATTTGTTGAAAGTATGGATACATCTCGGTCATTTCCTGATATAGGCCTCATTCTGTGGCCCAGCCCTCACATGGGCCTTCCCTTTAAACGAAGAACCAGAGTTAAGCCAAACCAGCCACAGAGCGATTGTGTCTGACCACCTAGGCAGCATTCTGCAACCATAGGCTCCCACCTCACCAAGGAAAGACAGACCCTTTTCCACATGTAGAGATGGTTTTGATGGTGAGAAGAGGTCTGTGTTGAGCCCTTAACTAAATGTGGTATCTCTGAAAGGATACTATATTTGGCGTCAGAGGACCTGGGTTCAAATCCTACCTCGATCACTTATTGGCTGTGTGACCTTGGGCAAGGCAGGTCAGTTCTCTGGTATTTAGATTCTTTATCTATAAAATGAGGGATTCAGACTAGGAAGCCTCTAAGATCTATTCCAGCAATAAATCTGTGATTCTGTAAACTAAGCTGAACCAACAGACGCTTTGATGAGAGGGTGATTTAATAAGTCAAACAACCAATAAATATTTATTAAACATCAAATAAAGGTGAAGCACTGTCCTAGGCACTTTAAAGTGATATAAAGAAAGCATTTTATGTGGTCTGGGCCTCTCAAAGACCTTACACTTTAGTTGGAAAGATCAAATTGATGCATGAAACTCCAACCTGTGCCGTATTGTCCTTCTGAGGCACTCGGGGAAGGGAGAGAGAGCTTGGACCCGGGAATCTAACTGGGCTTTGGAGAATCTGCAGAATTTGGATCATGAAAGCTAAAAGAGATGTAAGATAGGGAACAACTGAACAAAAGTGTGGGGTACTGGAAGACTTGGGGTCAGGAAGACAGGTTCAGACTTCATCTCATTCTTACTCACTGTGGGACTATGGATGGGTCACTTAATATTTCTGAATCTCAATGTTCTGATCTTAAAGGTGGGAGTGACGATAATCACTGTGTGATTATATAGTATGTTGTATTATTTGATAAAATTGTGCTTTTTTCGAATTGGACCTCAGACACTTACTAGCTGTGTGACCTTGGGCAAGTCACTTAACCCCAATTGCCCTGCCCTCCAAAGCAAAAAAAAAAAAAGTTGTATTTATAAAATGAGATTGTATTTGTGAAACTGCTTTTCCAGTCCCTGTTCCATAATAGGTGCTATAGAAATGCTTCTTCCTTTCCAGAATTCCTTAAGAGCAAGGACTTGTTTTTTTGCCTTTCTGTGTGTCCACTGCTCAGCACAGGGCTTGGCACATAGTATGTGTTTCTTCAATGTTTCTTGAATGAATGAATGGTTTCATCATAGAAATATGTATCTAGAGCCAAAAAGGATCTTCATGTGGAGCAAGAATATCAGTATGGATTTGATGAAGTTTCTCCTGTCACGTTCTGTCTTGAAAGTAGAATTTGTAGAATCTCTATATCAACTCTCAGATCCCCATCCACCCCCCCAGTTCTCTGTGGGGGAACAGGCTGTCGAGCAGTGCTGATCATGCGGGATCTGACAGTGTAGGGACTGTAAGAGACACCTAGGGAAACACAGACACAGTCTCTACTCTTGAGTAGCCTTCCAGGAGATAAAGCAGTCAGAGCCACACATAGCATCAGGGGAGAAAGGAGAAGTGCCTGGTTCACCATGGCTGAGCCGTTAGGGGGACTAGACTTGAACCCAGGTCCTCCTGACTCTGAAGGAAAACTGGCCCTCAGACCAAGCAACCTTCTGCTCCTTTGCCTCTTGACTATCCTCTGGGCCCCTACAGACAGGTTCCATGTTTCCAGGAATCTGTTACCTTGTTTGCAGTGATTCTGCTTCGTAGTCAGAATCTCTCTCTTCCTGGAAGGATTCTAACGGCTTGCTCTGTTCATTTTGAAGGTCTCAGCAATCTTTTTCAGAGTTCTCAGAGAAAGGCCAGCAGTGACCAATTGGGGTCCGATAGAGTCCGAAAGTTTGGAAGTACAACCTATATGAGATGTGGATCACGTCACAGAAGAGAGGAAGAGAGAAAATGTGCATTTAATCTCATAGTTGGAACTGTTTTTTAACCTATGCTGAGATGCCACACAAAGTCACCCTGACATTCCTTTTCATCACTGCATTGATTAGATTTCAGAGGTTGGCAGCTTCCTGTATCTGTCTCGTCATCTAGTAATGACTTGTTTATATGAAGGCGCTGACCTCTTTTCTCAGGATGGGAGTTGCCCTTCCCAGGGCTGTATTTTTAGGCAATATAGAGCCTTTGTTTCCCTTTTTAAAATGAACCACTTTTAACAGTCATGGACTCAAGAACTGAAAATAGATGAACCCTGAGAGTCCACTATGTAGAATGTAAGATTCTTGAGGGTAGACTTTTTTTGTGTTCACCTTTGTGTCACCAGAACTTAGCATCATTGTTAGAAATATATATATTTTTTCTTTCTGGAGGGCAGTTGGGGTTAAGTGACTTGCCCAAGGTCACACAGCTAGTTTTTGTGTTAAGTGTCTGAGGCTGGATTTGAACTCAGGTCCTCCTGATTCGAGGACCAGTGCTCTATTCACTGCACCACCTAGCCACCCCAGAAATATCTTTCATGGTTAAACCTCCATATTTGATACTGTGTAATGACTTTGTGTAAACTTTATATTTGTTCATCTATGTATGTGTGATATTCTCCCAGGAGAATGTAAGCTCCTTGAGGGCAGGGGCAATTTCATTTTTTTCTTTTTAACCCCAGAGTCTAGTGTTTAGTAAGTGTTTGTTGAACTGAATCTAATCAGTTCATTTCCCTAGTCTTCAGCAGGGTTCAATGATGTAACCCATCTCAAATAGAAAATAATCAATTTTATTTTTATAGATGCACAGAGGAGATAACTTTTTTAAAAAGGTAATAGAATATGTGCATCTGATTTCCTTTCAGTTTAGCAAGCATTATTAAGTACCTCCTATATTCTAGGCACTGGGAAAACAAAGTCCCTCCCCTCAAGGAATTTACATTTTACTGGGAAGAGAGATCATGTACACAGATAAGTGAGCATAAAGTTCATGGAAAATAGATGCTGAGTGTAGGACATGGGAATACAAGCACAACAGCCTGAAAATATGTCCAAAATCACAGAACAACTTTAGTCAGATATTCAGGCACCTGGTATTTTACAAAAACAGAATAAAAGAATTCTCCCGAGCGTTCCTGGGCCCACATCCTACTGTCCAGCTTCTGAAACAGGGACATTCTCTGGAGATGTCTAGATAATTACTTGTGTCCCCTTTTGGACTTATTAGTCAGCCTGTTCAACCCCAAGCAGAAAATGCCAATCATGAGGAAAACTTGAGATGGGCTTCGTCCTTGAGCTCTCTTTGTGAGAAAGCAGCTGTCTTTGTGGGGTTGAATTGCTCTGTTTTTCAAGTTAATGAATAGCTGTGTAAGATGAGGAGGGAGAAGGAATAGAGAATTAAAGACCTACGATAGTCACAGTCATACCAAGTTAGCTGCTGACAGATAAATCCTGGCTTCTCAGGAAAACAAGAAAGTTGCCTGGACTTGCTTCATGAAGCAAAGAATTTTTAGCAGAGGGAGTAGAATGAAAGCTCAGAGCAAACTTAGGAAACAGCACTGCACGACTGAGCTTAGCTACTTTTGGCCTTCTTGGTCTATTCTGGCTGTTGTTTGTCCTTCATTCTCAAAGAGGACCATGACATCAGGAAAGTGATGCCGTGACATGCAAGTGAATTGAATTTAAGTGAGGGAGGGCTGTGCAAAGTCATCAGCATCACTTTCTTCTCTAGAGCCATCTGGATCCAGGGGCAAGATATAGATCAGGACAACTGGACATGGCCCTGGATGCAGTGGTAGACCTTGGCCTTTTCAAGCTAAAGTCTTTAACAGGTCTCAGTTTGACTGAGGCAACACCCATTCAGTGACTAAGTCTATTTTTGTAGGCATTTCCTGGGATGTGCTTCACTTGACACATTACTTTTTATTCTGACTGTGATTGGTAACTGAGACTTATGGCTTGTTCTCCTTTCCATAGCTTCTTCTCAAATTCAATTCAGTTTAAAGCGTTTGTTAAGTACCTGCAATGTGCAAGACTGTGGAAAGCAGATGAAAATGAAAGTTCCTCTACTCAAGGAGCTTATATTCTATTTGTTCATTTGGCAAGCATTTATTAAGCTCTTACCATGTTCTAGGCAACATACTAGGGATTGGGATAATAAAGATGAAAATGAAATGGGCCCTACCCTCAGAGAGCTTACATTCTATTTGGGAAATATGCCAGAGTATGGTGGAGGAGGAAGGTAAATTCTCTAAGAAAATTAAGAGAGGTAGAAAGCAATGGCAGCTAATGTGCTGAGGGAAGACTACATGGAAGAGGTAGTGTTAGGGCTGAAAGGCAGAAATGAGGGGGGACTGCATTCCAGGCAAGGAGGATGGTGTATGAGAATGAACAAAGAAGGTAGAAATGTCCATTTCATGCACCAGGAAATTTGGTTAGAAGTAGTAGGAAGCAGTTTGAGTGGTGGATTTGGAGTCAGAAAACCCCAGTTCAAATCCTTGTTTTGCCATTCATGTGATGTTAGGCAAATCCCTTTAGCTCTCCTCTTCTGTAAGATGAGGGTGTTGGCCGGGAAGAACTCTGTGGTCTCTCACCACACAAAATCTACAATCCTAGGGTCTCATAACCCTGCTCTCATCTGAATTGCCCTGAAACCAGAGGGGCTTCTAGATCTAGTTCTAGAACTGGACAAGAGGTTGAGTAGGTAGGAAAAATGTTTGGTTAAGCACTATTTTATAAAAGTGATAGTGACAAGGGTTTACTTTATATCTGAGAGGTATATCTGGGAGGTAAGAATCACAAATGTTTTAATGATATCATGTACAATAAGTTTATAAATCCTGCTGAGTGGTAGGGTTTGCTTTATTGTACTCTGGTACTACCAGTTGGATTAAATTCCATCCCTTGTAAGAGATTGGAGAGCACTTAGAAAGCACATTTAATAACAGAATGAATGTTGCTTGTTGCTTGAAGGAAGAGAGTTATTAATGCCAAACTGTATGTCCTGCCCAAGGGAGGTGGGTCATTCTTTAATTTAATCCTTCCTCTATACAACTGAGAAAATGATTTTCCCAGTGCACATGTCTAGTCATCTGACTTCCCTGATCAAAAGCCTTCCATTTTTCACCATCGGCTACATGATAAAATATAGACTCTTTGGTCTGCAATTTAAACCCCTTCACAATCTGGTTTCAACCATCAAATTGTCCTATCAGCTGAAAGAAAGCTCTACAGAGGGGCATGACATGACAGCTGTATTTAAGTATTTGAAGGACCATCTCCTAGGGGAGGGATTGAACATGTTCTTCTTGGCCCCATAAGGCAAAAGCTGGGCAGCTGTTTCAGAGGCAAATTTAGGCTTGTTATAAGCAAAAACTTCAACATCAGCACAATCTGAAGTGGAATGGGTTTCTTTAGGAAGTGCCTTAAGCCAGGAAGTCATGGATTTCTCTTTAGCTGAGGTCTTCAAACAAATAAGGTCTTTAAGAGTTGGTAGATGGATTTCAAGAGCTGCCCTGGGCTAAATGCCTATCAATTTGTGGCTGATTTAGTGTTGAACCTCTTCAGATTTAGGTTGGTCTAGCCCATACTAATTAGCCCACTGTTCATGAGATGATATATGTAAAGAGAGACTAGAAATGTGATTTCATGAGTGTAGGTATAGGTAACTCTTTGTATAGTATAGTATGGTATGGTATGGTATGGTGTGGTATGGTATTGCATGGCATGGCATGGCATAGTATAGTATAGTATAGTATAGTATAGTATAGTATAGTATAGTATAGTATAGGTAACTCCCAGATGAGGAAGCTCCTTCTACCAATGCAGGTCAGCACCTTCTACAGACCAGCAACCTTTAAGAGAGTTGCTTAGGGTATTGAGAGGTCAAGTGACTTCCCCACAGTCACACAGTATGTGTCAGAGGAAAGATTTGAATTTAGGTTTTCCTGGCTTCACTTCCTTTATCCACTCTGGATATGTACAGATGTGTGTAAGGCATTTTGTTAACCGTAACAGCGTTCTATAAAAGTCAGCTATTGTGGTTATTACTAATTAACCTTAAATAGCTCAGACTGGAAAGAGGACTGCAAGTAATTCACAATGTCTTTGAGTACAGTTATCAGGTCAGGCTGAGCAAAGAGAATTAAACGATTGGCTGGGCACCAGTTGAGAGGCCATCTCCCATCCACAGGTCTGCATTGGCTTTTTCCTGTCTTTTCTGTCTTTGCAGACACTTGTACTCCTGTAGGAATATCTCAGATTTTTATCTGTTTATTTTCTGTACTCATATTGACTGCAGCCAGGAGGTTTGCCTAAGTAACTAATGAGGACGAGGGATCATAGGATGCTGGAAAGCATCTAAGAGATCATCTCCCCCATTTAAGAAATGAGGAAAACAGGGTTCAGAAAAGCTCACAGTCTCACACTGCTCGGATGCAGAGCACAAAGATCTCCAGGGAAGGCACCGGGAATATAACAATCTCAGTGTTGAGAAGCCAAAAAAAAAAAAAAAAGAGTAGGAAGGCATAAACTTGTAACAAATGATGCCACCACAGTGTCACTCTTGCCTATGGTCTTTTGAAAAGTTCCTTACGTAGGATCGGGATAATATGTCGGAGGCTTGCCTCATTTTCTTCTGCCACTGAGAGGCTCAGGCTGCCTACTTGTGAGCCACTGCCAGACCCATCATCTTTTCCTATCACACATTTCAATCAGTGGGAAAAAATATTTATGAGATTATAGGTGGTGCAGTGGATCAAACTTGAAACTTGGAGTAAGGAAGACCTGAGTTCAAGTCCTTCCTCAGACACTAATTAATAGTATGCCTCTGGGTAAAATTCAAACCTTCTCAGCCTCAGTTTCCTCATCTGTAAAATGAGGAAAATAATAGCACCTACCTCCCAGGGTTGTTGTGAAGATCAAATGGGTTAACCTATGTCAAGTGCTTTGCAAACCTTAAATCTCTGTACAAAGGCTAAGCTATTCTTGTTATCTAGAGGGGAGGGAGGACCACAGAGATCAGCTGGTCCAGCCCCCTCATTTCACTGGGCTCGGAAGATGAATGACTGCCCAAGGCCACCAAAATAACAAGTTTCAGAGGCAGAATTTGAACCCAGATCCTCCCCCTCTCAATTCAATGCTCTTTCCACTGTACTATGATATGTGAGGTTGATATTGCCCTTGGGGGGTTCAGTGCTATGATTATCATCTCCATTTTATGGATGAAGACACTGAGGAGCAGAGGTGAAGTCACGTGCCCAGACTCCCACAAATTTTTAAATATCTAAAGCCACATTTGAACCCAGATCTCCCTGACTCCGAGGCCAGTGCCTTATCCATTGTGCCACACTATTTTTCCTGATGCAGTCAGTCCAGTGTTTTAAGAAGATAATTCTGTCCACTGTGGGGAGGATAGGTCAATATGTCAAGGACCTGTGGTTTCAGGGAGAATTAGGACAAGTGGGAAGGAGTGCTTAGACATTCACCAACTGGTTTCTTGGGGAGTGGTGTCTGTTGAATCATCCAGACAAATTTGAGGACATGTGGGTGTTCCCTTGCCAGTCAAAACAGGCAGAATCCTGGGGCACAGTGGTAGGGTAGGGCCCTTCTTCAGCAAGGCACTGGAGGCAGTCTGTGGTTATTGTGAAGCAGCTAAAAGTCCTAGACATGGATGGAGTTCATCTCTTGATGGGGAACAGGTTGCTTCATTAGGAGCTCCAGAAGAGCTGAAGTTTTCAGAGATCCTATTTGGCCCTAAACAAATCCCGCTAGGCCAGTGAGACAGGGAAATTGGCATCCCTAAGGAAAGCTGGTCTTTGCTCATTCAAGGTGGAGCTCTGACAAGGCAAGAGTAAATCCCGTCCCCTGGATGATAGAAACAGATTTCTGTGAAAGGCTATTGGATGAGTGAGCGAGAGGCAGAGCCAGTAAGGAAGAGGCTCAGCCAAAGCATGACCTCATCCAGCCTTGGGGGAGCCACTCAGGCATGCTTGCATGCCTACATCTGCTGGGTGGTTACCTTTGGACCAGCAGTAACGAAATCTACTTTGATGGAACTTCGTGGAGACAGTTGGCAGCAGCTTCCACAACACTGCAGGTTTAGAGAGGGAAAAGCAGGCCTGGGGAAGCATCTTGGTTACTTGCTCTCCAGAGGCATCGTACAAAGAAGAGAGAGCCAGACTTGTTATCAGGAAGGGCTGGGTTCAGACCCCACCTCTGAGACCTGCTAGATGAGGAAGCCAATCCACCTTTCTAAGTTTCAGTTTCCTCACCTGTAAAGTAAGAGTTCCAGCTCTAGAGCTGTCAGCCATTGAGGACAATAATCCCCATTGTACCTTCCTCGTGGGAAGTCTCCCCCACCCCACTCCCCATTGAAAATTATTACCTAGGTGACCTTGGGTAAGTCATTGTACCTTTATCACTCTGATGCTCAATTTCCTTATCTATAAAATAAAACAATTGACTAGATGTGGCTTTTTTAAATAAAGTTGATTGATGAATAATTGAATAATTGTAATGACCAATCCCAGAGAGGGCATGAGGAAGCATGTCCCTCTTTTCAGTACAGAGGAAGGAGACTACAGGCACAGAATGGTGGCCATGATATCAGTTGGTTTTGCTTATCTGTTTTTGTTCTTTTTTGTTTGTTTGTTAGCTTGTTTATTATAAGAGAGGCCAGATATAGTGAGATATATCTAGAAGTGACTATGATGTGAAAACAAAAGCCATTAATATCACTTGTTTAAAGTTAATTATTTGGAACTTGAAGTCCAAAGGGACAAAGGTTATAAAGTGTGGTTAAATTAACAGGCCAGTATGCAAAAGTCATTTTAGTCAATAATATACCTGAGGTATAGTACTGAAGCATCAATACCCTCACCCAGAAGTGTTCTTATTGATGTTCAGTCATTTCAGTTGTGACTGACCCTCTATGACTCCATTTGGGGTTTTCTTGGCAAAGTCACTGGAGTGTTTGTCATTTCCTTCTCCAATTCATTTTACAAATGAGGAAACTGAGGCAAACAGGGTCAAGTGACTTGCCTAGTAAGTGTCTGAGGCTGGGTTTGAAATTGGGTTTTCCTGGCTCCTGGTGGGGTGTTTTATCCACTGAGCCATCCTAACTACCCTACCTGTAAATACTGCTTAATAACTTTGAACCTAAGGTATTAGTAGTTAGAAAACAAAAAAATCTAATCACCATGTGCACTGATGGTTAGTGGGGGATTTTTCCCCACTCTGCTTCAACAGTGAGTTCAAGTTTTCACCTCTCCTGCTTTCAGTGGGGTGGCCCAGGCTATGTAGATTTTGAGGCCCCTTGCAACTTTAATTGTGCAATTGAGAATTAGCCCCCCAGCTCTAAGCCACTGATGGGGGCTTCCCTGGGCCAGCCAGAGGGAAAGATAGCAATGGGAACTGATGAAGAGGAAGGTACAAGGAAAGTTGTTACAGGGCATCAGAGGTAAGGCGCCAGGGCTTCCTGCACAGCTAGAGATCTGCAAGAACTTTCTAGCTCAGTCCAGCTGCTTCCCCAATCACCTTCTTTGTCAGAGACTCTCATGATGATGCGCCTTAGTCTACTTTGGCTGGACTTGTTTCTCTTAGCTCATAGTTACCATGTAGGAAACCTGGGTAAACAATACCTACACACACACACACACACACACACACACACACACACATCCTCCATAAAGGTGAGGACAAGTCTCTTGGAGCTCAGTTCTGATCCTCAGGTGCCACTGCTCCCTTCTTTTTGGTTCCTTTCCCTCCCTCCAGTCTCACTTTTCATCGGAGAATGGTAAGAGCTTAGCTTTTTGTGGAAATGTTTAGCCTCATATAAACACAGAAATCTGTCAGCATAGAGGGGAGCTAGTGATAGTATTGCCACCCCTTGGCTCAAACGGCCAGTTGTATGACACTCTTTCCTTATTGATGAAGACTGGTCACTCAGTGCCCAGCACCTTTGTGAGGGTCTGGTGGAGTTGGTGAGAGCCGTAGAGAAGAGAGATTGGATCTCTTCTGACTTCCAGAGAAGTCATGCCATTCTAGATTCTCTTCAGATCCCTAAAGGGAGAAAGACTCTGGGAAGACAATATGTAGCATGGAGAGGGAGCTGGCAGTCTTTATTATGTCTAGCTTATAACACTAGAGACTTCAGGGAATTTTCCCTTGGGTGAGATCTGGGACTCTTTCTTGGTCTGGCTGATTTATCTCACTCAAAGGGAAAGCTCCTTTTCTCTGTGTAGCATACAGCATAAAGTCTCATATGTATACTTTCTCTGATTTCTGTTTACTCTCTGTTTGGGGAAATGGGTTTATTTGCTATGTGTGTTTAGGTAGGAAGGAAGTCAAGTCTAGGATATATACCTTGAGGTGCACCGTTACTGTTAAGGGGTAGCAACCAGGAGTACAAGTTGAACCTAAAAATGACTTCCCCTATACTAATTCTATTTAAGTGAACAGACAGATGTGATTCTAGCCTGATTGCCCATCTCTCTGAAAGGAGCAGAATGACAAGCCCCAAACTCTTGCTTCCCTTCCTAGAGAAAAGAAGGGGGAGGAGATGCTAAAGAAGTCTATCTAGACAGACCCATGTGGATATACATAACCTACATGGGCAAGATCACCAAACAGCAGCACACACACACACACACACACACACAAACACACACACAAACACACACACACAATCCTTATAATACCAGAAAAATAAGAAAATAGGATCATCAAAATATTTTTAAACACGCACAAAAAGACCCAGAAGAAAGTTCAGAAGGAAACACAAGTTTCAATAAAGCAAGAGAGCTTTGAAAGTAACATGTGAATTTATTGTGCACATTTTTAAAAACTCAAGCTGTATAAAACAGAGATTCAAAGTTTTATATATACTCTCCCTTTTCTGTTCTACTTTGTAAATGGAAATGTTATTTTTGTGTGTGTTCCTTAAGATCAAAATGAAAAAAAAAGGTTTTAAAAGAAATCCTTCAAAATAACTTCTTGAATTTGAGAATACAATTCTAAACAGTGGCCCTCCAGAAACGTGAGTCCTGATTTTCTAAGAGAAGAATGGGAGTAGATTCACTTTCCTTTGTCCAGTTGGACCTATGTTGGCCCAAAGCCACATGGAGAGAGCAGAAGAGAACAGACATGAATTTGATTGTCAGCCAGGTAGAGAGAATAGTGTTTCTACCTGCTATTGGTTACTCAGAAGCTCTGTGGGCTTCTCCATAAAGAAGACGCTAAACCATGGTTTTCCTCAATGATCTGAGCTCCAGGAATAGAAGGGGGGCGGGGAGGAAGAAGGTGGTTATTCTGCCCTCCAGGAGAGATGAGGAAGAAAGAAGATCTGTGGCTTATGTCTCACCTCCTACTTCCAGCCTTCTTAGACACACAGTCCTAGCCATGTTCCTTTTTGCAGTGTCTGCTCCTCAGTTGCACTGAGGGTCTGAGACAACATCAAACCTTCTGTATTACAAGCTTTATCCCAGGTCTGGAGGTAGAAAAGTTGTTTCCCCTTTTCAAGGGGTATCATTTTTCAATCAAGTAGGTTCCACCCTGTTAGCAGGTGAAAGTTCCCAGTCCAGTTGTATGGCTTATTGCAGTCTGACTATCGTTCTGAATGGAGCTGAGCAGGGCAGGGATAAGTTCTTATGCTCCCCATTCCAAATAGCTAGAAGGCAGCTCGATGTCAGAAAAGCAAGGAAGATGGAAGGGTGTTGCTAGCAGCTCTTTGTTCTTCACAGTGTGAGAACACTGGCTCTTTACCCTGTATCTGAAAGGGTCATTTGACTGAAGATGCTGAATGTAGGCTCCTAGCAAAGGAGGTAGGAGAAAGATGCTCAGCTAAAGGTATAAGTCAGAGAAGACTAAAAAAGAACAGTAGTGGGATAGGGCATGCAATAATTCTCAGAGGAAAAGTAAAATGAAAAGTGTCTGGAATGATGGTTCTGACTTCATGAGTCTATACAACAGTGCAGACGGTAGGCGTAAAGAAAGCAAATGTGGGATTTAACAAAGGGAATCAAATCATTAAGATTTGAAGGTATGGAATCCATGGGAACATAACAATATTTCTTACTCAGAAGAAGCATATATAATATAAAGTAAAAGGGTTGGTGCACATCAAGAAGTTATGCTCCCAAATTAAAAAAAAAAGTTTGAAAAAGATGCTTTGTTCCTAGCCCAAAGCCTACAAACCTCTGGATAGTAAGGATAATTTGGATGAAGATGAAGGAGAAGTGGGAGAGGGTGTGAACTGGTTGTAGAAACATACTCCTAAGCTGCCAGCCTAAGGATGTGACCAGTGTTGTCCTCATAAACTTGGCACCAAGGTGAAATATAGTGGGCAGTGAAGATGTCAGATATCTGCTGGAAGTCTCACCCTGCTTAGAGCAGAACATCTGGTGGAGTTTTGTTTGTTTGTTTGTTTTAACTTGGCTTGCTTTAATCTCCATCTTTCAGATATAGTAAGCAAAAGAGGGAAATGGTTATTTTT
The DNA here is from genome assembly GCA_028646575.1 of Pseudocheirus occidentalis. Classification (NCBI taxonomy): domain Eukaryota; kingdom Metazoa; phylum Chordata; class Mammalia; order Diprotodontia; family Pseudocheiridae; genus Pseudocheirus; species Pseudocheirus occidentalis. The sequence continues at coordinate 17,174,673 of CM053597.1, read as the reverse complement.
GATCTAAGTCTGACCAATATACAACTAGTTGGGGATTTTGGAAACTGTGCCTCAGGCTCATTGGCCCATTGGTTTAGAGCTGGGAGGGACTTCAGTTAGTTGAATCCCTTTATTTTTCAGATGAGGAAATTTGAGAACCAGAGAGGTGATTTGACTTGCCCAAGGGAGTCACTAGGTTTAATCCAGAGATCTGTTGCCTCTCTACACTGATTTAATTTATTTCTTTTTTAGAGTTCTTACAGTGTAGCTTCCTTCTCTTGATACCTGTATTTCTGAGTTTTTCATATTTATCGATCTTTATGGTTCAGTAATAGCCATCACATTCCTATACTATGATTTGTTCAGCCATTCCCTAATCAATGGGCATGTATTTTGTGTATTTCCTGGCATCCCAAATAATTCATTTATAAACAATTTTTACATGTATGGTCTCTTCTTGCTTTCAGTAACCTCCTTGGCACACAGTACAAGTAGGAAGATATCTGGATCAGATAACAATTTAGTAACAATTCTTGTAGAATTCCAAATAATTTCTTTTTTTGTAATTTATATATTTTAAAATTTTTTCATAAATAAATTAATTTATTTTCTTGTTTACATCATTCATTTCCATGAGATTTAGAGTTACACATTTTCTCCCCATTTTTCCCCTGCCCACCACCCCAAAACAGCCCTATCCCACTGTATGACCCCTCCCCTAATCTGCTCTCTCCTATATCCTTCCTCATAGCCCCTCTTACTTTCTTGTAGGACAAGATGGATCTCCCTACCCCTGTGGCTGTATATCTTAATTCCCAGTTGTGTGTAGTTAATAATAATAATAATTATTATAATTATATATATATTATTATATATATTTTAACATTTGATTATAGAACTTTAAATTCTAGATTCTTTCCCTTCCTCCCTCGTAACCCACCCCTACTGGAAAGACAAGCAATTCAATACAGGCTGTACATGTGTAGTTATACAGAATATCTCCACAATGGATATATTGTGAGAGACTGATTATATGTCCCTCCTTCCTATCCCGCCTTCCCATTGTTCTTTCTCTACCCTGTCCCTGTCCCTTTATAGAAGTGTGTGCTTCCAGTAACTCTCCCCCCTATCCTGCCTTCCCCTCCATCATCCCCATCCCCCTTACTCTCCTGTGTGGCAAGATACCCAGTTTAGAGTTTATGTCATTCCTTCTCTAAGCCAACTTCAATGAGAGTAAGGTTGACCCTTTCCCTTCCTGTTCTTCCCCTCCATTGTAACAGTTACCCCTTGCCTCCTCTATATGAGATGATTAACCCCATTCTGGCTCTCCCTGTCTCCTCTCATTCTATTCCTCTCCCACCTTTCAATTTCATCTTTTAAAATATCATCCTTTCCTATTCAATTGATCCTGTGCCTTCTGTCTGAGTACACATATATACACACACTCATATATGTATTGGTATGCATATATACCCTCCTATATAGATATATGTGTATGTATACATACATATATATATATATATATATATATATTTATATTCCCTTCAACTATCCTCATACTGAGAAAAGTTTCATAAGTTACAATTATCATCTTTCCATGTAGGCATATAAATAGTTCAACTTTGATAAGTTCCTTATGATTTCTTTTCCATGTTTATCTTCTCATGCTTCTTGTATTTGAGTGTCAGATTTTCTTTTCAGTTCTCGTTTTATCAGCATGAATGCTTGAAAGTCTTCCACCTCATTGAATAACCATATTTTCCCCTGAAACATTATACTCAGTTTTGCTGGGTAGGTGATTCTTGGTTTTAATCCTAGCTTCCTTGATTTCTGGAATATAATATTCCAGGCCCTTCAGTCTCTTAATGTAGAAGCTGCTAGTTCCTGGATTATCCTGATTGTGTTTCACAGTATTCAAACTGTTTCTGCTTGGCAGCTTGTAATATTTTCTCCTTGATCTGGGGACTCCAAAACCTGGTTATAACATTCCTAGGAATTTTCTTTTGGGGATTTTTTTCAAGGGGTGATCAGTGAATTCTTTCAAGTTCTATTTTGCCCTCTGGTTCTAAAATATCAGGGCAATTTTCCTTGAGAATTTCTGAAGAATGCTTTCTAGGATCTTTTTTTGATCATGGCTTTCAGGTAGTCCAATAATTTTAAAATTGTCTCTCCTGGATCTATTTTCCAGGTCAGTGGTTTTTTTCACTGAGATATTTCACATTGCCTTCCGTTTTTTCATTTGTTTGGCAATTTGTTAAGGCAAGAGCACTTAGCCTCTGAATGATTGCTTGGCCCCCCTGCAATCTGCAGGCTGGGTACTTCTGAGGCAGCCACATGGAAGTGGCTGCAAGGCCGTAGCTTCTGCTGCTTCCTTGCCCTAGAGGCAGTTTGGCCGGATCCTCTCCTCTGAATTTAGCTGAGTTCCACTAACCTTTCACTCAGTCCTTATTTATTATGGCTTGATAATTCTGGAAATCACCACAGCTGCTGCTGATCCACTCTCCTGAAGAGTCCAACTGTGGCTTGTCCTGGCGGCCTTGGGGCCAAGCGGTGGTTTCAGGCTGGCTGGTTTTGGCTCCCAGTTCACAGTTCCTCTAGCCATAAATGAGCATGCCTGTCTTCCCACAACTGTTGCAACAATGAGTTCCCTATCTCTTATCATCTTTGTCCTTAGACAAAGTCTTCTACAAGTCTCCATTTATTCTGACCTTTATAGGTCCAAGTTCCTCTTTTGTATTCCTGATGACGTGCCTTCCTTCTACGGGTGTGGGAATAGCAAAGGGAGATTTATCTTATTATATGTCATCAATTGATTAGAAAGAAGATTCCTGTACAAACTCCAGAACTCTACAAAAAACATGTCACCCCTAATGTCGGGCCAGCCTCACCATCTGGAAACCCTGACTCCTGGAGCATAATGGCATTTCATTTCTAAAAGACATATGGCCAAATGTCTTGGGCTGCTGGGAGAAGGTTTTCCTATTGACTCCTGCGTTCAGAGAGGGCTGAATGGGCAATGTGTTGGCTTGTTGTTACCTCTGAGGATTCTATTTTGGAAAATAAAAAGGGAGGGGGGACCATTGAAACATGACAGTGATGCTTTTTAAAAGAAAATCTATACAACTTTTAAAAAAGATGTTGGCAAAGATTTCCATGTGGAGCCCAGAAAAAATTGTAAATGATTGGCATTTTGCAAGTCATTTAACTCCTCTGGTTGGTTTGTTCATCTGTGAAATGAGGTCACTGGACTATCTGATTTCTTAGTCTCTTCCAGGTCCAATAGTCTGAGTCTGTGAGTCTTTAATCCAACATTTTGAACATATAGACCCAGCTTATGGTGTCAAAAATAAAGATAATAAAAATCTTCTACCCACATTAAAATATAGAGTTTTATTTTTAAGCACTTTCCTTTTCTTTTTTAAATTGAAGACGGTAATGCTTTGGAAACCCATTGCTAGCCAGAAGTGACTCAGGGTTTTTTAGTGGAAACAGCAGTTGGAGGTCTGGCACCTCACCAGGATCCAAAAATATATGGTGGGGCCTTCCTCATCTTCTCCACCTGATCTGTCTGTAGCATCGCTGGCTGTGGCAGTGGGGATGGGGCTGAAGATATTTAAGAGCCTACCTCACCAAAACTGTTAAGGAGACCTAGAAATGAAGTCGGCTGCTATTGATATAGGGGGATGGGAGATATACTATGAGGTGTGCCTGAGAGCACCCAGCTTCATTCTTCACTCTTGCCTAAGGATGCAAAATAAGCAAGCAAGAAACACTCTGCTTATCCTTCTACTAAGGGGAAGATAGCACATATTACATAAGGCTACTGATTGACGGGAATGGGCGTGTTGATTTGATTACTGTTCCTATAACTAGTGTTGGTAAGCAGGGCACAAACGGCGCTTGGGAGATGGCTGCAAGGGGCATCTTGTCACTTCTGCCACCACAGCATTCTTCATATCTATGCCCTTTTCTCTTTCCCCTAGTTTAAGGCCTTGTCATCTCTAGAAGGACTGCCACAATAGCCCCCTAATTGGTTTTCCTGCTTCCAGCCTCTCTCCTCACTAAACCATCTTCCCCATAGCTTCTAAGTTAATATGCTTTAAACTTAGATCTGACCATGTTACCCCCTACTCAAAAATATTCTGTGCCTCCCTATTGCCTCTAGGATAAAATAAAGAATAATCAGCATGACCTTCAAAATCCTCCACAATCCAGCTCCCACTTCTCTTTCCAGATTTATTTCACATTATTCCCCTTTATGCACTGTCCACTGTGGTCAAACTAACCTTGCCATCTTTCCTGACTCACCTCTCCCTTGTAGAATTCCTTCAAATTGTATGGAATGAGTGAAAACTTCTGAATTTGGGGTTGTTAAGCTTCCCTTCCTCCCCGCCTCCACTTCCATGGCTGCTGTCAATTACTTTTACCTTCCTTTTTCTATTTTCCCCGCCTTGGTGGGACCCTCCCCCCTCTTTTCTCTTGTTTTCCCAGTTGGGAAGAATTTGGTGAGGTATGCCTCTCCACTAATGAGAAACAAAATAGTTGGGAAAGGGGGTTTGACTAAGTTAAATTCTGGTTCTGCCCTTTGAAACGCGCCCTCTCCTCCATACTCAAGCATGGGGCAGACTGCCTTCTTCTTCTGTTCTTATCCTAAGACATCTCTGTGTTTACTTTTTTCACTAAACTAAGGATGAAGGGTATTCTTCAACCCAAACAAAATGGAGATCCCTATCTGATGTGAGCTTTCCTGATTCATCTTGGTGTTAAGGCTCTTTCCCTCTTGAAATTCCTTTGTCCTTAGTTTGCATTTGCTTCTCTGAGAATATATTATATTCCTCACCCCTATGCTACAAAGCAGTAACTCTCAGAAACATTTTGATAGTGGTGAAAAAAAATAGACTGCAGTGGGTCAAATTGGGTATGTCACATACAGAAACAAGGAAACCTAGAACATAATATTCAATAAACACAAAGACCCTGGGATAAAGGTTCATTACAGGTTCATACAGACTGCTAGCAAAATTGTACAGCAATATGGAAGAAATTAGATTTTGAACAATACCTCCCACCTTATACCAAGATAAGCTTTGAATGGAAACATGACCTAGATATGAAAGATCATATCATTAAACAAATCAGGGAAACATGGGGCAAACTGCCCATCAGGTCTGTGAATGGAAGAAAGTTCATAACCAAACAAAGGAGAGAGAAAATCACAGAAGAGAAAATGGATCATTTTAATTATATAAAATTAAGAATGTTTTGCACAAACAAATCCAGTGAAGCTAATATTAAAGGGAAATAATTAACTGGGAAAAGAATCTTTACAACATATTTCTCTTATAAGGATCTCACTTCCAAGATTCAAATTAATTTTTTAAATTTAATTTTTTTTTTGCTTTTTGGAGGGCAATTGGGGTTAAGTAACTTGCCCAAGGTCACACGGCTAGTTTTTGTTTTAAGTGTCTGAGGCCGAATTTGAACTCAGGTCCTCCTGACTCCAGGGCCATTGCTCTATTCACTGCACCACCTAGCCACCCTTTTTTTAATTTAAAAAAAATTTTTTTTCAGCATTCAAATTAAGAAGAATAAGAGTCAGTCTCCAACTGACAAATGCTCTAAATATTTGCATAGGCCATTCCCAAAAGAATAAGCCTAGGCTATCTGTATAGATAGGGAAAAAACCACTCTAAATCACCACTAATTAGAGAAATGCAAATTAAAGTATTTCTAAGATTCTATCTCACACTCTCAAACTGGCAAATAAAAAAAAAAAAGGAACATGATAGGTGTTGGAGAGACTGTGGGAAAATAGACATACAGATGTATGCTGTTGGTAGCTCAATGAATGAGCGTAACCATTCTGGAAAGCAATTTGGAAAAACACACAAAAAGCGACTGTTTACAACGTGTGCCCTTTGACTCACCTATACTACTGCAAGGCAAGGTCTACACCCAAAAGAAATAAAGGAAGTAGGAAAAAGTCCCATATGTACAAAAATATTTATAACAACCCTTTTTATGGTGGAAAAAATGAAAGTAAAGGATGCCCCTCAATGGAGGAGTGGCTGAATAAATTGTGACATATAGATGTGACCGAGTACTATTGCTCTGTAAGAAATGAGGAAAGAGATGTCTCAAAGAGACGTAGAAAGACTTACATGTACCTATGCAAAGGGAAATGAGCAGAACCAGAACTGTAAAAAGGAACAATTATGAAGATTTTTATGAATTCATGAAAAATAAAATGGGTGAAACCAGGAGAACAATTTATGAAAATCAATGTTATAAAAAGGAACAATTTTGAAGATTTTCATGAATTGATGAAGAATGAAATGAGTGGAATCAAGAGAACAATTTCTACAATACTACCATAAAGACGAACAATGTTGAAAGCTGTAAGGTCTATGATGAAGGCAATGGCCACTCGTGGTTCCAGAGGACAAAGGATGAAAACTGCTGTCTTCTGACAGAGAGGGGGTCGATTTGAGGTGCAGAATTATATACATAACACATAGAGACATATGCATGTATATCTGTGTGTGTCTATGTGTGTGCATGTGTATCTGTGTGTGTCTGCGTATCTGTGTATGTGTCTCTGTGTGTGTCTGTATGTGTATCTGTGTATGTGTGTGCGTGTGTCTCTATGTGTGTGTATCTGTGTGTGTGTGTCTGTGCATGTGTTCTCGTACACAGCTAATGAGGGAATTTGTTTTGCTTGACTATGTGTGTTTGCTTCAATGATTTGTTTTTCTTTTCTCTTTCCAATATGGCGGAGGATGGAAAAGAAAGAAAATAGGTTTCTGTTGATTTTTTAAAAACGCTTTTTTAAAAAAATAGAAAGGTGAAGTAGAGTTATAGAGGTGGGATGTTACATACTCTTTCAAATGAGATCACTATGTTTTTAGTTTTGCTTAATTGTTTATTTGCAATACAAAACCTCAGATGGAGAGGGGGTGATCTGGAAATGTTTGTAATGCATAAACAAAACACATTATAAAACTTTAAAGAAAAAGAAGAAACATGCAGGACCATAGTGATCACCACCAGCCCCTAGGCCTAGAATCTCTGTTTTTATATACTTTTTACTGGCAGCATCACAGTCAGAGACTGATGCCCTCATTAGGGGTATTGGCAACAGTTGCTGCCTTCCTTGACTTCAGATCAAATGGCCTGCCTACTTGAGTGTGGTAGACCACATACATTATAAAATAAAAGAGAACTATGCCCTGAATTCCCCCAAGTGTGTGGAGCCCTGTTTGGCAGGGTCTTTGATACAACTTGAGTGTTTGAACAGTGCCTTTAAGAAGGACATCTTGAGCTAGGTATCCCATAGACATCTCACACTCAATATGTTCAAAACAGAACTCATCTTCCCCACCCCACCCCAATCCTTTCCTTTTCTAAACTTTCTTATTACTAATGAAGATCCCACCATCCTTCCAGTCCCCAATGCTCAAAGCTTAGCATCATCTTCCACCCCTCACTCACACTCATTGGACATGTCCAATCTGGTGCCATGTCCTTGTCATGGCTACCTTCACATCTCTCTCACGTATCCCCTTCTCTCCACTCACACAGTTACCTCTCTGTTTTGGCCCTTGTCCCACCTTGCCTGCATGATTGCAATCATCTTCAAACCAGTTTCATGACCCATCTCTCCCTATTGCCATTCATCCCCCACTCAGGTGCCAAATGATTTTTCCTACAAGCAGAGTCTCACTGTGTCACCTAGGTCCTACTCAGTGTACTCCAGTGCCTCCCTGCTCCTACCAATGTCAAATTTAAAGTCATCTGTTTGGCATATAAAGCCCTTCACAAGCTGACCCTTTCCCACCTTTTTAGTTTTCTAGTCTTTTAAAAAAACATTAATCTTTTATTTATTTATTTTTAGTTTTCAACATTCATTTCAACAAGATTTTGAGTTACAAGTTTTCTCCCCATCTTTCCCTGACCCCTCCACCCCAAGATGGCAAGCCTACTGAATACACCTTTCCCAAATCTGCTCTTTCTTATATTCTCCCCCATTCCCCCCCCCAACAAACTTTCTAGTAGGGCAAGACAGATTTCAGTACCCCAGTGCCTGTATATCTTATTTCCCAGTTGCATGTAAAAAAAAACAATTTTTTTGACATTTATTTTTAAAACTTTGATTTCCAAATTCTTTCCCTTCTTCGCCCCTTGCCCACCCCACACTGAGAAGATAAGCAATTCAATATAGGTTGTACATGTGTAGTTATGCAAAACATTTCTGTGGGGAGCCAAGAAGGCCTGATCCAGGACTCAGATAAGAGACCTTAATTATGTACCCTAATTCCTCTCGAGGTGATGTGGCTTGCAAAGGCTGGCTCCCTCGAAGGAAACTCTGGGGTGCACTTGAAAGGACTTTTGTCTGATATCCTGACATCAAAACCCTTGCCCCCAACCTTCAGTCATCAGTAAGGACATGTTCCTTATCATATTATGCTACTTCCAAATTATAACAGACTAAAGACTACGGTAAGTCAGATTACCTGATTCCAGGGGATTGGTCTGTATGCAAATGTCTTTGAGATAGTGGCCTGCTCTCAGGAAGCATCCTTTGTACAATAAGATACATTTTTATAAGGGAAAACTGACTTTCCCCATGACTTCCTGGGTCCTTGATAACAAGCCTTGTCTTATCCAAGCTACTTCCTGGGTATGGCAGACTATTCTATTAGTAATAATATTCCAGGATATGATTGAGATAAGGATACTTGAATCTTTGTCATTTGGATCTTTAAAAACTTTGTTCTAAGCATCAATAAACGGAGTTCATGGTTCTTCCTTGGATGATCCACGTGGCCTGGTCACTTCATTTATTCACATCTCCGGTCATGCCTAATGCTGGACATTAAGCAGGCTCCCAACACCCCCAACATGTTTCCACAGTAGTTATATTGTGAAAGACTAACTATATTTCCCTTCGTCCCATCCCACCCCCCATTTATTCTATTTTCTACTTTGACCCTGTCCCTTTTCAAAAGTGTTTGTTTCTAACTACCCTCTCTCCCAATCTGACCTCCCTTCTGTCATCCCCCCTTTTATTCCCTTCCCTACCCTCCTGTAGGGTAAGATACCCAATTGAGTGTGTCTGTTATTCCCTCCTTAAGCCAAATTTAATGAGAGTGAGGTTAACCCATTCCCTTTCACCTTCCTTCTCCTCCCTTCCATTGTAATAGTTTTCTCTTGCATCTTTTATATCAGATAATTTACCCTATTCCATCTCTCCCTTTTTTTCTCCCATTATATTCCTCTCTTACCTCTTAATTTTATTTTTAAGATATCATCCCTTCCTATTCAACTGATCCTGTGCCCTCTGTCTATGTATACCTGTACACATGTATACACACTCACATATGCATTTATACTCACATACACCCTCATATATATGGCCTTCAACTATCCTCATACTGAGAAAAGTCTCAATTATCATTTTTTCATGTAGGAATGTAAATAATTCCTTGGGCAAGTCACTTAACCCCAACTGCCCTCAAAAAAAAAAAAAGGAATGTAAATAGTTCAACTTTAATAAGTTCCTTATGATTTTTTTTCCTGTTTACTGTCTCATGCTTCTCTTGTTTCTTGTATTTGAAAGTAAAATTTTCTGTTCAGCTCTGGTTTTTTCAACAAGAATACTTGAAAGTCCTCTACTTCATTGAATGACCATATTTTCCCCTGGAACATTATACTCAGTTTTGTTGGGTGATTCTTGGTTTTAATTCTAGCTCCTTTGACCTCCAGAATATCATATTCCAAGTCCTCTGATCCCTTAATGTAGAAGCTGCTAGATCTTGTGTTATCCTGATTATGTTTCTACAATACTCAAATTGTTTCTTCCTGACAGCTTGTAATATTTTCTCCTTGACATGGGGACTCTTGAATATAGCTACAACATTCCTAGGAGTTTTCTTTTTGGAATCTTTTTCAAGAGGTGATCAGTGAATTCTTTCAATTTCTATTTTGCCCTCTGGTTCTAAAATATCAGGGAATTTTTCCTTGAAAATTTCTTGAAGGATGATTTCTAGGCTCATTTTTTGATCATGGCTTTCAGGTAGACTAATGATTTTTAAATTATCTCTCCTGGATCTATTTTCTAGGTCAGTGGTTTTTTCCAATGAGATATTTCACTGCAACCCACATCCACACAGGTCAAAGCAAGAGTGATTATCCTCTGAATGGTCTCTTGGTCCCGCTGTGATCTGTAGGCCAGGAGCTCCAGAGGCAGCCACGGTGGCAGCAGCTGCTGTGGCCATGCTTCTACCACCTCTTGCTCTAGGGGCAGGGGACCAACTGAGCTCTTCTGTTATCCAGTTCCAACAGAGTTCCTTACTGACTTTTACTTTCTCTTTGGCATTTATGGGTTGAGAAGTCTGGAAACCACCACAGCTACTGGTGATTTACTCTCCTGAACTCTGCTCTGGCTAGTCTGTGCCATTGGTCAGGGCTGCCCCAGGCACGGGCCCAGCAGCTCACGTGGGACCGCTCAGCCCCCAGCCCAGTGCAATAGATCCTTCCTATTGACCTGCCTGGCTGACTTCAACAGATTTGTTTCTCTCTGTCTCTTTGTGGGTTCTGTAGCTCTAAAATTTGTTTAGAGTCATATTTTGCAGGTATTGGAGGTTGTTGGTGCTTAAGAAACTTCCTGCTTTTACTCTGCCATCTTGGCCTAGTCTTATACTTTTCTCCTTTCTAAGCACTCAACAATCCAGCCCACTTGTTCCTGGAATAAAGCCTCTCCTGACTCTATATCTTTGCTTTTTCTGTTTCCCATGCCTGAACTTCTCTCCCTCCTCCCTGCTATTTCCTGTCTATAGCTCAAATCCAAGAGTCTTGCCCCTAGGATAGAATTCTAGCCGGATAACCTGCCTTGGAGGCTTGAGGAGAAATCTCCCAGCCTATGCAGGATCCTGCCTGACTGTCCCCTCACCTGGTGAGGCAGACTCTTCTCTCCCAACAGAAATAGAGCAGATTTCTGTCATGTCCGTCTAGGCCACCCATGAGCTGTGTCTGTACATTTATGTACTTAGACATCCCCACATGTCGATCCTATGTTCTGAATGGATCTAGTTATTTACAGTGTGTCTCTCCTATGTCAACTCCTCAAGGGTGAAGACTTTTCTTGCTTTGTTTTGGGTCCTCAGTACTTAATACAGTTCCTGGAACATTGTAAGCACTTGATAAATGCTTGTTGATGGACTGACCTTTTCTCTCCTGTTCCTACACAGTATATCTACTCAAGATAGCATAAGATTGATAAAACAGAACTTATCCCACTTTTCAGCAGTATGGAAGACTAAGACCCTTCCACTGACCATCAAGATCCCCCCAAATAACCTTTTCCCAGCCAAATGGGTTATAGGAACCCAAATCCCATGGGGGTTATTTGTTTATTTTTTTTTAAGCTTACCACTTTCACAGAACCATTCTAAAAAAAATCCCAACTCTCAAATGTTGAGAAGGCTCACGTAATCAATCCTTGTTGGATTTCCCTTTGGCAAGGAAAATCCTTAAAGTAATTTAAAAATCTACTAAAACTATTACTAAATTTTCTACTAAACTGGGCCTCATTGGGGCCTGGAGGTGACTCTGGAGTCTGAAAGGCTAAGTCAGGGGGACTACAAGCAAGGAAAGGTCTTACCCAGAAAGAAAAGCTTTAAGTATGAGCCTGGAGGCAGAAGGGACATTTATCTTATACAAACCAGCATGAGTAACTGAGAAGGAAGGCATCATCAGCTGAAGGCTGACCACCAAATGAGGAACACTTAGGTGCAGTAACTCATGAAGCTGTGGTTTGAGAAAGAGAGCCCATGCCAACAAAATTAGGCATCTCTGGAAGTATCCAAGCAATCAGTGAGTATGTATGAAGGCTGAACATAGGATGCTTCAGATACTTTGATAAGCATTGGGGACGTATAAGAAAAAACAATCCCTGCCCTCAAGAAGCTTACATTCTATTGTGGGAAACTATATATATGCATACATACATACATGTGTATATATGTGCATATGTATATAGCTATTGTTCAGTCACTTTTTGCTCTTTGTGACCTATTTGAGGTTTTCTTGGCAGAGATAATGGATAGGCTTGCCATTTCCTTCTCCAGCTCATTTTACAGATGAGGAAACTGAGGCAAGCAGGGTTAAATAACTTGCCCAGGGTCATTTAGTAAGTGTTTGAGGTCAGGTATGAACTCAGGCCTGCCTGATTTTAGGCATCACCTAGCTGCTGATAGATAGGTAGATGCAGAGATAAATAAATAAATAAATAAATAAATGTGTGTGTGTGTGTGTGTGTGTGTGTGTGTGTGTGTGTATACACACATATATATATATGGATATATAAATTTATGTATCTTAATTATACACAAAATAAAATCAAATTCATTTGTGGAGGACACATTAACAGCCAGGGTGGGATGTGCAATGGCTTTTTTACAGAAGGTGGAACCTTGTGCTGAGTTTTGAAGGAAACTGGGTATTCTAAGAAGTACAGATGGGAGTGGGGAGAGCATTGCAGGTCTGGGGGACAGCCAGTGCAACTAAAGAACTCAAAGAGTGAAAAAGCTCTCTTTCACCAAAGTGCCAGTAATCTCTGTTTTGGGCAGGAAAAATATCACATTGTAGAATTACCTGCAAACAGGGTTTGAGGGGAAAAGAAGGAACTAGAATCATTCCCTAACTCCAGTCTTGCTACTTTTGGTTCCCATCAGCTACTGAGGAAGATCCACCCCCACCCCCAGCCCCCGCTGGAGTAATCAGAAGGAGTTTCATAAGGGAAGACACACAAGATGAAGTTACAAATGTGTAAACGAGATGGTTTAAGCTCTGGTGATCTCTTTACAAGGTGATAACCTCTTTGATTGGGTCAGAAGGGAACAGCTGATTATCTAACTGGCCTCAGAGGGCTTTAAATAGCTCAAGGAATTTATGGAGGTGAGCCAGTGCAGCAGTGAAGAACCCCAGGCTCTGAGTATCTTGAGAAGACAGACCCTTGCACTTGTGCCTGGGCATAGCAAGGGTGGGGGGAGGCAGGGGGAGGCAGAAGTGTTACATTACCCCATCCTCCATACCCTCCATCACCTACCATGTCACTGGAAAGATTGGACCAGCAGAAAACACAATGTTCAATTAGAGCAAAGAGAGAGGAAGTATGAACAAACATGGACACAGAGAAGTCTGTCTGTCAACAAACATGCGTTAAGCTTTTACTTCTTGGCTGGCCCTCTGCTAAGTAAGCCCTGGGGATACAAAAACAAGTCTATAGAAAGGTAGTCTCTACCCTCAAGGAGCTTAATTCTAATAAGGCAAACTGAAGAGGGAAATTTGAGTGGGAGAAAGAAGGTACCAGTCTGTGGAGATGGTAGAGTCCTGAGAGTCAGGGGCACACCCTAGAGAGGAGAGGAATGACTGGCCTTGTCCTCCATAAAATGGAGGTTTGGAGAGAAACCAGTGAATTGGAAGGAGAGGTCCAGGGCAACTTCGGGAGAGTGACCCCTTGCCCAGAGGGCATGCTGCATATGGACTCCAAAAAGGGCTTCTAGTGATAGGAAGTTATGAGTTTATCCTTTGGCCAGATATGTTCTCAAGTTAGAATCCACATCCTAGTGGACTCTAAAGTATGATCCAGATTTTTTAGGGAAGGAAAAGCAAGGCTTGTTTAATGCCTAAGGACCTTCTTTTGTAGACTTGGTCACTACTTAAAATATGCGACAGACTGCTAAGTGGCTATCATTCATTATAAACTATGGACAATCCAGTGTCTCATGAGTTCACATAGGGAGTGCTGAGGGTATTTAATTCCTTTTCCTGGAGAACAAGCAGGGTCTTTTTTGATGCCAACACCTATATAAGGTTGCTTACCTGTTTAGTATTTACCTAGTTGGCCAACTAGGTGGTACAGTAGATAGAGCACTGGGCTTGGAATCAGGAGGACTGAGTCCAAATCCAGCCTCATACACTTCCTAGCTGTGTGACCCTGGGCAAAACAAAACAATTTACCTACCTAGCCTAGAAACCAAAATTTCCATCTAGCATCTCGACTGACCTGAAATTCTTCAAGTGTGTCCCTGTACCACCTCTGTCTTTGGCAGCAGCAGATAGCAACATACCAAGCTCTGTACCTTTAATGGGCACCTCCCATTACTATAGATGGGGCTTCCCTGGGAATAAATTATGCTTCGACTGTATCACAGGCTTGTCATGAGGATGAAAATATGTCTGTGCTTTGAATTATAGAAGGTGCAGAAGGTAAGACAGGATTACAGCAACTTTAAATCCTTCGCTTTTTTCTCTCTCACTGTTTTTCAGTACTTCAAAGGTCCCAATTTCATCAGCAGGGGACTGCATTGACCCTCTTAGCTACAAACAGGGTAGAGGCAGGGGTGTGCTGGTATGTATTTAACAACTGGTTTTTTTTAGGGGGTGTGGAATGTACATAAAACACATTTTTAAGTTTAATGTTCTTGATTAACATTTTCTCCATTGCTTGCCTAGACAGTCAACAAAACAACAAACCAAGCTCTGATTTGTAGGGCTTGTTGATTCCCGAGGTGTCTGTTTCACAAGGAAAACTGATCAGAGCCCTTTGGGCCGGCTCTAGCATACTCCTCAGCAGAGGTGAACACTGGGTACTTCACCCAGACACAGTAGGCATTTATGTTAATTCTACTTTGCCTGTAGTGCTGTACCTCCTTGTCAGACCAGCCCAACTCTTGTGAGAATTTCAGTTCAGTGCATTAAAAATTGAAGAAGGAGAAGCTTGTAGTAGCTTGGAGGTACTAGTCAGGGATTTGTGTGGCCCTGGCTCATGTACCACCAAGAGGGCAGCAAGTCAATAGTAAATGCGATATGCATGCTTCTTTGGGGCTCTTCTTGGTCCGTAGCTGGGTTCTGAACTACGTGGGGGCTAAGACACAAGATACCTCCAAAAGTGGGGCTTGAGCAGTAATTAATTTATCTTATAGATTTGTTATCAGACACATGAATCTCATCCGCATTCAAACCCTGGTGATAAATATCTTTTGGCAGGTTGGGATATCAGCAGATTGCAGTCTCACCTCAGTAGACAGTTTAAAAAATATATCATTCCCTGGTGACGCCTTCTGGGATGAGACTGTCTCATTTAGATAGGCTGGTCCTTCCTTGGACTACAGATGCATTCCTTTGACGGGCCTCTGCTTAAAAGATCTCCAGCTTGGCAGGCCTGCCTGTACTCACCATATACTGGCCTAGCCTCTGAGAACTCAGAGTCACTTCATGCCACTGTGAGTCACCACAGTAGGACTTCAGTATAAGATTAATAGGGGAAAAAAAAATCACAACTGAATCAGATATATTTAAGCTCCACCAAGAGACGTGAAGGTGCCAAAAATTAGTCATGGTTAAGATATTTGAATATGTTCAGCAGAGTTGGCCATAATTCTATAAAAACAGATACTATTGTTAATAAAGCTAATGTTTCCTGTAATTGTAAAGTTGTATTTAATACTTAGCACTCAGCAGATCTGAGTGTCCTTAGCAGAGTAGAAATCAGCCTTTTTGACAACCAAGGGAAAGCTTCCCAAAACATGTCTGGGGCAATCAGCCTGAAAGATGTCCTCAGATCAATGCTTTAAGATACATTCCGTTGAAGGGAATGATAAGAGGACACCACTATTATAAATATTTAAGGATCTCATTAAGAGAGAGTGACTTCTCTAAGTAGGGTAAACAATTTTAGAGACAGGGAAACTGAGGCACAGAGAAGTTCAGTGATTTGCCCAGGACCACACAGCTAGCAGGCAGCCAGGTGGTGCTGCGGATATAGTGCCATAGACATCTTTCTGAGTTTAAATCTGTCCTCTGTACCCTGTTTGCCTCAGTTTCCTCATCTGTAAAATGAACTGGAGAAGGAAATGGTAAGTCACTCCGGCATCTTTGCCAAGAAAGTCCGAAATGGGGTCATGAAGAGTCTGACATGACTGAAGTGACTCAACAACAACAACAATGCTAGTAAATCTCAAAGGTAAGATTTGAACTCAGCTCTTCCTGATTCCAAATCCAGTGTTCCATCTGCTGCTTAAAACTGTTGAGACTATGGGAACTTTATTCAAAGCCCTCATGTGCAGCACTTTCCCTCTTCTGTCTTCACTGCCCAATTCCTTCCAGTTGTCCTTGGCTGCTCTCAGGACCCAGCTATGGAACCCCCAGGGTCCAGTATGGCCAGTATGACAGCAAACCCCACATTTTCCCCACTCATTCCCATATTAAAACTTAACCTGAACTTTTGTTAGTCCTCCCCTGGGCTGGTGGGTGAAATGAATGAAAGCCAGAGAGTCTTCATTATCTTTGAAATCATACCACACCTGTACTAGCAGTCTCCTTGTAAGGTCATTTCTAAAGTCAGTAACCTTGAAACTTAAGGAGGAATTTTCTTAACAAATTAAAACCTCCTTTGTAATATGTTTTATTTATACTATCTTTTGCCCCACACCTGTCCTTTCACTGGCTGTGAGGAAGCTACTTCCATCCATTAAGATGGTAACTTGTCCACAATTTATTGTCTTGGAGACTTGCCCAAACCATCCCAGTGACTGGCCCTAGGGTCAACATAGCCAATATATGTCAAAACCTAGACTCTTCATGACTTCTGGGCCAACCTACACCTCAAAATGCCTCAGTTGACTTTCCTAATGTAAATGCACATTGTAAGCACTGAGCCCAGTGCCTCCCACAGAGTAAGTGCTTATCTTGTTGCCTTGACTTACCTTGATTATAACAGTGGTTCTTGACTGTTATTGTGTCCCATAAAACTTCAATCAACCAAGTATTTATCAAGCCCCTATTATGTACTAGACATTGAAAGGGGAAAAAATGACTGGATCCCTGCTCTCAGAGTGCATTCTGTCGGGGAGAGGACATGCACAGAACCAACACATGCAGAATAAATATAAGGTAGTTTAATATCCAGCAGTTAAGTTAGTGAGGGTAAGGAAATTCCAAGCTGAAGAAAGAGCTTCTTGAGGAAGATCAGCATTTTGTTAGAGTTAAGACAAGAGGACAGGCTGCAAAGCAGGAGAGCTTTGAGGGTGTCGCACAGACCCTGAGAACTCAAAGCAGCAGCAGCCAAGTGTGCTCATAGTTGGCAGAAGTTAAAAGCAGCCTCTTGGTGAGCAGAGACAATTAGAGCAGGGAAAGGCCAGACTAGAAAATACAGTGCTGAGGAAATAATGAACACCTAGAATCCCATAAGCAACACAGACTAGGAGAGGAGGATTTTAACACTGGAGGGGGCTGGCAGGTGCAGGAGGCAACAGAGGGGCTGGGGGACAGAGCTAGCTCATAACAAGGGACCTAAGCTGTTGTTTGTTGGTTTTTTTTAATGCCAGGGGAATAAACTGGTGATTCCTCACACTGAAACCAAGTTGTAAACCCCTCAGTCAGTATCACCTCTTGTATCTTATATTTCAAGTTGGATTCAGGTTTCCTGCTCTTTCGATTTCTCCTACTCAAATCTCTCTTACCTTTCCACATTTTGGGATCTTAGTAACATAATTTTCTGACTCGAACTCTTCAGCTTTTCCTTTGTGAGACACACGTCTCAAATTCCTGCCCCATAACTCCCTCTTCTGCCCCCTTAGGACAGAATTGATTGTTCCCTTAAGAGAAGCCTGTTTTATCAAATACATTCCCCAGCTACAAGTATGGCATACATTCTTATTCAAATGTGGGATAAAGTCAATTAGAGAAGACAAAACAGATCTAATCAATTACATGAAATTGAAAGGCTTTTGGATGAAGAAAACCAATGGAAGTTGGCATATAAAGCCAAAACCATTCCCCTAACAGATGGAATGAAAGGGCATGAACAGTTTACAGAAAAATCACAAAAAATTAACAACTACATGAAAGAATGCTCCAAATCACAAATAAGAGAAATGCAAGTTAAAACAAACTTGAGATTTTACTCCCTGCTTAGAAAATTGCCAAAGGTGGCAAAACGTGGAAATAATAATGTTTTGAGAGATGTGCAAAGATCAGTACTGTGAATGTTTTGTGGATAGAGCTACAAAATGGTCTAACACTATAGAAAGCAGTTTGGTATTATGAGGGTGACCAAAATGTCTTTATCTTCTGAACTAGTGATTCCACTGATACACACATAGCCCAAGGAGGTCAATAACATAAAAGAAAGGGCCCCCCATATACACCAAAATATTTATGGCAATATTTTATATTTGGGGGGACTGAAGGCCTATCGATTGGGGAGTGGCTAAACAAATTGTATACCTGGAGACATGAATATAATAGAGTATTACTCTGTTGTAAGAAATTGTGAATGTGATAAATGCAGATAAGCCTGGAGAAAGACATATGTGAACTGATACAAAGTGAAGTCCTCAGAACCAGGAAGAGAAGATATATCATGACTACACGGATTTAAATATGAAAAACAACAATAACAGAACAATGAAAACTAACTTACTAACTTACAATGACCCAAAATGGACCCAAAGAAGAGATAGGAGAAGACACCTAACTCACATTCTTTGCAGAGGCAGGGGAACACAGGTGTGGAATACTGCAGATAACATTAGACTTGTTGCATAAGTTGGCTAGTTTTGCTAAAATTTCCCCCCCTCTATTCTCACTATTGTAAGGAATAACTCTTTGAGAGGAGAGTGGGGGAAGGGATACAGTGGGAAAATAGAAGTCATGTTAAAATGAGAGAAAAGCAGTTAGCATCTGGATTCTTGCTCTGTGCTCCTCTGCCACATGAGCACAGAGGGATATTGGTGCCTGGACACCTAAGCCTCTTGAAAACAGGACAGACACTCTATCCCTTTGGCTTCTCCCTCTGACAGGCTGGTTTCCTCCAAAATTTCTGTTTTAAAGAAGACACCTCAGTCAACCGTGTCCTCATTCCTTTCCAGCTACATTCATGACTTTCTAGACTTTCTCGACTTGTTTCCTTTTTCTCTTTTTTGTGTTGTCTTCCCCTATTAGAAAGTAAGCTCCTAGAGGGCAGAGACGATCTTTCTTTTTGCTTGTATTTATATCTCCATTGCCTGGGACACAGTAAGATTTTAATAAATGCTTGTTGACTTTTGAGAAGGAAAGAGACAGAGAGAGAGAGAAAGAGAGAGAGAGAGAGAGAGAGAGAGAGAGAGAGAGAGAGAGAGAGAGAGAGAGAGAGAAGGATAAACAGGGAAAAAATAGGATGGCTGGGAATACATAGTAATCATTACTGTGAAAAAAATATTTACAGCAAGTTTCTCTGCTAAAGACCATATTTCTCAAATACATAGAAGATTCAAATTGATAGAAATAAAAACCATTCCTGAACTTATAAATGGTCAAAGGATATGAACAGTTTTTAGACAAAGCTCTAAATCATTATTGATTAAAAATATGCAAAATAACACAATCCTGAGATACCACCACATATCTATCAGATTGGCTAATATGACAGAGAATGGAAATGATAAGTGTTGGAGGGGATGTGGGGAAATTAAAAATTGTTTGCTGATTCAAACATTCTGGAGAGCAATTGGAACTATGCCCAAAGGGGTACAAAATCATACATACCCTTTGAATCAGCAACACCACTACTAGGTCTATAGCCTGAAGAGATTAAGAAAAGTGCACAAAAATTTTATAGCAACTCTTTTATTGGTGGCAAAGAGTTGGAAATTGAGGGGATGCCCCATCAGTTGGGGAATGGCTGAATAAGTGTTGTATGTGATTTTGATGGAATACTATTGTGTTAGAAGAAATGGTGGGCAGGCAGGGTAAAGACTTTTATGAACTGATGCAAAGTGAAATGAGCAGAACCAGGAGAACATTGTACACAGTAACAGCAATATTATATGACGATCTACTATGAATAATTTAGCTAATCTCAGCAATACAATGATCTAAGATAATTCTGAAGGATTTAGGAAAAAAGGTATTATCCATCTCTAGAGAAAGAACTGCTGGAGTCTGAAGATACTTTTTCTTTTTTTTTTGTCTGTGTTTTCTTTCACAGCATTACTTACATGGAAATGTGTTTTGCATGACTATACATGTATGACCTATGTCAAAACTGACTTCTCAATGGGGGTGGAGGAGGGATGATTGGAGGGAGGGATGATTGGAGGGAATTTGGAACTCAAAATTTGAAAAAAAATGTTGAAATTGTTTTTACATGTAATTGGGGAAACGATAAAAAATTAAAAATAAAATTTAAGGAGTTTGATGCATTTATAAGCTTCTAAGCATAGAAATATGGAGGAAAATGAGAATCTGAAATAAAAGTTCCTATTTTATAAGCATTTAGTTCTTATAGCTGGCAATAGTACAAAAGTTATAAGCATGTACTGCCATAGAGTATACAGGGCTGGCACTTCATGGTTGTGTGACTGTGAACTAGTCACTTCCCTTCTACATGCCCTTAATAACTCTGTTAAGGTTCTAAAATAGGTTGTTCTTCTACTGGGGAGAACTAATGGAGGGATCTTCCTCCTACTAATAGAACCCACAAGTCCAGACAAATAGTTAAATGACTTATTCATGGATTCCTACTGGTTTCCCCATTGTTCTCTTTCTACAATTTCTCTTGTGTGGTGAGTCAGAGAGCAGCAGCCTTGTGGTTCTGTGCCTACCAACTTTCCACCAAATTTGAAGCAGCCCAGGAAAGTGTATTTGAAAAGCTGCTAGTTCTTGGGGTTGGCAGAGAGTGTGGTCAGAAGAGGAAGCGGCTCCTAGACAGGCTACTTCCTTTTAGAGTCAGACCCTGGGAGGCTGCCCCAGACACAATGTAGAAGGGATACAATGTCTCACAAAGAGATTTCCTTTACTGGCCCAAAGACAGTCCTTGATAGGGCTCTTCCCCAGTTCTTTTCTTGGCCAAGGAAGGGATCCTTTAAAGGACAACATGGCTGCATGTCCCATGCACAGAAATCACAGTGGAACATTAGAGGCTTAGAGCTGGAAAGCAGGTTAGAGATTATGGAGTTCAACTCTCACATTTTATACTTGGGGAAACTGAGGCAGTAAGTGGCAGAGGTGGAATCTGAACCCAGGTCTTCTGAGTTCAAGCATTTTTTCCCCCCAGATCATCACTCACTTTAGCATTCCAGACAGCTCCAGTTAGAGCGCTGCCAGGACTCAGATAGCGTAGGAAGGAAGATGATAAAACAGAAGAGTCATAGAAAAGACAAGTCACTTATTTGGTGATCTCAACTAGCCACAACACAGCCCTAAACCAGGAAGTAGGAGCTGACATATTATATCTTCTTATAAACTTAATCACTTACATTAATCCAGTGCAATAAGCGAACACCGTAAATAAAGCACCAATGAGAAAGTTAAACTCCAAACTCTTTGCATTTTGATACAAGACAAGTGTTAACCAAACAATAGCTGTAACAACTTTTTTTTTTTTTTACAACAACTGTATTCCTTTTGGATCATTCTTCTGTTTCTTGTGATAATAACAGACATTAACATAGAACCTTTTCTAGCTACCAGCTCTTTTGATCTTCACAATTAGTCTCTAAGATGGTACTCCAAGAATAATTTTTGTTCCCATTTTATAGATGAGGAAACTGAGTGAGTCTCAGAGGAGTGAAATAATAACCCTCCCTTTCCCTGGGTTCTATTTGAACTCATGTCTTTCTGAGGCATTGCTCTGTTCACCGCCATTCTTTTATATATTGGAGGCACTTAATGAATGATTATTGAATAAACAAGCTAAACTTTCTTGTCTTGCTCACAAGCCTAGAGAGTATTAGAAGCAGCAAGTTAAGTAAGGCGGCTAAGGGCCACTAGAAGTAGACATTACTGACAATTTTAAGAAATTACTGCTGACAACCTGACCCTGAGAGAAGAGATAAGAAAAGCAGTCCTCTGAATGTTATTTAATGCAGGTGCCTCATGTGGAAATAATCCCTGAGGGCATCATTATAATCTAACCCAGAACAATAGTCTCTTTTCAAACTGATAACCCTGATTTGTCAATAATAAATTAAACGAGGTGTTACATCTCCTGTTGAAAGAGGAAGGAAAGTGTGATATCTTTTAGAGAGTTTTCCATCCAAAATGGGTGAAATAAATTTGAATGATTCAAGTAGTAAGTTTCAGTTATCTGGAAATATCCATTTTATGGAGGGCCTAGTTCCTAGATGATTTTAGAAAGAACAGGTTTTATTGTAACAAAGTTTTACTACATTGCAATTTTAATTTCTTTAACAAATACAGGAAACTCTGCCCTGATTCCTCTTGTCAAAAGTAAAAGACTTAGTGCTCATGGAAGAACGTTGTGTTTTCTGATTATTATGATAAAAATCTGCCCCTGATTTTGTGACAGCATCTCATAAAGTTCACTAGTCTTTATGTCTACAAAAGATCTGTATCATTCATTAAGAGGAAAATGGCGTTGTGATTTCATTATTACATCTTGTCTATATTTATAGAAGTGTCTGAAGTAGAAGAAGCAAGCCTGAATTTGCTGAGGGATAGATATTAAGGCAGTGGATAGCATGCCAGGTGTGGAGTCAGGAAGACTCATCTTCCCAAGTTCAAATCCAGCCTCAGACACTTACTAGCTGTGTGACCCTGGGCAACTCACTTAACCCTGTTTGCCTCAGTTTCCTTAGCTGTAAAATGAGCTGCAGAAGGAAATGGCACACCACTCCAGCATATTTGCTAAGTAAACTCCAAATAGGATCACAAAAAAATTGAACACAATGGAAAAATGACGGAACGCATGTGGCTGACCAATTGATATTTAAGGGTCAGGTAAAGTTAATAAAGTATTCATTGACATGCCTATTCTGCTTGATGGGACACCTGCAAAAATCTATGCAGAAATACTCAATTAGACCTAGTCCTTGCAGCTAAGAAATTGGAAACATGAGAATTTGGGGGTAAGGGCAGTTACTTCTTGACCATGGTGGTATAATTAGATAATTAGACACGGAACTGGGGCCTTCTCTTGTACAGTGGAAATTCATAACCTAGAACCAGAGACATTTGCCATAAAAGTCTTTATGAACCTAATGATTACTATGATGCATTTGGTCTACAGGGTCATTGGGATGGCTTTAGATCAGATTCATTTAAGTTGGAAATATACATGTTATATTATAATGACTTGAAATTAGAAATCTTTGATTTTTTTTTAAATTTCATGTGTCACATTTCATTTTATTTCTTTTTTTATAGGTTGTGATAAAGCAAGAGAAAGTGAAAAAAAGAGGATTGTGTGTGGGGGAGAAGAAGTATCAAAAGACATCTCATTTAATAAAAAAAAGTAATGTTAAAGAGATGAGTTTAACAGCAATTTTAAAATTAACTAAAAATTAGAATGAGCCAGTTTCTCCTCCGGTTTTCTGCTTTTGTCCAAGGTAAGAAGACAGGGAAAATACTCAGGTCAACTCCATGCATTTATTTATTTATCGTGTGTGTGTGTGTGTGTGTGTGTGTGTGTGTGTGTGTATTAAAGAAGGAAAGGTGAAGTGAAAACAGAGAATAGCAGTGCAGTAGTACAGCTGGATATCTCATAACCAGATTTTTCTTAGGAGGAAGCAATATTTTCTTCAAACTAAGCATTATTCTTTTTTTTTTAATTTAAATTTAAATTTTTTAACATCTTTAATTTTTTAAAATTTGTTTTCTTGTTTGCATCATTCATTTTCATGACATTTTTGAATTACAAATTTTCTCCCCATCTTTCCCCTGCCCCAAAACAGTAATCCCACTGTAAAGCCCCTCCCCTGCTCTGCTCTCTTACTTTCTGGT